>QXEO01000718.1:762704-1329182 GCA_007115705.1 Dactylis glomerata
CCGTAAACATTCGTGAAAATTCTCGGTATATCTTTTGGACCTGAGAATTCTTGTGCATATGCCCAGGTTATATCCAAACTTTCATTAGTTGAACACTTTTTTATTTGAGCAACATAAGACCCTCTAAAAATTCGACATTTGTCAGCTGTTCTGTTTTGACAGATTTCTGCCAATATTTGTGTTTGCCGCTTTATCGCTTTCTTTTTGAGTTCTTTTGATCACGGAACTTTTTGGGGAAGTTGCTACAGTAGTATATCCTTTATATGTGGTGGTTTTAGGTTGAAACCTAAAGCAAAGGATCGGAGAGTGATGAGATGAGTTAAAGAATGGACAAAAGCTCAAGCTTGGGGATGCCCATGCATCACCCCAAGAAATATCCAAGAAGTACAAACGTCAAAGCTTGGGGATGCCCCCGAGGCACCCCTTCTTCATCGGCAAAAATCAGGTCACCTTTCAAGACACTATATTTTTATTGCTTCATGCATTATGCGTTTTCCTTGGAGCGTCAGTTGTTTTTAGTTTTCAGTTTAGTTTTTTTTGTTTTGTTTGCTACAATAAATGGTTGGACCCCAACAAATTTCTTTTGAAGAAGTTGACTTGCTTTTCATTTGCCAAGAACACTCTGTTTTTCACTCTAATCGTTTCAACGAGTGTTCTTCTTTTTCTAGAACTGCGTTTAGTTTTCGATTTTTGCCTTGATATGCGTTCAGATCTTGTTATATATTTTCATCAAGGTATATTTTTGCCTCTGGTCTTTATTGGTTTTCATCAAAAGAGGTGTTTATAAAAAGTTTGAATGGTATTGAAAAAGAGAAAAAACTTTATGCAAAAAAGTGGTACAAGAAGGAGCTTGTGTAGACTGTGGCTTAGGCTTTTGCATGTCGTGCTTGATGTCTTTTTGATAGTATGCTTAGTGGTTTTGCTGTAGCATGACTTGTCTCAAATAACTGAGATTGCTTAATGAGCCTTTGAAAAAATCATGTGTTCTTTTAATTATTTGGAAGCATTATTTTGGTTTTCTCCTTGATGCTTTATTTGGGTTGACATGGCGCATGCTCACACATGTTAGACTCTTACAAAGTTGCCAATAGCCTCTATGATCATTTAGTTTTTGACTTTTGATTCCATCTTATACTTCTTTTAATGTCGCTTTGCATGATTATGGCCGTTATTGCTCTCTTAGTTGGTCGCTCCCAGTCTTTTGCTAGCCCTCGTCTTGTACTGAGTATGAGCTCTACTCGTGCATCCAACTCCTTAAAACCAAGTTTGCCAAAGTGTCCACCATCCATACCTATTAGCAATTTGCTATTCCAAGTAAATTTGACTTGCTTTTATCTACTCTTCAAATTAAACTCTTACCAGTGCTATGCGAAAATTGGTCAGTAAAGCTCTCACGAACCGGAAGGCACACTTTACTTTTTCTCATTCTTAAAAATTTGACATTGTAGTCACTTATGTTAAGTTGTTATGCTTACAAGTTGTAAGTTGGAGACTAGCCCAGCCATGCCGTCATGGGGCAAGCTTTCAACATTGCACTTCTTATTTGAGTTGATATCGTGATCTTTTGTTTATGGATACTCGCGGTGTGAATTGAATTGAGAATATTGCGGGATCATGGAGTTTGTATATGTGTTAGAGAAACGCCTGGGCCGCCAATCTAAGCCATACATAATTCATGGTGGAAATTTGCAGCATGCCCATAGTGGACATTCGAGGACGCATCTCAAAATAAAAAGCTATACAAATGGTAAATAAAAGAGATGTCGAGGTGTTCATTGTCTGCTTGTCCTGTCATTTTGATGTGGGCTTGTTCTATGTCATCGGGCACAGAGGTACCCCATTGGCGGTTCTCGATGATACGTGTATACTTACAATGACAAGAGCTTGCTTGGGACTCTAAGTAAAGTAGCATGAGGTTTGGGTACTCGTATTCACGGGACACGAGGTTTTCAACTTATGATTTGTCAAGCATATGCACGTTCTCACATTAACTTTAACCATTCAAGATGCTTATGATGGGGGCAATGAGAGCTCAAAGCCGGTAAGTACCATAATTTTTGAAGGTTATAAAACTTACAATCACTGCTTCCCTCCGCGAAGGGCCTTTCTTTTACTTTTATGTTGAGTCACCACCTTCTATCTTTATGCACCATTAAGAGAGCATAGTTGTCATTCTGAGTATAATGTGCATTGTCCCAAAGTTTTAATTGATTGATTCATATTGTTGGTTTCACTTGTTCTCAAATTATTTGTATCTAGTCGCCCTCTTAAACTTGAAGGTGTCCTATGCATTTATGTTTTGCTCTCTCTCATTAAGGACAAGCTGAAAACTATTTGTATGTTTTTCCTTATGATTTGAACACATGTTTGGCTTTCATTGTTTCATTTTCATGATCTTTTGTTTGTGTTCATTTTCATGTTTATAACATGGTTGCTAAGTTTCTTCTATCAAGATTATGTCTTTTATGCCCATGTTTTAAGTTCTTTGAGCCCAGCTCACAATGCTTACATATATGATCAAGATTGTGTAGGTGCATGTCACCTCAAAAATTATCTCTTTTGTTATCACTTACCTACTCGAGGACGAGCAGGAGTTAAGCTTAGGGATGCTTATACGTCTCCAACGTATCCATAATTTTTGATGCTCCATGCTTGTTTTTACACCATTTGCTTAGTGTTTTATTACACTTCGTGGCACTTTTATGCATTTTCTGGAACTAACCTATTAACAAGTCACCACAGTACCAGTTCCCTATTTTCTGCTGTTTTTATGTTTCAGAAAAGTTACACAGGAAATATTCTTGAAATTGGACGAAACCAAAGCCAGTCGTCCAGAATTTCACCGAAGCTTTTAGAGAACCGAAGAGGAGTTGGAGTGGGGCCACGAGAGGCCCACACACCAAGGCGGCATGGCCTAGCCCCTGGTCGCGCCCCCTATGTGTGAGACCGCCTCGGTCCACTTCTGATGATGCCCCTTCGCCTATAAAGACCCCTCGATGGGAAAAACCTAAGTACTCGATCAGTTTTCTAGAACACATCGCGATCCGCTGCCGCCGTCGACCCGAAGATCAGGAGGGTCCAGAAGCTCTTCCCGGCACCCTGCCGGAGAGGGGAATCGCCACCGGAGGTCTTCTTCATCGCCATGCTTGCCTCTGGCGCGATGAGTGAGTAGTCTACCTTGGACTATGGGTCCATAGCAGTAGCTAGATGGTTGTCTTCTCCACCATGTGCTTCATGTTTAGATCTCATGAGCTATCCTACATGATTGAGATCACCGTTATGTAATTCTACATGTTTGGTTTGTTGGGATCCAATGAATATTGGTGTTATGCTTGAGTTGATGTACTGAAATTTATCCTATGTTATCTCTATATTGTTTATGATCTTGCATGCTCTCCGTTGTTAGTAGCTATCTTGGCCGAGTAGTTGCTAGTGACTCCAAGAGGGGGTATTTATGCTCGATAGTGGGTTCATGTCTCTATTTAATCTGGGGGAGTGACAGAAACCTCTAAGGTTGTAGATATACTGTTGCTACTAGGGGAAAAAAAACATTCATATGCTCGAGGGTATATGCTTTGTTTATATTACACACTTTGCTTAATACAATTATCTGTTGTTCGCAACTTAATACTCCGAATGATATCCCCGTGAGTGGATTATTAGTCATAGATGCAGTTGGATGGCGGTCTATGTATTTTGTTGTAATGCCCAGAGTAAATCTCATAGTGATCCTCTCATCATATGCACGTTGTCTTTATTCTATCAATTGCCCAACTGTAATTTGCTTACCCAGCATATGTTATTTTATCTTATGGAGAGACACCGCTAGTAAACTGTGGACCCCCGGTCCTATTTCCTTTATATTGTTATCACCTGTTTACTTTACTCGCACTGTTTACTTTACTCGCATACTATTATCACTTTCCACTCGATACGCTCATACCCTTTGTTTCAAGCAAACCGGTGAGATTGACAACCTCATCGTAAGTTGAAAACAAAGTATTTGGTTGTGTTGTGTGTAGGTTCCATGTTGCCGCTCACAAAGCAAAGCTTGGACGAGGCGCCCTATAAATTATCCTGAGCTGTCGCAAGCTAGCAAGCATCACCTTCAGTCGTTTGTCTATTCCTCTCCTGAACGATAAACCTTGGTTTCTTAACTGAGGAAAAACCTTGCTACTATACTCATCATACCTTCCTCTTGGGGTTCCCAACTGGACGGTGAAAAGATAACACCACCGCAAGCATCAGCTGGCAGCCTATAAATCTGGCCGAGCACGTCTCGATGGGCACCAAAAACCCTCTTTCCTCCACCGCCGCCAAAACCTTCCCGCCCGCCGCTAGCAATGGCGCCCACCGACAATAGCAAGTGGGCCGTGCTTAGGGAGCTAGCCCTAGCCCGCTTCCCCGAGGACACTGAGGTGGCCGAGGCCATGCGCCGGGCGGAGGAGCTCGCCGTCCAGCAGTCGGGCGGCGCCGCGGCGTTCGTGGCGACGACGGAGGCGCTCGCGCAGGCCGACAAGGAGAGGAGGATCGGCGAGGCGTTGGTGGTCATCAACCAACGCACGCACAGCGTCGTCGGCTCCCATCACGCGGAGCAGGAGGCATGGGCGCTGGCAGCCTGGCCGCGTACCAGTAGAAGGAGGTGGTGGAGGTGTCGGAGGATGCGGCTCGACAGGTGGTGGCCCTGCTGCAGGAGCGGTCCGTCGACATCGCCACCGTCGAGTCCACGGTCGGGCCTATTCTAGGGTCGTACCACGCCGCCGTCGATCTCGTCGCGTCAGCCGACGACGCGGCCATGGCCGAGGCCTACGTGGTGGGCATGGTGGTGCCACAGGAGCAGCATGTCGAGGAGGTCGACGTGAGCGACGATGACATCGAGGCCCTCTTCGGCGACTCCTCCGACGGTGACGTGGCGGCGCCGGCGACGACGAACGAGCAGGTGGCGCTGATGGCCTCCTTCGAGACGGCGCACCGCGAGGAGAGCACGCGCCAGTTCATGGCCACAGAGCGGGAGGCTCTCGCGGCCATGCTCGTGGTGCACGCCAACGCGGCGAGGGAGGCGGCGTGCGCAGCCGAGGCGGCACTGGAGCCGGCTGCCCGGGAGGAGGTGGCTGTTGCGGAGGAGGCGGCTCGTGCGGTGGCGCGAGCGGAGGAGCTGGCGGAGGAGGCGACAGCGGAAGCGGGGGCGCAGGAGGAGATGGCACGGGACCGTCGCCGCTGGGACAAAGACATGGCCGCGGCGAGACGCGCCCGTGAGGTCCACAAGTTCGCCACCTAGCGCCGCCACCGCCGGAACCTGGCTCGCCGCCAGGCTCACCGCGCCCGCCAGGCCGGCGACGAGGGCTCCAACACCATCGATCTGGGCTGGGGCGATGACCTGCTGTAGGCGACAGCAGGACGAGGACGGCGGCGCGGCAACGGCGAGTAGGGGTAGGGTAGTGTAGCAGTAGCTTGTAGGGAGATGGTCGTCGGCAACTTTTTTGTAGCGCCGTCGTAGCCCTTTTTTTGGTTCACTGACTTGCGGGCCAGGCTCGGACATGCGCGGACAACCAACCACCATGGTCGTTGTCCGTCTGACCGCATTTCACGCCCACATATGGGCCGGGAATGTATCGGTCTGGTCTCCGTGATCCGTTTGCGTCGGCCTGTTGAAAGCACTTTTACCCATTTATTTATCCGTATGAACCTGTTTAGACAGCGGGTGATCCTTTAGGTCGACGCGCTGGAACGGTCGGACAAAGCAACCGCGCCGGTACGGCCGGACGGGCGACCGCGCACATGGGAATGGCCGAATGGGGGCAAAGACGGGCGATATGGGAGATGGTAAAACAGTGCGACTCTGCGGCCGTATCCTTGCTATCTTGATATCTTCACGTCCGCTTTTGCTGCGGTGCTTGATTGATCAGGGCCTTTCTTCCCCTTCAGATTTGTGGGGGGTTTTCTTTCACCTACCAACACTCCCGATCCAGACACAGCTTGGAGAAGTCGACCGCATGCGATCGACGGTTTAAGTAGGAACTAAGGGTGATTAAGGACTGCAGACCATGTCGCGTGGTAAGTTTAGGAAATCAGAACGCATCATTGTAGCTGGAACCTAGCTTCCTTTTGTTAAGGGTTCTGCTTAAGATCATTGTACCATAAAATATTTCTCGAAAGATAATGCAATGGTACAGCTTATTTTTCCAGAACGTTTATCAACGGAGTTAATTGTGGATGACGATAAACAAGACCACCCTCGATCATGTGGCAAAAGCCAAGCTCCCACACTACACCAGTACTAGCAAGTAGCAACTGAAAACGGACGCAGCGGGGCACGTGCAGGATCCCAAATAGTCAGGGGCACGTGCAGGTCATCACCAAAGTTATTTTCTACTACTGCTGTCCACACTATAAAACCCAGCCACCACCGCACTACTCGTTCATCCCAGTGTCTCTTTCGTGCCATTTGTTCAGACTTCAGACCGCAGCTCTGAGCATTGGAAGTGGGGCTTCTCGAAGGCTTAAAAGGAGAGTAGGCGACCAGGAAGAAGCACACTGCTCATTCACGTGGAACGATATAGCAGCCCGGCGCTCTTCACAATGGCCGGCCGCGCCGCCCCCTCCAGCTCCTTTGTGCTCCTCGCTTCTCTCCTTTCCGCCGCACTTCTCTTCGACGTCGGCGAGGCTGGGCCGGCGCACAAGGTGGTCGACCCGCAGTGGCATCAGGCCACCGCGACATGGTACGGCAGCGCCGACGGCGACGCAGCGCCGACGGCGACGGCAGCCGACGGCAGCGACGGTAAGCTCCTCATCTCCACAACTAGCTACCACAAGTCCACAGCCCCGCCTGTTACTCTCACATCCTTGGTGGAGAGCATGAGAGTTTGAGGTTTCCTAGAACGGTAGCATTGGCTAGCCTAGCTCCTGTCGTCGTTTAGAATGCGCTCCGCCATTGATGTCTCCCGAGGTTTTGTTCTCTACTCCGTTAGTGATTACTTTTAGGACGGTAGACGACTGATAGTATTATGATCCACACCGTGCTGTTATGATTCTTCTCCTGCTGGGAAATTCTGCTATAGCTAGCCGTTGGCATATTTTTGGCGTCACCTCGGCACAAGGAATTTTAGAGGGCCCAACATCACATAACGTGTCTAGCAGCAAATAGGCGCCGGCTGGGGACTTTTCGTGTATGCCGGCACAGTTGTAGACGGCCGGCTGAAATAAGGCCTCTGCGCGATAACATCCTGTAAATCTGCGGGGGCGTGGTGGTGAAGGCAGTGCCAGCCAGGCCCTCAACTTACCAGTTTTCCATACTCACTGATTAACACTCGCCTATTTGTCACGAGCATTTCACACTCACTAAGGGGACTGTTTGGTTCAGTGGCTATCCAGTGGATGGCAAGGGATATCACTTTTTGAGTGGTTGTCCAGTGTTTGGTTTAGGGGAGGAGGTGGCTAGGGATATCCAAATTTAGAGAATAGTCTATCCAAAAATCGGTTGAGGCCATCCGGCGAAATATGGTGGACGACGGCAACCACTTTGGCTCTCGCGGTGGCCTCACCCGAAGCGTTTTTTGCGCTCGTTTACCTCCCCGAGACCACATCCATCTCGTTGTGCGGCAGCAGCGGGGGATGGCTGGGCAGAGGCGACCTGAGCGCACAGCTCGGCGGCGGCGGCCGGAGCAGACAGATCGGCGGAAGCGGCGGCCGGAGCACGCAGATCGGCGGCGGCGGCGGCCTGAGCACGCAGATCGGCGGCGGCGGCGGCCTGAGCACGCAGATCGGCGACGGCGGCCGGAACAAGCAGTTCAGCAGCGACCGGAGCAGTGGATCTGGCGAGCTAGCACCTCCCCGCCTCTCTCATATCTCCATCTAGGCCCTTGCAGCGGCGCGCATGGAGCGGCGGTCGCTAGCGTCTGGGAGCTTGGCGTTGGTGATTAGGCTGGCTAGAGATCGCCTGAAGCAGCCAACGTGAGCTATTCTTTTACAGTGAGTTAGTTCAGTGGTACTCGACAAATAATTCTTATGGCCAGAGATAGTGCATGATTTATTGATTAGAATTTTCTCATACTAACTATGGCTAATTATGAAACATTTGTGTTTGAGCTTAGTCTGTTTCATGTCTAGATACTCTACAGAGATAATCTCACCACCCAATTAAGGAGGTCACCACAACAGTTCAGCCACTTTTCATCGTTTGAACCAAACAAAAAAATGGCTACCTCTAACCACATCTCACCCTATCCAACCAAACAAAAAATTGGCTATCCCTAACCAGGTGGTTGGGGATATCCTCATCCCCTAGACTATATCCTCTAAACCAAACAGCCCCTAATTAACACTGGCCTAGCTTAGTTAACGCATCCTCAAGATGGATCCACATGCAGCTCACGTCCTTCATGTACATGCATCCATTTGCATTTCAGTGCCACCCTCAAATGTCCTTTTGCCGTTTGGGCAGTGCCGTTGCTAGATCTGACCACTCAGGATCGACGTTTCTTCTGTAGATTAACTTCTTCCTCTTCTAGCTAGGACCACGGTCGATCCCACGTGCATGCAAGTCCTCCTGTTCTTGTCGCTGTAAAAGTTAATCCATGCCATGATCCTCCTGTAAACGTACTAGTATGTTTTGCATGTCTGCAGGTGGCGCGTGCGGGTACGGGTCGCTGGTGGACGTGGCGCCGATGAAGGCCCGCGTGGGCGCGGTGAGCCCGGTGCTGTTCAGGGCCGGCGAGGGCTGCGGCGCCTGCTACAAGGTGCGGTGCCTTGACCGCGGCGTCTGCTCGCGCCGCGCCGTCACCGTCATCGTCACCGACGAGTGCCCCGGAGGCTACTGCTCCGCCGGCCGCACGCACTTCGACCTCAGCGGCGCCGCCTTCGGCAGGCTCGCCGTCGCCGGCCACGGCGGCCAGCTGCGCGACCGAGGCGAGATCTCGGTCGTGTTCCGCAGGTGAGCGTGAGTGGCACTGCCATCATCCGTCAACAGTGCTAGCAGACAGAAAAATATCTAGCACCACCTGCCGTCTGACGGTTTAACCACTTGAACTCTGTCAAAAAGGATCTCCGCGCAGTGCTGAATTTTGCCCCGGCCGCAACGGTACGCGGTAGAGTAGAAACAAAGCTTGTGTTGGCTCAACAAACACTGTCAGATCTGGCTAGTACCGATCGAGGACCACGGTGTTCACCGTGCACATGCCGGCGCAGCCTCCAGCGGTTGGATCTTGGGCCTGCCGTGCAAACACTTTTGCTTGTCCCCACGGTCACGCATTCTCCATTCTCACTGACGGCTCGCCAAGGGTGCCTGCAGAGTTCAGATTGCCATGTTCAGAGCGAGTGATGAAATAAACAGTTACAGTTTGACTGGATGTGCGTCTTGCTTAATTTCAGGACGCCGTGCAAGTACCGGGGGAAGAACATCGCCTTCCGCGTCGTCGAGGGCTCGACGAGCTTCTGGCTCTCCCTCCTGGTGGAGTTCGAGGACGGCGACGGCGACATTGGCTCCATGCAGCTAAAGCAGGTAAACAAAAGCTCCATTGCTCGCCGTACGAGTCTCGTGCCGCTGCCTTAGGTAGGATCAAAGCCGACAGAATAATCCCACTTGTCACCTACTGATTTAATTTAACTGCGTGCAATGATACACTGTGATTGAACGGGGGGTTACTGTAAAAATGTGAGCACAACGTTAGTGCATCTGCATGTGAGCCGGAGCGCTCTTTTCGGCATGTGGCTGGGACTGGGAGACATGGAACTGTGGAGGATGGTCGTTTCCTGAATTGATAGGTAGGCAAGCATGGGGAAATTAACTAGGCCCATATTCTAGCTTTCCTTGTGTGTATCAGTGTATGGAGAATTAGGACACCGTTTTGTCCGCCGGACGCGATTAGAGGAAATCGTATCCGGCGGATACGACTACGTTGCCACGTCGGCCTGCTGCGCATGCGTCGGCCTGCTGCGCATGCACTCGTAACTGGCGGGTGCGAGTATACCCAAATTGCTTCGCACACCCCGCGCCGACCGCTAGCTCACCCATTGCTTCAGCTCTTTTATTCTTCTCTCTTTACTCTTTCTCAGCTGCAGCTCAAACCCATCATTCACAAAATTAATTTCTTCGATTCTAAGAGCATTTTTTAATGAAAATCAGTAAAATTTGTTCAAAAAATCTTATTTCTTTGATTCTCAAATATAGGAAGTCCGAGATACATCGGTATTATAAACTGTAAACTAAGATAGAAATACAAAGATATGATGATCACATAGATCATCGACGGCGCGGAGCACGTGGTGGTCCTCGTGGCGGAGGCGTCGTCCATCCATACCTGTTAGGGGCCGCTCGATAGTACTGAGTGCTCTCGACCTCCTGGTTGTCAGTCTGTGACTGCTGTGTGGGATCAGGTGGAGGAGTAGTAAGCAAGGCCATATAACCACCCGTAGGGTCCGAGTTAATATCGATGTCAGCAGTCATCCAAGTTGATCCCTGCATAGGCGACGTCCCTCCATGTGCTGTAGCGTGCAATGCAAGAAAATATATTAGGAAATTACGGCTATGTATAACTTAAGAAATAAAACAACTGTGAACTGCACGTACCTTCTGACATGGCCATCTGTGGAGTATAACCAAAAATCTGCGACGCTATGCCTCCATACTGCGGCTGGCTCATGTAGTCATACTCTGGCTGCTGTACATAGCCTGAACCTCCAGCCTGGTAAGGATCAGGCTTGTGATAATACTGCCAAGCTGAATCTCCAGCCTGATCAGGAGCAGGTTGCTGCTGATGCTGCCAAGCTGAACCTCCAGCCTGATCAGGAGCAGGCTGCTGGTGAGGCCCAGCTGAACCTCCAGGCTGGTAAGGATCAGGCTGCTGGTAAGACCCAGCTGAACCTCCAGCCTGGTAAGGATCAGGCTGCTGCTGATGCTGCCAAGCTGAACCTCCAGCCTGATCAGGAGGAGGTGGCCTCTGTCTCGACGTGGAGGTGTACATCTTACGATCCCATCCTAAGAACACCATTAACATCCTCTTGAATTCCCCAATACGCATACTCTGAGGATCAGTGAACTCCATCTCATGATACTCAAATTCACTAAGATCAGCTCCAGCATCACTGCTACGGACGTTACCGTACCCATAATGAATAACAAATCTAACTAATCCAGACATGACTCCTGGTACATAAAAATCCTGCTTCTGCCAACTACACCGCTAAAATATGTATACACAAAATTACACTACCACCATTTGAGAATAAGATTTTTACCCTCGTAGCGTGCGAAGCACCACCTCAAAACTTGCTCACGTCACACCACTTCGAACGCACCGGAATCAACAAGAACACTATAACCTGGAGAATACAAAAACAATATCAAGAACGCTACATAATACAACAAGAACACTACAACACCTATAATTTTTTTTACACAAACTACATCTATATGCCACTATATACACCATAATTATTTCTCCATAATTAAGCCCATATCGATAACACCGCTCAACTATATCAACAAAATATACACGACCACCGTATGATATTAACATTTTACCCTTCAAGCTTGAAAATCACCACATTGTAACAGCCTCACGTCACACCTCTTCTGCAGCTACGAAATCAACCTGTAGAACACAAGAACAACAAGAACAATATCAAGAACTGATGAACAGCTACAGGAAAACTAACACCAACTACACCAAAATGCGACGAAATTAACCAACGAAATTTCTCCTAAAGCTAACCCATTTGTAGATCGGGCTATCCTCTACTTCTTGCAACAAATTTGACTGATTTTGATCAACAAATGCTCTCAGAATCGAAGGAATAAGATTTGAGAATGAGAGAGTTGAGCTGCAGCTGAGAAGAGCAAACAGAGAAAGAGCTAAGAGAAGCAAAGAGAAGAAAGGCGAGTGGGGGAGTTCGGCAGCGAGCGGGGACGCGCAACGTTTTTCTGCTCGCAGGCGTCGCGGTCGACGTGGGCCCCGCGCATCCAGTCGAATCCGGCGGGTTCGACAAGGGCAGGCCCGCCTCGAAAGGCGCACTCGCATCCGGCGGGTGCGAGAGGTCAGGCCGGCGTGCGTCCGATGCCTCGAAAGGCGCGTTATCGTGTCCGCCGGATAGAATGTGTCGGAATCGCATCTGCCAGATACAACGGTGCCCTAGTTTCGTAAATGCTTAACTAATCATACTACTTCTGAAAAAGCTAAAAAAAAGTGCAATAAAAAAAAATTCGCTGTGCTTTGTCCATTACCGAATTACGTACATCTGCACAGGGAAATACAGCCGCAGACAGCTTAAAAGGGACCCCAAAAAAAAGTAACTACATGCATGATGCATTGATGTCCTTGGTTTTTACAACAATAATTAATCCCTTGGTTTGGCGAGGACATGATCAAGATTATCTGTCCAAGTAAGGGTGCACAACTGCGAATCATTGGCTACATGATGCACACGGTAATTTAATTTTTTTGTATCCTGTGTATGTGCACCCTCTTAGCTCGAAGCGGCTCTGCCCTATAAAGTCGCACTCGCACTAAACTATTACCACCATTACTACAAAATACATTGTCGAGCTCATGTCAAGTCTTCATAGTTTTGTTAACCGTGAAAAATGCTTCGCATGTTCATGTTCTAGCTAGATGTGGGTCAGAAGTCACTAATTTGCATTTTCACTATGCATGCATGCAGGCGAACTCAGCACAGTGGCAGGACATGAAGCACATCTGGGGTGCCACGTGGAGCCTCACACCGGGCCCACTAGTAGGACCGTTCTCTGTGAGACTGACAACCTTGACTACGAAGAAGACTCTCTCGGCCCAAGACGTCATCCCAAGAAACTGGACTCCCAAGGCCACCTACACATCTCGCCTCAACTTTGCATAGAGGACCGAGCATCAGACCCAAGTTTCATCAACATGTCGTAGCCTGTTGGGCTTGTAGTGTATCATGTAGCGTTATTCCACTTACTTGTGATTGCATATGCAAGTTACTAGTATAAGATGTGGTATCTTATACTCGGAGATTGGACCTGATTTGCCCACTCCGAAGTGGAGAGAGAGCGAGATGGGTTAGTTTTTTAGCGGGTAACCATTATAGTTATGAGACTAAGGTGTGAATGCATGATTAAAGATAATATTTGCAGTGTTGATATTGCCCACATGTTTTTATTTGTATGCCTTTATACAAGCATATTCCGACCTTCGTGCCTAGCTTATTAAATTCCTTGACCCTTGTGCACCGTGTAGTCAGACTTACTATCTCCATTCCGGTTTAAAGGGCCTACGTGTATTTCTAAATTATTAATTTGACTAATAAAATATAAATTATATAACACAAAAAATTATACCATTAAAAACTAGAAAATGCAAAATTTCTAATGATATATTTTTTGTAATATATACCTTGTATTACGATGTTCAAATTAACAACCTAAAACTACGCGTAGACCCTTTAAACAGGAATAGAGGAAGTACATGGTTTTATCACATGGTTGTGCACAACGTGAAGTTTTTCAAGGAAAACAAAAACTTCAGGTTTATACATTGGTATAAGAGTATGTTTTATGTACATGCTTGAAGATTCTGACACCCCGGCAATGCTATACCACTAAAAAATAGGCGTGTCATCGATCAACGATAACAATGTGGCGAGGCTCGCCACCCTAGTGATCCTGCAGACCAAGCCTCGCCCAGGACCGTGTCCAACAACCTAATATTGTTTCATATAGATGATGTGTTCTGTCACTTCCAAATTCACCACGAGCACGAATGAGATTTCCTTGCACTCAGGGTTGGATGCCACCGTTCCACAAAGTGCTACCTCGGGCGGCAGTCCTGCCATAGATTGAACCCAGGATAGCACCAAATGCAATGAGATGTGAGAACAAGCGTCTTAAGAGAGGGTATGTTGCACCACGCGCCTCACCAGGCGCTCTGTTGTTTATCAATAATGGTTCTATAAACTATGATGTTAATAACATCTAGATATGTTGTGTTTTTCACTATCCATGAATCATTAAAATTGCTTCCACATCATTATTTTTTGCAAAATATATTTATCTTGGATGTATTCATGCAGTTTATGATCTTTGTAGAAGTCTCTTGTTCGTTGGTTGCAACCAAATGATGCGTGGTGAATGACCAGCCCGTTGGGAACCCTAAGAGGAAGGTGTGATGAATATAGCAGCTAGTTTTCCCTTAGTTAAGAAACCAAGGTTATGTCGATCAGGAGAAGAGCGGGCAATACGACTGTAGGTGATGCTTGCTAGTTTGCGACAGCTTCGGACAATTTATATATGGCGCCTCGTCCAAGCTTTGCTTGCTAGCTGCAACGCGGAACCTGCACATAACACAACCAAGTACTTTGCTCCCAACTTGCGATGAGGTTGTCAATCTCACCGGTTTGCTTCAAACAAAGGGTATGAGCGTATCGAGTGGAAAACAGTAGAAGAATGCGAGTAAAGTAAACAGTGCGAGTAAAGTAAACAGGTGATAGCAATATGATGGAAATAGGACCGGGGTCTACAGTTCACTAGTGGTGTCTCTCCATAAGATAAATAACACATGCTGGGTAAACAAATTATAGTTGAACAATTGATAGAATAAAGATAAACGTGATATGTCGAGAAGATAACTATGCGATTTACTCTTGGCATTACAACAAAATACATAGACCGCCATCCAACTGCATCTATGACTAATAATCCACTTGTGGCGAATCAATCCGAGAACTCCACAAGTATTAAGTTGCGAACAACAGATAATTGCATTAAGCAAAGTGTGTAATGTAAACAAAGCATATGCCCTTGAGCATATGAATGTTGTTTTCTCCCTAGTAGCAACAACACATCTACAACCTTAGAGGTTTCTGTCACTCCCCCAGATTAAATAGAGGCATGAACCCACTATCGAGCATAAATATCCCCTCTTGGAGTCACTAGCAACTACTCGGCCAAGATAGCTACTAACAACGGAGAGCATGCAAGATCATAAACAACATAGAGATAACAAAAGATAAATTTCAGTATAGCAACTCAATCATAACACCAATATTCATCGGATCCCAACAAACCAAACATATAGAATTACATAACGGTGATCTCAATCATGTAGGGCAGCTCATGAGATCTAAACATGAAGCACATGGTGGAGAAGACAACCATCTAGCTACTTCTATGGACCCATAGTCCAAGGTAGACTACTCACTCATCGCTCCGGAGGCAAGCATGGCGATGAAAAAGACCTCCGGTGGCGATTCCCCTCTCCTGCAGGGTGCCGGGAAGAGCTTTTGGACCCTCCCGATCTTCGGGTCGACGGCGGCGGCGGATCGCGATGTGTTCTGGAAAATTGATCGGGTACTTAGGTTTTTTCCGTCGGGGGGTCTTTATAGGCGAAGGGGCATCGTCAGAAGTGGACCGAGGCGGTCTCACACGTAGGGGGCGCGGCCAGGGCCTGGGCCCCGCTGCCCTAGTGTGTGGCCCTCTCGTGGCCCCACTCCGTCTCCTCTACGGATCTCTGGAAGATTCCGAGAAAAATAAGACTTCAGGAACTTATTTCGTCCAATTCCGAAAATATTTCCTGTGTATCACTTCTGAAACACAAAAACAGCAGAAAACAGGAAACTGGCACTGTGGCGACTTGTTAATAGGTTAGTTCCGGAAAATACATAAAAGTGCCACGAAGTGTAACGAAACAGTAGGCAAATGGTGTATAAACAAGCATGGAGCATCAAAAATTATAGATACGTTGGAGACGTATCAAGCATCCCCAAGCTTAACTCCTGCTCGTCCTCGAGTAGGTAAGTGATAACAAAAGAAAATTTTGAGGTGACATGCACCTACACAATCTTGATCATATATGTAAGCATTTGTGAGCTGGGATCATAAGAACTTAAAACATGGGCATGAAGATATAATCTTGACAATAGAACTTAGCAACCATGTTGTAAACATGCAAATGAACACAAACAAAAGATCATGAAAATGAAACAATGAAAGTCAAACGTGTGTTCAAATCATAAGGAAAACATACAAATGGTTTTCAGCTTGTCCTTCATAGAGAGCAAAACATAAATACATAGGACACCTTCAAGTTTAAGAGGGCGACTAGATACAAATAATTTAAGAATAAGTGAAACCAACAATATGAATCAACTAATGAAAACTTTGGGACAATGCACATTATACTAAGAATGCCAACTTTCCTCTCTTATGGTGCATAAAGAAAGAAGGTGGTGACTCAACATAAAAAGTAGAAGAAAGACCCTTCGCTGCGGGAAGCAGAGATTGCAAGTTTTATAACCTTCAAAAATTATGGTACTTACCGGCTTTGAGCTCTCATTGCCCCCATCATAAGCATCTTGAATTGTTAAAGTTAATACGAGAACAATTATGATGCATATGCTTGACAAATCATAAGTTGAAAACCTCGTGTCCCGTGAATACGAGTACCCAAACCTCATGCTACTCAACTTAGAGTCCCAAGCAAGGCTCTTGTCATTGTAAGTATATGCATATCATTGAGAACCGTCAACGGGGTACCTCCGTGCCCGATGACATGGAACAAGCCCACATCAAAATGACAGGACAAGCAGACAATGAACACCTCGACATCTCTTTTATTTACCATTTGTATAGCTTTTTATTTTGAGATGCGTCGTCGAATGTCCACCATGGGTATGCTGCAAATTTCCACCATGAATTATGCATGGCTTAGATTGGCGGCCCAGGCGTTTCCCTAACACATATACAGACTCCATGATCAACACAAGATTCCCAATTCATTTCACACCGCGGGCATCCATAAACAAAAGATCACGATATCAACTCAAATAAGAAGTGCAATGTTGAAAGCTTGCCCCATGACAGCATGGATGGGCTAGAATCCAACTTACAACTTGCAAGCATAACAACTCAACATAAGAGACCACAATGTCAAATTTTTAAGAACAGGAAAAAGTAAAGTGTGCCTTTCGGTTCGTGAGAGCTTTACTGACCAATTTTCGCATAACACTGGTAAGAGTTTAATTTGAAGAGAAGATAAAACTAAGTCAAATTTACTTGGAATGGCAAATTGCTAGTAGGTATGTACTCCCTCTGTTTCAAAATATAAGATGTTTTAGGTTTGTGAAGCAAATGTATCTAGACACCTTTTAGTGTGCATATTCAAGTGAACCTACACACTAAAAGATGTCTAGATACATTTACTTCACAAAGCTAAAACATCTTATATTTTGAAACAGAGGGAGTATGGTGGACACTTTGGAAAACTTTGGCTTTTAGGAGTTGGATGCACGAGTACAGCTCATACTCAGTACAAGGCGAGGGCTAGCAAAAGACTGGGAGCGACCAACTAAGAGAACAATAATGGCCATAATCATGCAAAGCGACAAAGCGACATTAAAAGAAGCATAAGATGGCATCAAAAGTCAAAAACTAAATGATCATAGAGGCTATTGGCGACTTTGGATGAGTCTAACATGTGTGAGCATGCGCCAAGTCAACCCAAATAAAGCATCAAGGAGAAAACCAGAATAATGCTTCCAAATAATTAAACCAACGCGTGATTTTTTCAAAGGCTCATTAAGCAATCTCAGTTATTTGAGACAAGTCATACTACAGCAAAACCACTAAGCATACTATCAAAAAGACATCAAGCACGACATGAAAAAGCCTAAGCCGCAGTCTACACAAGCTCCTTCTTGTACCACTATTTTGCACAAAGCTTTTTCTCTTTTCCAACACCATTTGAAATTTTTAAAGACACCTCTTTTGATGAAAACCAATAAAGATCAGAGGCAAAAATACACCTTGATGAAAAGATATGACAAGGTCTGAACGCAAATCAAGGCAAAAACGAAAACCAAAAGCAATAGCAGAAAAAGAAGAACACTCGTTGAACGATAAGAGTGAAAACTAGAGCGTTCTTAGCAAATGAAAAGTAAGGCAACTTCTCCAAAAGAAATTTGTTGGGTCCAACCATTTATTGCAGCAAACAAAACAAAACAAACTAAGAAAACTAAAACAACTCACGCTCCAAGAAAAACACATAGTGCATGAAGCAATAAAAATATAGTGTTTTGAAAGGTGACCTGATTTTTGCCGATGAAGAAGGGGTGCCTCGGGGGCATCCCCAAGCTTTGACGCTTGTACTTCTTAGATATTTCTTGGGGTGATGCATGGGCATCCCCAAGCTTGAGCTTTTATCCATTCTTCAACTCATCTCATCTTTCTCCAATCCCTACACTTGAAAACTTCCTTCATACAAAACTAAACACAAATCTATTAGCAACATTAGTGTAGCATAACATATAATTAACCTCTTTGTGCTCCAGGTTTCAACCCAAAACCACCATATATAGCATATACTACTGTAGCAACTTCCCCAAAAGTTCCGTGATCAAAAGAACTCAAAATAAAGCGATAAAGCGGCAAACACAAATATTGGCAGAAATCTGTCAAAATAGAACAGCTGACAAAGGTCGAATTTTTTAGGGGTTTTCTCTTGCTCAAATCAAAAAGTGTTCAACTAACGAAAGTTTGGATATAACCTGGGTCATATGCACAAGAAATTGCAGGTCCAAAAGATATACATATAATTTATACGAATTTTTACGGTGCAGCACCAAAAACAGTTTCAGGACAGCAACATCCCCAAATCTTTACCTCACTCGAATTAGAGGCTTCTCTTGGCACAACAATAAAATAAAAAGGATAAGGAGCGGTCATTACAGTAGTAATGACTTCCAAGACTCAAATAAAAGAAAACGTACTGAAAATAAAATATTAGGTTATCTCCCAAGAGTGCTTTTCTTTAACGCATTTGAGCTAGGCGCAGAAAATTGTGAATCAAGTAACATCAAGTGATGAAGCATCAAGCTCATAATTTTCTGTAAAAATAGAGTCAAAAATTAATTTCTTTCTTTTCCTAGGGAAGTGTTCCATACCTTTCTTTAGTGGGAATTGGTATTTTATAGTGCCTTCCCTCATATCAATGATGGCACCTACAGTTCGAAGAAAGGGTCTTCCCAAAATAATAGGACATGAAGCATGGCATTCAACGTCCATAACGAGAAAACCAACGGGAACAAGGTTATTGTTAACCACAATAAGAACATCATTAATCCTTTCCAAAAGTTTCTTCTTAGCAACATCAGCAATAGGAATATCGTAATAACACTTTTCAAGCGGTGGTAAGTCAAGCATGTCATAAATCTTTCTAGGCATGATAGAAATACTAGCACCTAGATCACATAAAGCATGGCAATCAAAACCATTAACATGCATATCAATGATGGGTTCCCAACCATCTTCTAATTTCTTGGGAACAGAAGCTTTTTGCTTAAACTTTTTATCCCTAATTTTTATGAGAGCATTGGTAATATGCTTAGTAAAAGCAACATTTAAAGAACTAGCATTGGGAGTCAAAGCAAGCTTTTGCAAAATAAAAATAACTTCAGATATATTGCAGCCATCAACATCAAAATCATTAAAAGAAGTAGAGCTATCATCTCCTACACTCCGAAAAATTTCAGCACTCTTTTGAGAAAAAGTTTTGGCAGTTTTAGGCTTTTTTAACACAAGGAGTGGGAGTTTTCTCCACACCAATCAAAGTAAGAGGATTGCTAGCATTAGGAACAACATCATTAGAGGTAGTAATAGTACAAACTTTCAAATTCCTAGCAATCTCATCCTCTCTTTCCCATCTAGCATGCAATTCTGCTAACAATCTAAGATTTTCATCAATCCCAACTTGAATAGCATTAGCAGTACCAAAAACATTGTTCTCTTTCACATCATTAGGCAACAATTTTATTTTCAGAAGTTCAACATCATGAGTAAGGCTATCAACTTTAGAAGCAAGAATATCAATTTTGCCTAACTTTTCCTCAACAGACTTGTTAAAAGCAGTTTGCTTACCGATGAAGTCCTTGAGCATTACCTCAAGCTCAGAGGGCGCGGCCCTAGTGTTGTTGGAGGAATTACCATAAGAGTTACCATAACCATTACCATTGGTAGAAGGATACGGCCTATAATTGTTACTAGCAAAATTGATCCTATAAGCATTGTTGTTAAAATTATTGTTTCTAATGAAATTCACATCAACATGCTCTTCTTGAGCAACCAAAGAGGCTAAAGGAACATTATTAGGATCAACATGAGTTCTATCATTAGCAAGCATAGCCATAATGGTATCAATCTTATCACTCAAGGAAGAGGTTTCCTCAACAGAATTTACCTTCTTACCTTGTGGAGCTCTCTCGGTGTGCCATTCGGAATAATTTACCATCATGTTGTCAAGTAGCTTTGTTGCGGTGCCCAAGGTAAGGGACATAAAAGTGCCTCCAGCAGCTGAATCAAGTAGGTTTCTCAAAGAAAAATTCAGTCCTGCATAAAAAGTTTGGACAATCATCCAAGTAGTCAGTCCATGAGTGGGGCAATTCTTTATCGTAAATTTCATTCTTTCCCAAGCTTGAGCAACATGTTCATTATCAAATTGAGTAAACTTCATAATATTGCTACGCAAGGATATAATCTTAGCAGGAGGATAGTATCTACCAAGAAAAGCATCCTTACACTTAGCCCATGAATCAATACTATTCTTAGTCAAAGACAGCAACCAATCTTTAGCTTTTCCTCTCAAAGAAAAAGGAAACAACTTGAGCTTAATAATATCACTTTCTACATCCTTATATTTCTGCATCTCACATAGCTCAACAAAATTGTTGAGATGAGCTGCAGCATCTTCAGTACTAGCACCAGAAAATTGCTCTTTCATAACAAGGTTCAACAAAGCAGGCTTAATCTCATAAAAGTTTGCAGCAGGAGCAGGTGGTGCAATAGGAGTGCAGATAAAATCACTATTGTTCGTGCTAGTAAAGTCACACAACTTGGTGTTTTCAGGATTAACCATTTCAGCAAAACTAAAAGTAGACAAGTAAAAACAACTACCAAGGATTCTAATTTTTTTAGGTTTTTGATATAAAACAATGCAAGTAAAATAAATAAAGTAAAGCAAAACTTAAAACAAAGTAAAGGATGTGTGTGCGAAAAACTCCCCTTGCAGAGGTCTTCCACTCTTTCCCGGCAACGGTGCCAGAAAATTAGCTTGATGCGTGGTGAATGACCAGCCCGTTGGGAACCCCAAGAGGAGGTGTGATGAGTATAACAGCTAGTTTTCCCTCAGTTAAGAAACCAAGGTTATGTCGATCAGGAGAAGAGCGGGCAATACGACTATAGGTGATGCTTGCTAGTTTGCGACAGCTTTGGACAATTTATATATGGCGCCTCGTCCAAGCTTTGCTTGCTAGCTGCAACGCGGAACCTGCACACAACACAACCAAGTACTTTGCTCCCAACTTGCGATGAGGTTGTCAATCTCACCGGTTTGCTTGAAACAAAGGATATGAGCGTATCAAGTGGAAAACAGTAGAAGAATGCGAGTAAAGTAAATAGTGCGAGTAAAGTAAACAAGTGATAGCAATATGATGGAAATAGGACCGGGGTCCATAGTTCACTAGTGGTGTCTCTCCATAAGATAAATAACACATGCTGGGTAAACAAATTACAGTTGGGCAATTGATAGAATAAAGATAAACGTGATATGCCGAGAAGATCACTATGCGATTTACTCTGGGCATTACAACAAAATACATAGACCGCCATCCAACTGCATCTATGACTAATAATCCACTTGTGGCGAATCAATCCGAGAACTCCACAAGTATTAAGTTGCGAACAACAGATAATTGCATTAAGCAAAGTGTGTAATGTAAACAAAGCATATGCCCTTAAGCATATAAATGTTGTTTTCTCCCTAGTAGCAACAGCACATCTACAACCTTAGAGGTTTCTGTCACTCCCCCAGATTAAATAGAGGCATGAACCCACTATCGAGCATAAATACCCCCTCTTGGAGTCACTAACAACTACTCGGCCAAGATAGCTACTAACAACGGAGAGCATGCAAGATCATAAACAACATAGAGATAACAAAAGATAAATTTCAGTATAGCAACTCAATCATAACACCAATATTCATTGGATCCCAACAAACCAAACATATAGAATTACATAACGGTGATCTCAATCATGTAGGGCAGCTCATGAGATCTAAACATGAAGCACATGGTGGAGAAGACAACCATCTAGCTACTGCTATGGACCCATAGTCCAAGGTAGACTACTCACTCATCGCTCCGGAGGCAAGCATGGCGATGAAGAAGACCTCCGGTGGCGATTCCCCTCTCCGGCAGGGTGCCAGGAAGAGCTTCTGGACCCTCCCGATCTTCGGGTCGACGGCGGCGGCGGATCGTGATGTGTTCTGGAAAATTGATCGGGTACTTAGGTTTTTTCCGTCTGGGGGTCTTTATAGGCGAAGGGGCATCGTCAGAAGTGGACCGAGGCGGTATCACACGTAGGAGGCGCGGCCAGGGCCTGGGGCGCGCCACCCTGGTGTGTGGCTCCCTCGTGGCCCCACTCCGTCTTCTCTTCGGATCTCTGGAAGCTTCCGGGTAAAATAAGACTTCAGGAACTTGTTTCGTCCAATTCCGAGAATATTTTCTATGTATCACTTCTGAAACAAAAAAACAGCAGAAAACATGGAACTGGCACTGTGGCGACTTGTTAATAGGTTAGTTCCGGAAAATGCATAAAAGTGCCACGAAGTGTAACGAAACAGTAGGCAAATGGTGTATAAACAAGCATGAAGCATCAAAAATTATAGATACGTTGGAGACGTATCACCAAACTTCCTATTAGGTTAAGAACATTAATGGTGCGTACCCCAATATATAATTGATAGACAATGCTAAAATTTCAGCACCCACACGTCATGTGTACCTACGCAGTCCTTATAATTGCTGTGATTGTCTGAAGATTAACAATATAACTAATGCAAATTTATAAGATAATCAAAATTGCTTGATTTTGCAAATACAGTTCGCCCATCAAGGGATGGCATGTCAAGTTCCTAGAGAACCATTTACTTTTATTGTACATGGACAGCCTGAGTGCCATCATCGTGGAGCTCTCCAAGTGAAAGACTTAAAAGATCTATTTTGTTCTATCCAACCGGAAGAATTACAAGATCTTATACATGATTTTCAATTTAGGGATCTTATTTTATACGAAATTCTTTTACTTCTCTATACTCACTCTCTTCGCATACAATTTTAAATAATAAAGTTTTCTTATATATTAAAAAACTAATTATATTAGAACACTTGTTCTAAATTTTAATAATATTATGCAAGGAAGATGACATTTCGTTTCCTTTTTGAGATATCGTGTCTTGATTCTTTTGGCTGAACCAAATTCTTGTAATTACTAGATAAAAGGTGCAAAATTATATGTCCTAATGGATTAATTTTTTCATTTAGATGAACTTCAACTGTATGTATGTGTTCGTGTCTATTTTATTATCCTGAAATTTCATGGTAGGGAGCTCTTAGGTTGACAAAGACATCAAATATGTACAATTTTAGATGTTAGACAATAGAATAGAATATTTTACAAATATTAAATAAAAAGTCTAGAGTATATAAATATCTACAAGAGTTATCTTCTAGATCAGTTGTAGCAAGAAAATAGTACGCTATGGTTGACTCATGTATATCCCACGTGTGGGCCTCACTTGCATTGAGTAAATTGAGTTTTTGATGGCAAGCTTGACCCCCATGGTCTATGGGCGTCCCACATCGTCCTACGTGAGTATGAAAGCGAGGGGGAGAATGGATGAGTTACGTAGAAGAGAACTGCCAGGGCGGATGGGGTCATCCTCCCCTTTCAGAATTGTCAAGATAACTGAGGTCACCGCTCTGCCACACAATCCCAATGCCTCTAGAAAAATGTGCCAGATAACCATCTGGTATTGGAGCTTTTTTCGTGAACATTCAAAACCACGCTTCTTTGACTTCCTTCTCTCGAAAAGGCTTTATTAGACCATCATTCATTGCTGGTGGGTCACCTTCGTCGGAAAGAACTGCCTCTATACTCCCTCTGTTAAGAATTACCCTGCATTCTAGGTTTAATCAAAGTCAAATTTTATAAACTTTGACTAAGCGTATAAGAAAAAATATTAATATTTATAATATGAAATAACCATCATTAGAATTGTCATAAAATATATTTTCATATTGCATGTATTTGGTTTCATAGTTATTGATAGTTTTACCAATATGTTTGGTCAAAGTTTGAAAAGTTTGACTTTGACCAAACACATAATGCAGGGTAATTTCTGACGGAGGGAGTAATATTTTTGTTAACCGTGAGTATATAGGTTTTATAGAAACTCATAGATATCTCTTTGTGTGGCTCCCCCAGAAACGCCAACGTGAGCGCTCCTCGAACCTTATCCTCTCCTCCACCGAGTGCTACAGTACCTGATATCAGGATCTCACCGCGCCGCCCCGAGGGCCTTCTTGCCGGCACCTCCGGTCGAGATGGTGCTGGGGGGGGGGGCGACGGCGCCACCTCTGTACAGTGTAGTGGTAGTTTGGGGCTTATCCACTGTAGGTTGCGGCGTGCTGCCGCTGGGAGCTCGCCGGTGAATTCGGGCCGGATCCGGCGAGGGTCGGTCCTCCTTTGCTTCCCTGCCTTCTTGTCGGCGGTGGAGTGGAAGGGGGCTGTCCTCTCCCTAAATAAGGCCTGCTCGGGGCGTACAAGGCGGTGGCCTAAGCTCCTCTCTTCGGCCGGCCATGGTGGCCGGAAAAGGGAGGCTTTTCCTCGTCTTCGATTTCGTCATCGAGCCTGCAGCGCCGCCACTTCGATTCCTGGCGCTCTTTTGCTGCTGCTCCTCTTACTGACCGGCCAGGGTGGCGAGGGGAGGAGGGGAAGGAGCACTGACGCCGGTGGATCTGGTGGTTGGCGGGGGGTTTCTGAGGCTTCAGCGTTTCGGCACGCCGCTGATCGATCTCCTTCTCTGGGACTCAGCATGCTTCCGTGGTGGAAGCTACTGATGTTTCAATGGCAGGAGAGCCCCCTTCAGTTTCAGTGTCGCTATCTCCAGAGTGGTGATCCGGTTCCACTACTGTTCTTCTCGGCCGGCCTCAGAGGCGAGGGAGAAGATGGTGGTGTCTGCATCCACGTTTCGATTTGGAGATGGCCTTGGAGTTCTGCTGCTGGCGCTGTTACAATGATGTCTACTTTGAGCAAAAGTCGGACGGCATCTTTGCCGTCGCCCATGTTGAATGGAGGAGGAAGAAAGCAGCTCTCCATGGATTCTGCGGCGCCTTTGGCAGCTCTTTCTACATTCTTATGGCGCCTCAGATCGACTGCTCTGAGAAAAGGGTATGGTACCTACTCTGCGGACCTATTAAGAATTGCTATTCAGGTTGTTGTCGCTTTCTTCTTGCCGCTCGGGTGTATTCGCCGGAGACAGTTGAGATCGTCGCCGATGTCGCTCCCCAGATTTAGCGGAGAAGATTCTTCGGTTTTGAGCTCGATGGTGCTTCCTCCATATCTACAGCTCAACCTTTTACCTCGTTGGTCTTTGCCATCTCGATTGCTGGTTGAGCCGCTGGCTCTACGGTTGGCGGGACTGTTGGAGGCCCCTGAAGATCACAGCTACAGGTTTATATCGTCCGTGTTCTCGACGGATCCCCTGGCAGGCTCTGGCTGTGTTCTTCCGCTTCGACAGCTTGTACTTGTAGTAGTTCCTCTTTCCAGTGTAGTGCTTGGCTCTAGCTTTATTTCTGATCTTCTGAGCAGTGCTTGTAAGAGCTTAGTTGTATCCTGTTGATTATCTATATAAAGTCTTTACCGTTCAAAAAAAAGAAACTCATAGCCATGTTGCCCATCTCACTAACATCATCGGTGATTGTCCTATGGCTGGCTCTAAGACGAAAAACTTGAACTAAAAAAAAGACGAAAAAACTTAGTATTCTTGTCCCCCGCCTTCAGCCATTGGACTCTAGAACATTCTGCCACATGATCTCTTCACTATAGTTAAGCTTGACTATCCTTTCATTGACGTTGATCTTAGCATACGACGGCCCTACTATCAACGGTTCAGTCTGCAATATGTCCACTTCTTCCTTGAGCTGATGTAGCTCGAGTGTAACATTACCTAAAGTCGAACGACTCCAGATGACTGATGCTGTTTAATGGTGCCAAGTTGACGGGGGAAAATATAGTTGATGTAGGAGTATCCCCGGCAACGGCGCCAGAAAAACAGCTGATGGCTAGTTGATGAAGGAGATTATTCTTCTTCGTCTCCCAGCAACAGTCCTTGTGCGTGGTAAATGACCAGCCCGTTGGGAACCCCAAGAGGAAGGTATGATGAGTATAGCAGCTGGTTTTCCCTCAGTTAAGAAACCAAGGTTTAATATCGGTCAGGAGAGGAGAAACAAACGACTGAAGGTGATGCTTGCTAGTTTGCGACAGCTGCGGACAATTTATATATGGCGCCTCGTTCAAGCTTTGCTTGATAGCTGCAACGCGGAACCTGCACACACACAAACAAATACTTTGCTCCCAACTTACGATGAGGTTGTCAATCTCACCGGTTTGCTTGAAACAAAGGTTATGAGTGTATCGAGTAGAAAACAGTAAAAGTATGCGAGTAAAGTAAATAGTGCAAGAAAGTAAACAGGTGATATCAATATGATAGAAATAGGACCGGGGTCTACAGTTCACTTGTGGTGTCTCTCCATAGATAAATAACACATGCTGGGTAAACAAATTACAGTTGGGCAATTGATAGAATAAAGATAAACGTGATATGTCAAGAAGATCACTATGAGATTTACTCTGGGCATTACAACAAAATACATAGACCGCCATCCAACTGCATCTATGACTAATAATCCACTCCAGGGGATATCAATCCGAACACCCCAGTAGTATTAAGTTGCGAACAACAGATAATTGCATTAAGCAAAGTGTGTAATGTAAACAAAGCATATGCCCTTGAGCATATGAATGTTGTTTTCTCCCTAGTAGCAACAACACATCTACCACCTTAGAGGTTTCTGTCACTCCCCCAGGTGAAATAGAGGCATGAACCCACTATCGAGCATAAATACCCCCTCTTGGAGTCACTAGAAACTACTCGGCCAAGATAGCTACTAACAACGGAGAGCATGTAAGATCATAAATAACATAGAGATAACAAAAGATAATATTCAGTACAACAACTTAATCAGAAACACCAATATTCATCGGATCCCAACAAACCAAACATTTAGAATTACATAACGGTGATCTCAATCATGTAGGGCAGCTCATGAGATCTAAACATGAAGCACATGGTGGAGAAGACAACCATCTAGCTACTGCTATGGACCCATAGTCCAAGGTAGACTACTCACTCATCGCTCCGGAGGCAAGCATGGCGATGAAGAAGACCTCCGGTGGCGATTCCCCTCTCCGGCAGGGTGCCGGGAAGAGCTTCTGGACCCTCCCGATCTTCGGGTCGACGGCGGCGGCGGATCGCGATGTGTTCTGGAAAACTGATCGGGTACTTAGGTTTTTTTCGTCGGGGGGTCTTTATAGGCGAAGGGGCGATGTCAGAGGGGAAGCCAGGCGTCCTCACGCGGGGCCCGCGCGGCCAGGGGGCTGGCCGCGCCACCCCTGCGTGTGGGGCCCTGGTGGCCCCCCTCCTACTCTCCTTCGGATCTCTGGAAGCTTCCGGGTAAAATAAGACTTCAGGAACTTGTTTCGTCCAATTCCGAGAATATTTCCTGTGTATCACTTCTGAAACACAAAAATAGCAGAAAATAGGAAACTGGCACTGTGGCAACTCGTTAATAGGTTAGTTCCGGAAAATGCATAAAAGTGCCACTAAGTGTAACGAAACAATAGGCAAATGGTGTAAAAACAAGCATGGAGCATCAAAAATTATAGATACGTTTGAGACATATCAAGCATCCCCAAGCTTAACTCCTGCTCGTCCTCGAGTAGGTAAGTGATAACAAAGAATAATTTTTGAGGTGACATGCACCTACACAATCTTGATCATATATGTAAGCATTGTGAGCTGGGATCATAAGAACTTAAAACATGGGCATGAAGATATAATCATGACAATAAGAAACTTAGCAACCATGTTGTAAACATGTAAATGAACACAAACAAAAGATCATGAAAATGAAACAATGAAAGTCAAACGTGTGTTCAAATCATAAGGAAAAACATACAAATGGTTTTCAGCTTGTCCTTCAAAGAGAGCAAAACATAAATGCATAGGACACCTTCAAGTTTAAGAGGGCGACTAGATACAAATAATTTAAGAACAAGTGAAACCAACAATATGAATCAATCAATGAACTTTGGGACAATGCATATCACACTAAGAATGACAACTATGCTCTCTTAATGGTGCATAAAGAAAGAAGGTGGTGACTCAACATAAAAGTAGAAGAAAGGCCCTTCGCAGAGGGAAGCAGTGATTGCAAGTTTTATAACCTTCAAAAATTATGGTACTTATCGGCTTTGAGCTCTCATTGCCCCCATCATAAGCATCTTGAATGGTTTAAGTTAATGCGAGAACAATTATGATGCATATGCTTGACAAATCATAAGTTGAAAACCTCGTGTCCCGTGAATACGAGTACCCAAACCTCATGCTACTTTACTTAGAGTCCCAAGCAAGGCTCTTATCATTGTAAGTATATGCATATCATTGAGAACCGCCAATGGGGTACCTCCGTGCCCGATGACATGGAACAAGCCCACACCAAAATGACAGGACAAGCAGACAATGAACACCTCGACATCTCTTTTATTTGCCTTTTGTTTAGCTTTTTATTGTGAGAAGCGTCGTCGAATGTTCACCATGGGTATGCTGCAAATTTCCACCATGAATTATGCATGGCTTAGATTGGCGGTCCGGCGTTTCCCTAACACATATACAAACTCCATGATCCCCACAAGATTCCCAATTCATTTCACACCGCGGGCATCCATAAACAAAAGATCACGATATCAACTCAAATAAGAAGTGCAATGTTGAAAGCTTGCCCCATGACAACTTGGATGGGCTAGAATCCAACTTACAACTTGCAAGCATAACAACTCAACATAAGAGACCACAATGTCAAATTTTTAGAACAGGAAAAAGTAAAGTGTGCCTTCCGGTTCGTGAGAGCTTTACTGACCGAATTTCGCATAACACTGGTAAGAGTTTAATTTGAAGAGAAAATAAAAGCAAGTCAAATTTACTTGGAGTAGCAAATTGCTAGTAGGTATATATGGTGGACACTTTGGAAAACTTTGGCTTTTAGGAGTTGGATGCACGAGTAGAGCTCATACTCAGTACAAGGCGAGGGCTAGCAAAAGACTGGGAGCGACCAACTAAGAGAGCAATAATGGCCATAATCATGCAAAGCGACAAAGCGAGATTAAAAGAAGCATAAGATGGCATCAAAAATCAAAAACTAAATGATCATAGAGGCTATTGGCGACTTTGTAAGAGTCTAACATGTGTGAGCATGCGTCAAGTCAACCCAAATAAAGCATCAAGGAGAAAACCAAAATAATGCTTCCATACAATAAAAACAACGCATGATTTTTTTCAAAGGCTCATTAAGCAATCTCAGTTATTTGAGACAAGTCATGCTACAGCAAAACCACTAAGCATACCATCAAAAAGACATCAAGCATGACATGAAAAAGCCTAAGCCGCAGTCTACACAAGCTCCTTCTTGTACCACTATTTTGCACAAAGCTTTTTCTCTTTTCCAACACCATTCAAATTTTTAAAGACAACTCTTTTGATGAAAACCAATGAAGATCAGAGGCAAAAATACACCTTTATGAAAAGATATGACAAGGTCTGAACGCAAATCAAGGCGAAAACGAAAACCAAAAGCAGCAGCAGAAAAAGAAGAACACTCGATTTTTAATAAGAGTGAAAACTAGAGCGTTCTTTGCAAATGAAAACGAGTACATCTCCTCCAAAGGAAATTTGTTGGGGTCCAACCATTTATTGCAGCAAACAAACTAACTAAACCAACTAAGAAAACTAAAACAACTGACGCTCCAAGAAAAACACATAGTGCATGAAGCAATAAAAATATAGTGTCTTGAAAGGTGACCTGATTTTTGCCGATGAAAAGGGTTGCCTCGGGGGCATCCCCAAGCTTTGACGCTTGTACTTCTTGGATATTTCTTGGGGTGATGCATGGGCATCCCCAAGCTTGAGCTTTTGTCCATTCTTCAACTCATCTTATCATTCTCCAATCCCTACACTTGAAAACTTCCTTCATACGCACTACAAGAAAAATAGCCTATAGAGACATTATTTTTGGTAGCTAGAGACATTATCATTGTCTCTACAATGGAGTAGAGGCACTTCGTCAGGTGTCACATAAGTGCCACTACATGCAGTGTCCCTAGGACTAAAAGACACTTCCATAATGTCTTTAGATATTATAAGACATTTCATAGAGGCACTTTGTATTGTCTCTGCATTCTATAAGACATTAGTAAAGACATTCATTCTGTCACTATTTATATGGAAAAATAATTTATAAAAATGTTGGTAGCAATCCTTGAACTCAAGATCTTCATGTAAAGGTCATGCTAACCCAACCACTTAGTCTCACACAACATCTTGTTAATACACATTAGAAAACTCTTATGAGACTATGTTACATGCCTAAAAATGCCTCTACAGAATGTAAATAGTGTCTCAAACCGTGTCTCTAACTGTGATGTAAGGCCACTTTATGAAGTGTCTTTAAAAATGCCTCTACATGATTTCTTGCGACACTTATTTAGTGTCTCATACAATGCCTTTTAACACTCATTTGATACTTACGAGATAAATGTCTCAACAAGTGTCTCTTGATTTAAGACACTCAACCTTATGTCTATAATAAGTGTCCCTACTTCAAGAAAAGTGTCTCTACATGATTATTTAACAATTTTATAAAGGCAAATCATAAGTGCCTCTAGAGATGTGCCGCTACAAGCAGTTTTTGTTGTAGTACAAAACTAAACACAATTCTATTAGCAACATTAGTGTAGGCATAATATATAATCAACTTCTTTTTGCTTCAGGTTTCAACTCAAAACCACCACATATATAGCAAATAATACTGTAGCAACCTCCCAAAAAGTTCCGTGATCAAAAGAACTCAAAAGAAAGCGATAAAGTGGCAAACACAAATATTGGCAGAAATCTGTCAAAACTGAACAGCTGACAAAGGTCGAATTTTTGAGAGATTTTCTGTTGCTCAAATCAAAAAGTGTTCAACTAATAAAAGTTTGGATATAACCTGGGGCAAATGCACAAGAAATCGCAGGTCCAAAAGATAAACAGATAATTTATACGAATTTTTACGGTGCAGCACCGAAAACAGTTTCAGGACAGCAACATCCCCAAATCTTTACCTCGCTCAATTACAGGCTTCTCTTGGCACAAAAACAAAATAAACAAGATAAGGAGCGGTCATTACAGTAGTAATGACTTCCAAGACTCAAATAAAAGAAAAAGTACTGAAAAGAAAACATTGGGTTATCTCCCAAGAGTGCTTTTCTTTAACGCCTTTGAGCTAGGCGCAGAAAATTGCGAATCAAGTAATATCAAGTGATGAAGCATCAAGCTCATAATTTGCTCTAAGAATAGAGTCAAAAAGTAATTTCTTTCTTTTCCTAGGGAAGTGTTCCATACCTTTCTTTAGTGAGAATTGATATTTGATAGTGCCTTCCCTCATATCAATGATGGCACCTACAGTTCGAAGAAAGGGTCTTCCCAAAATAATAGGACATGAAGCATGGCATTCAACGTCCATAACAAGAAAATCAACGGGAACAAGGTTATTGTTAACCACAATAAGAACATCATTAATCCTTCCCAAAGGTTTCTTCTTAGCAACATCAGCAATAGGAACATCAAAATAACACTTTTCAAGCGGTGGTAAATCAAGCATGTCATAAATCTTTCTAGGCATGATAGAAATACTAGCACCTAGATCACATAAAGCATGGCAATCATAACCATTAACATGCATATCAATGATGGGTTCCCAACCATCTTCTAACTTCTTAGGAACAGAGGCTTTTTGCTTCAACTTTTCATCCCTAATCTTTATGAGAGCATTGGTAATATGCTTAGTAAAAGCAATATTTAAAGAACTAGCATTGGGAGTCAAAGCAAGCTTTTGCAAGAACAAAATAACTTCAGATATATTGCAGCCATCAGCATCAAAATCATTAAAAGAAATAGAGCTATCATCTCCCACACTCCGAAAAATTTCAGCACTCTTTTGAGAAAAAGTTTTGGCAGTTTTAGGCTTTTTAACACAAGGAGTGGGAGTTTTCTCTACACCAATCAAAGTAAGAGGATTGTTAGCATTATGAGCAACATCATTAGATGTAGTAATAGTACATACCTTCATCTCTCTAGCCATCTCATCTTCTCTTTCCCACCTGGCATGCAATTCCGCTAACAATCTAATATTTTCATCAATTCCAACTTGAATAGCATTAGCGGTAGCAAAAACATTGTTCTCTTTCACATCATTAGGCAACACTTTTAATTTCAGAAGTTCAACATCATGAGCAAGGCTATCAACCTTAGAAGCAAGAATATCAATTTTGCCTAACTTTTCCTCAACAGACTTGTTAAAAGCAGTTTGCTTACCGATGAAGTCCTTGAGCATTACCTCAAGCTCGGAGGGCGCGGCCCTAGTGTTGTTGTAGGAATTACCATAAGAGTTACCATAACCATTACCATTGGTAGAAGGATACGGCCTATAATTGTTACTAGCAAAATTGTTCCTATAAGCATTATTGTTAAAATTATTGTTTCTAATGAAATTCACATCAACATGCTCTTCTTGAGCAACCAGAGAGGCTAAAGGAACATTATTAGGATCAACATGAGTCCTATCATTAGCAAGCATAGCCATAATGGTATCAATCTTATTATTCAAGGAAGAGGTTTCCTCAACAGAATTTACCTTCTTACCTTGTGGAGCTCTCTCGGTGTGCCATTCGGAATAATTTACCATCATGTTGTCGAGTAGCTTTGTTGCGGCGCCCAAGGTAAGGGACATAAAAGTGCCTCCAGCAGCTGAATCAAGTAGGTTCCTTGAAGAAAAATTCAGTCCTGCATAAAAAGTTTGGATAATCATCCAAGTAGTCAGTCCATGAGTGGGGCAATTCTTTATCATAGATTTCATTCTTTCCCAAGCCTGAGCAACATGTTCATTATCAAATTGAGTAAACTTCATAATATTGCTACGCAAGGATATAATCTTAGCAGGAGGATAGTATCTACCAATAAAAGCATCCTTACACTTAGCCCATGAATCAATACTATTCTTAGTCAAAGACAGCAACCAATCTTTAGCTTTTCCTCTCAAAGAAAAAGGAAACAACTTGAGCTTAATAATATCACTATCAACATCCTTATATTTCTGCATCTCACATAGCTCAACAAAATTGTTGAGATGAGCTGCAGCATCTTCAGTACTAGCACCAGAAAATTGCTCTTTCATAACAAGGTTCAACAAAGCAGGCTTAATCTCATAAAAGTTTGCAGCAGTAGCAGGTGGTGCAATAGGAGTGCAGATAAAATCACTATTGTTCGTGCTAGTGAAATCACACAACTTGGTGTTTTCAAGATTGGCCATTTCAGCAAAACGAAAGTAAACACGTAAAAACAACTACCAAGGATTCTAATTTTTTTGGGTTTTTGATATAAAACGATGCAGGTAAAATAAATAAAGTAAAGCAAAGTAATAACAAAGTAAAGAATGTGTGTGCGAAAAACTCTCCTCGCAGAAGTCTTCTACTTCCTCCCCGGTAACGGTGCCAGAAAAATAGCTGATGTTGTTTAATGGTGCCAAGTTGACGGGGGAAAATATAGTTGATGTAAGAGTATCCCCGGCAACGGCGCCAGAAAAACAGCTGATGGCTAGTTGATGAAGGAGATTATTCTTCTTCGTCTCCCAGCAACAGTCCTTGTGCGTGGTAAATGACCAGCCCGTTGGGAACCCCAAGAGGAAGGTATGATGAGTATAGCAGCTGGTTTTCCTCAGTTAAGAAACCAAGGTTTAATATCGGTTAGGAGAGGAGAGACAAACGACTGAAGGTGATGCTTGCTAGTTCGCGACAGCTGTGGACAATTTATATATGGCGCCTCATCCAAGCTTTGCTTGCTAGCTGCAACGCGGAACCTGCACACACACAAACAAATACTTTGCTCCCAACTTACGATGAGGTTGTCAATCTCACCGGTTTGCTTGAAATAAAGGTTATGACTGTATCGAGTGGAAAACAGTAAAAGTATGCGAGTAAAGTAAATAGTGCGAGAAAGTAAACATGTGATAGCAATATGATAGAAATAGGACCGGGGTCCACAGTTCACTAGTGGTGTCTCTCCATAGATAAATAACACATGCTGGGTAAACAAATTACAGTTGGGCAATTGATAGAATAAAGATAAACGTGATATGTCAAGAAGATCACTATGAGATTTACTCTGGGCATTACAACAAAATACATAGACCGCCATCCAACTGCATCTATGACTAATAATCCACTCCCGGGGATATCAATCCGAACACCCCAGTAGTATTAAGTTGCGAACAACAGATAATTGCATTAAGCAAAGTGTGTAATGTAAACAAAGCATATGCCCTTGAGCATATGAATGTTGTTTTCTCCCTAGTAGCAACAGCACATCTACCACCTTAGAGGTTTCTGTCACTCCCCCATGTGAAATAGAGGCATGAACCCACTATCGAGCATAAATACCCCCTCTTGGAGTCACTAGCAACTACTCAGCCAAGATAGCTACTAACAACGGAGAGCATGCAAGATCATAAACAACATAGAGATAACAAAAGATAATATTCAGTACAACAACTTAATCATAAACACCAATATTCATCGAATCCCAACAAACCAAACATGTAGAATTACATAACGGTGATCTCAATCATGTAGGGCAGCTCATGAGATCTAAACATGAAGCACATGGTGGAGAAGACAATCATCTAGCTACCGCTATGGACCCATAGTCCAAGGTAGACTACTCACTCATCGCTCCGGAGGCAAGCATGGCGATGAAGAAGACCTCCGGTGGCGATTCCCCTCTCCGGCAGGGTGCCGGGAAGAGCTTCTGGACCCTCCCGATCTTCGGGTCGACGGTGGCGGCGGATCGCGATGTGTTCTAGAAAACTGATCGGGTACTTAGGTTTTTTCCGTCGGGGGGTCTTTATAGGCGAAGGGGCGATGTCAGAGGGGAAGCCAGGTGCCCTCACGCGGGGCCTGCGCGGCCAGGTGGCTGGCCACGTCACCCATGCGTGTGGGGCCTTGGTGGCCCCCCTCCTACTCTCCTTCGGATTTCTGGAAGCTTCCAGGTAAAATAAGACTTCAGGAACTTGTTTCATCCAATTCCGAGAATATTTCCTGTGTATCACTTCTGAAACACAAAAACAGCAGAAAACAGGAAACTAGCACTATGGCAACTCGTTAATAGGTTAGTTCCGGAAAATGCATAAAAGTGCCACTAAGTGTAACGAAACAATAGGCAAATGGTGTTAAAACAAGCATGGAGCATCAAAAATTATAGATACGTTTGAGACGTATCAATGACCAGACACATTAGACAACTTCTTTTGCAAATCTAGCAACCTCACCACTAGGTTGTATTAAATCATGAGTAATTTTGTACAAATTCTATACTATTAAGTTTTTTTTAGAATCTTCTATACTACTAAGTTGTATTAAATCATTCAACACTTTTTCTTCCAACCAGAGGAGTACTTTGCGTCCTTCAAAAATCAAGGCCTGCCTCACGATTTATTTACCGGCCCAGCCCACACACGGGCGAACTGCCTTAAGGGCATCTCCAGCGGGCCGACCCATTTCGGTGTCCGGAGTTGTCCGAATCGATCCGTTTGCGTCGGGCCACGGACAGCAAATCCCGCCCGGACAGGGCCTGTCCGTTTGGGTAGGGGGGTGCGCCCAGCGGGGCGACCCATTTGGCCGGAAGGGCGAGATTTGGCCCATTGCAGGCACCTATTGGCCACCATTTTTGGACTCAGATTAGTGAAAAAAGGCAATCAACGACTGAAATTAAACAAGCACAACAATCAGGTCCGTGCAGGCCGGTTAGGACAGTTCATGGCCACAAAAAAGTACAACAACAACGCATACAAATTCATGCATCACGTGCACGAATCATGGCTTGCTTGCTCTCAAACCATACCCTTCTTGCCGGGTCCAAAGCACTCAAGTCGGCCATCATGATCTTGCTCCCCTCGGCAAGCAAGGTGGCCTCGTACTCCTTTGCTTTGAGCTCTAGCTCCTTGGCCCTTGCCCTTTCTTTCACCTCCGCAAGATCGAGCTTCCTTTGTTGGATTTCAAGGGTCCTTATTTGTATGTCGGCAAAGCTTTGCATGTGCTCTTCCTTGTCCCGGCGCCTTTGCTCATCCCTCTTGGCACTTGCTTCTTCCTTGTCGGCAAAGACTGACTTCAAAGTGTTCCCAAGTGCGATGGCCGAAGCTTCGCGGCGCAAGTCGGTCTTGCTTGCCTTGTGGCCTCTTGGGTGTTTTGCATAAGCTCCGCCCTCGCTTGGAGTGTCTTGGTCATTGTCCTCGGCGGTCCGCTTCCCATTCTTGAACCAAAGGAGAAAGCTTGCCTTCCACTTATCAAAATCTTTGAGTTTGAGCCAACAATGGCTCAATGTGAAGGCATGCTTCTCCACCTCCTTGAAGTAGGCCAATGCTTGTGGCACCTACAAGCAATGCTAAGCAAAGGATGCCAATGTAACACAATGAAACGATGATATGAGGAGAAAACATCTTACCAACTCATTGACGCCTGTGGCCACTTTGCTTGCGGTTCTTCACATTCTCGAGTGCGCCACAAAAATTTCTGCACTCCAATTGAATGAAGCTCCACCGCTTGGAAAGGGAGTGACGAGGTTCAACCCCGACAATGCCCATGCTTGAGGGCTTTTGAATCATGGAGCGCATATGGGATCCGGGGAACTCGACGGCGGTCGATAAACGACGAGGGGCACACAAAGTTTACCCAGGTTCACGTCCCCTCGATGGAGGATTGCTACATCCTGCTAGCAATCTAGTATATGATCATAGTTGTGTTTACAAGGAGCCGCCGTAGGCGGAGGGAGTTGTGTTGTGTGTAATCTAATCTGTTGTCTAAGATCTATCTAGGGGTGCCCCTTGGTGGCTTTATATATGCAGCCAGTTAGGGTTTACAAAGAGTTTTTGCCTTCTACTCCAAGTCGGCTTGTTGGGCCTTGCGGGCTTCATGTATATCCTTCGAGTGGGCTTGTTCCTTGGCCGATAGCGGGTATGCTAAACATGAGGACCCGAGGGGTCATACCCTCGTCAGGGAGACATCATTGCGATCGCTCTCGAAGTTATCGGGCTTGAACTTCCTATGCTCATGGAAGTATAGATAAACCCGCCACCAAAATTGACCTCCCTTTTGCTCGGCACCGTTGATAGGATCGGTGCCAATATGCAACCAAGCATCCAATAGCATGAGGTCCTCCTTGTCGTTGTAGGCGCCGGTCCGGTGGCTGCGCCGGTCTTGTGTCGCGGCCAGCAAGACGTCCTCGAACAGTGGCTCGCTGTCGATGTTGCATGCCGGCCCTTGTTGGGTTTCGACGCCGGTGATGGTGCAGTCATCATCGTTGGGCTGGGTGGCGTCCTGCGTTTTACCAATAGGCACGGCTGCTCAAACGGAAGCCAATGGACCAAAACACAAGACCAAGGGGAGTACCTCGTCGAACATGGGCTGCGACGGCATTTGACCGAACAGGTTAGCCGCGTCGGGAGGTCATCGGTGGCGCGGGGTCGTGGAGCCTTGCTGTGCTCGGATGATGCGTCGCTCGCAACAGGCATGCGGTTGAGGTCGATGACGGGCTGGAACACGCCACCGTCCGTCGTGAACTCCGCTGGAACACCGAGGCGCGACGGGGCCGCCGACTGGGAAGGTGGCTCGCGCGTCGACGACAGGACCGACGACGCTGGGCGTTGCCACCCCGCCGCCGCCGACACAGAGCTGGCTGTGGACCCAAATTGGTCGCCGGCGAACTGGGTCACCACCTCGCTCTTGAGCATGGCGACGGCGTGGATGGCTGCCTGTTTGGCCAAAGCCTTGGCCGTAGCCCTGGCGTGAACGGCCTGCAGCATTTTGGCCTGCCTCACCTTCTCCGCGGTCGCCTTCCTGTCCTTCTCCTTCTGCTTGGCCACTTGCCGCCGGGCAGCCCGTTTCTTCGACTCCGCCGCCCGAGCCTTCGGCCTCATTTCCTTCTTGCCCCTAGAAAGGACTGTGGGAGCGGGAGCGGTGGCGGTGGACTGGACGGAGGGCTGTGCGACCTGATCTATGGCCGAGCACTCAACGGTGGTGGGATGGGTGGCAGCAGCGGCGACAGCGGCGGCGGCCATCTCCATGGCTAGCTTTGGGCGGGAGTGGCGCGCCTGTCGAGCGGGAGGGAAAAATGAGGCGTTCTGCCTCTGCCGGCTGGGCCAGGGGCGGACAAGAGAGACGCGGGAGTGGACGCGCGCTGTCTGAGCCGACGCATTTCGGGCCCAAATCTGAGACTAAAATGGGTGCGCGCGGACAAGCTCGGACCGCATTATCTTTTTAGGTCGGGCCGCTGGATTGCAGTCTCCCTATTTTTCTGTCCATGCGGACACATTCGGACATGGAGTGGTCGTTTGGGTCGGCCGCTGGAAATATTTCCAATCAGGCCCGCGGAGCCTAACCCTAGTCGCTAGCGCCGCTCCTTTGCTTCCCCGTAGCGCCGCGGCTCCTTCCCTTCCATGGGCGGAGCTAGTAGGGTGGAAGGGTGGGGCCGTGATTTGGCGCCAGCCTAATATATTGTCCAGGAAAAAAAATACCATAGGCCTTGCCCATGCGGTGAAACACAGGCAGCTCTTGTGGATTATATCCCTCATTCTGTGGAACCGTCATTCTCAGAAACTCCGCTTCGTGATCCGCCCGAGCCGGGTCAAAACTGATCTGCATCGCCACACACCCCGTGCTGATTGATTGCTCGGCTGTTGATTTAGTTGAATCACCAAGAAAAGGAATCCAGACGAGGACTTGACTGCGGCAACGCGCAAGGCTGCGACGGCACTGCTGGGGCACGCATGAAGTGCCAATCGATCAGGTGAGGTTTCTCCGTTTAGCTTAGCTGCACATCTCTTTCTACTATATAATTATTCTTTATGTGAATAGTTTATTCAAAGTAGAAAACTGAAATAGGCATATCCATTCATCAGCGATCACTTGAAATCAGCTCGTATTTTTTTATCTGTATAGATCCATTATTAGAAGTCTAAATTTATTCTCTGCTCCAATTGTTCTGTATCGATTCATTAGTTTTTGGATGTAGACAGTTGATTCAATGTGTATTTTTTCGCATTGCAGAACTAGAAAAATGAAGAGAAACCCAGGAAATTGCGTTGCTTTTTCAGAAGCATAAAGCAAAGAAGATTGCATCTTCTGCCCAGTCTGTTATGGAAGAGCAAACTACAGTTTCCCTGAAGCTGCATCATCGCCCCCATAGCCGCCGCTGCCGCCACCACCACCGTTATCACCACCGCCCCCGCAGGTGTGTAAAATTGATTTATGCAAATTTGATATATGATCATTGATTTTATGCTACACATTAGAAATCTATTTTTATCATGCTTTATAGTAAATTTTACATTGTGCTGTTATATATGTGATATTGGGGAAAAAAACTAGTTGCCCCACCCTAGTGCAAAATCCTGGATTCGCCACTCCCTTCCCCTGCGTACCTCTCCGCGCCGTACCGCACCGCCGCTCCGCCTTCAGTCTCTGTTCCTCCATTTCCTGCCGGCCCGCGGCCACTCGCCCTCACACCGCCACGCCGAGACACGAACCGGCCGGCGGCGACTCTCCTTTTTCCAAAGCCGGGAGCAGGTACCGCGCGTGGGAGTGGGACCCAGTGTATCTCCGCTTCAATGAAAGCATCGTCCTGGGCCCCACTCGCCTACGCTGGACGCTCCGTGGACCTGGTCCATCCACCCAACCAAATCGTTCCCGACGTGGAGCTTTAACGGCACCGATCCCCGCCGTTGATCACCCCTGACAGCTAGCACGTTGCGTATCCCGAGGCCAGCAGGTGGGCCCCACCCTCTCTCCCTCCTTAAACCCCAGCCCAGGCGTACAGGGGACGCCAACCAGACCAGAGGGCGTGAGCGAGGGGCAAAGCGAAGCGGGGCGTGGAGTGGGCTTCCAAGCGGCAGAGCAGAGCGGCCGTCTTCCCCAGAACCAGTAAGCCCCCTCCCGTCCTTCCTCCGGAACCTTCCAGAACACGCTCGAACCCTAGCGCGCCGCGCTCTCGCTTCCCCCCGGGCTCGCCGCTTGATTTTGGCGCTCCGCCTTCGCTTCGGGGGCCCGGTCGGCGGCGGATTGCTCGCTCGGTAGACGGTAGGGTCGATTCTTCGGTTCCGATCGAGTTAGGGTTAATTACTCCCGTACGATCGTCCGCGCCGCGGCCTTCGATTTCGCTTCGAGTACGCGCTCGATCCCCTTTTCTGCGCCAATCCGCCGCGATTCGGTCCCCCATTTCGGGGGTTTGGTGTGGGGTTTTCCGAACGGGTGGATGCGGCGCACCAAGCGCTCGAGCAAGTATCTTCTAGTTCTAGAAACTTCCGTTTGCCAGTAGGTTCCTCGCGGCGTGTTCCTGCAGAGGGAGGCCGATTTTCCGCAATGCAGCTGCTTTCTACTTCGATCTGTCCCTGTTTTCGTCGCGTTTACAGCGTTTGTTTTGGATAGGTTGTTCGATTCGATCTCTCCGCGTAGTTTCGAAATTATCGATTAGTTCGGCTCGTGCGTGGTGCTCGCTTGTTTGCCGATCCCCAAATTTCCCTGACCGTATCTGGAAGTTACTCGGCCCATTTCTGCATATAAATCTCCGTCAGAGTTGTGGTGTGCGCGCTGCCTGTTGGTTTATTCAGGCATCGGCACTATCTCTTGTGCGTTTGTTGTGACCCTCATTCATCAGTTGTTTAGGTGAGTTTTGCTGTGATTTTGGCCCGATTATGTGTTTATTAAGGACTGGCGTGGCGTCACAGCATTGGTTGTTTCAGTTTGTCGATTGGATTTGTTTTAGGTCCTTGTGTGGGTTCGTTTTTCTTTGTGCTAAGTGTTTCTGTTGCTAACTCTAGGGGTCCAGGAGGTAAAGCTTCTCTTTACTGATCCTGATCATTCTGTTCCTCGTTTTGGTAGCATATAATATATCCCTGTGGATTATGTTTTCAGTTGAACACCTGAAGAATATTCGGTTTGTCAAGTATTGTTCCCTCGAGTGCGATATGATCATGATACTGCTGTGACCCTTCATGCTGTTTCTGTGCTGTGATCATGTCGATTCTTCAAGGACCATACTGTTTATGTACTGTCAGTCTATAACGCATGTTTTGTACTGAATTCATGATCACGCACCAAAAACATAATGGTTAGTGGTTAGATAACCTTGTAAGGAAATAAGTCAGCATTTCAAACTCAACTGAACATTGCCGTGCTCTATTAATGGTTACACGCGTTTTGTACTGAATTCATGATCATGCACCAAAATCATTATGGTTAGTGGTTACATAACCTGGTAAGGAAATAAGACAGCATTTCAAACTCAACTGAACATTGCTGTGTTCTATTCATGGTTTCTGAAGTAGTTCTCCTGTCTATTTAGCATCTTAAGATGAAGCATAGTGTACATTTGAATCAGTACTGTGTTATGTATATTCTATATTCCACCATTTGTTTTTGAAGTTCTCAACGGTTTCTTGTATTGATAACCATAAGGGACATAAAATGGTTATCAATACAAGAAACCGTACACTCTTGAAATTCTCCACATGACGTACACTCTTGATATTCTTTTACTGAGCATGTTCTCACGTATTGTACTTGAATCTTTTTCCAGGAGTGTCCTCACCATGGATCTTTCCAGTTCACTGACTTCAACCAGTGATGATCAGACAAGTGCACTTAATGCATTGCTTGATGCTTTCAGTTGTGCCTTTTCACTCGAAGATATAGCCAATGCATTCTGCAGAGCAAAGGGCGATGTCAACAAAGCTGGGGATTTCTTGACTGACCTTCAACTTTCGATGCCCCAGGATAATGAAGTTGTCCCAAGTGTTGAGGGCAATCTCCCCCAGATTCGCAATGCAGTTGAAGAAACTTGGATGGATAACTCAAACCAAACAAGAACTCCTTCCTGTATGGAGAAAGCAGCTGAAGAAAGCTATGTGGAGAATTCAAGCCAAACAAGAACACGTGAAAAGTCTCAGAAGTCCAGTGCTTCATTTGGCACTGTATCCAGCATGTTAGGAAAAGGATCTGCCCGGGCTTATACTATTCCTGCAAAAAGAGGATCAGAAAAAGAAAAACCTCTAAAGGTTGAACTGCCAGAGTACATGCGAGATGATCTGAAAACAGATGAATCTGATTCTGCACCAAGGAGAGAGACTTTGAATAACAGAGATGTTGAGGAATTCCTGTATTCTATGCTTGGAGAAGGATTTAAGCTCAACATGGAAGTGATCCGTGAGGTGCTAGGTAAACATCTTTTGCTATGCAAAGTCATTATACCCATAGTTTGCAATTTGAAGCCACATGCAATGTGCTAACTGCTGAATGTTCTTGCAGGTAGCTGTGGATATGATATCAAGAAGGTAATGGCAGTTGATTGTTGTCAAGATTATGTATTTTTTGTTGGTCTTGATTGTCATCAATGCAACAGAGGGGTTTAGAGTTCTTGCTTTTAGGGTAGAGAGCTTCATTTAGTACATGTTTTCTCTTGGCCTGATAGTAGTACTGTGCTATTTGTGCAGAGCATGGAGGAATTGATGTCATTTTCTTCCAAAGATCTGGGCAAAAAACCAGTGAGCGAACATATTGCGGTACAAGTAAGTGCCTTGTATGGCTTTCTTGAACTTTGTATGTACTGAGCGTTTTTTTTCTGTAGAGCTGGTTAATTTCTTCATGCTGCTCAGCTGAAATCTGGTCAAGGACTGAGTGTTTGCTATGTTTTGATGCGCGCAATTACCTATTGTTCAGAGTTTTTATGCTGAAATTTTGGACACAGGCTTTAGTTCCTTTTACCATATCCATTGCTCATTTCTTGTGCTGATGCATTTTTTGATAAATTGTACTCTGCTTTTGCAAGATTAAGTTATCAGCCAACTAGATATGTAGGTCATATGAAGGTGGTAGTTTGGAATGGTAATTGAGTACCCTGCATACAATCACTGGGTGGTTTATCAACATGGTAGTTTAATTGAGTACCCTCTATAGGATCACTCTGTGGACTATAGCGTGTGCGAAAGTTCCCTGACTATATTTGTCTGATAGAAGTTATGTTCTAGCAAGCAAGGATGCAGTTTCATTTGTTAAACATGTTATAAGGTTTTGAAAGACATTTTGCCCAAATATATTCCTTTTGCAGGACATGGCAGTTGAATCCTCTTTTCCCATGCGAAGCGACCTAGGATCACAATCCACATCTAGGTTCGTCTCCTCCCCCTTTTATTATTATTGCTTTTATTCCTATATCTCCATAATGAATTAGACATTTTGTTCTGCTTCATTTGTCATTTCTCTTTGTGTGGATGATGACAGTGCCCATTCTTTGCGAGAGGATAAACATAACCCAAGACAACAGATTACTCCAGGAGAGTTGCTAGAATCAATGTTCACTGCACCTGAAAGATGTGAGGAGGAATCGAAAGGAAGACGGTATGAATTGGGTGCGAATCGGAGGAGAGTTCTAGATCAGAAACCAGTTCTAAAACCTCTTGAGGACATTTCACCATCCTCTACAGATCTTCCAGTGAAAATTATCCTAGGTAGCAAAGGTATACTGTTTATGCTTGGACTTTCTTTATCATGAAATTTATGTATACTTTTTAAGTAATATATTTAGCATAAAGTTTCATCTATAGTGTTGGTTAATCCTGTCACAACTGTTAGTGTTGTCGAAGAATTCCATAAGATCTCAAAAGCGAACAGATAAAACCAACTATTGTTGACTTAAAGTTTCTTTCACTCTGATAAATGGTCTGACCAGGGATGTGTAAGTAGTAAATATTATATCTGTGTACCCTTTCATACGTTAAAGCCTACTTTGATTTTGAGCTCTTGGCCATAATGCTACTTTATATTCATATCTTTGTACTGAATGAATGAGTCAGGTGGTTGTTCACACGTACATTGTTTGAAATGCATGATAGCATAGCTATAATTAACTCCCTGTGGCCTTGCCGATTAATACTTAAGTGATAGGCAAAGTCACTGATCAAGTAAATGAAAAATGTGCTTTGGAATGACATGTGCTTATTCTAGAACACGTACATATTGTTTGAAATGCATGATAGCATAGCTATAATTAACTCCCTGTGGCCTTGCCGATTAATACTTAAGTGATAGGCAAAGTCACTGATCAAGTAAATGAAAAATGTGCTTTGGAATGACATGTGCTTATTCTAGATGAGTTATGGACTTCAATGAAGTATTGCAAACTACATTCAATAGAACCAGTTACTGTTAGGTGATAAATGCTCTACGGCTTGTTACCATGTGTGTTGTGATATGGCCAGTTTTGTGTGGCTGAAATATGGCCGAAGTTAGAAAACCGGCAAGTGATTTTGTTTGTGTCATCCTTCATGAATAGTATTTAGAAGTACTCCTTTCGTTCCATAAATCTTGTTGTGGTTTGAACTAAAACCATGCCAAGAGTTTGGAACGGAGGGAGTAATTGTTACTGTTAACATGAAGCCTCCAAGTCAAGCTGGTTTCAGACTCTAGGTTCTTGCTGTGAGTTCTATATAAAATTCTTATCATTTGTGTATTTTGAGTACATGTAGAAACCGTTGGGCATGATGAGGATGATTACCAGAACTACCGTAAGGCTGCAAAGCAGCACTGGGAAATGATGAAGCAGTACTATGAGAAGGTCGGGGGTGCTTCACAATGATGTTTTTCTTAGGCAAATAGATGTTGTTTGTTTTCCATCTATACTGAAGCTATTATGCTGAACATTTCAGGCTGCAGATGCTTTTCGAGAGGGTAACCAGACAGAAATGGAGTATTTTCTTAAGGAAGTAAGTATTAAATGTTCTTTTCGGGGGAACTACAACGGTTAGGGAGTTACATTAAGTAATCACTTCTGGGAGGCAGAATCAAGAGGTCAAGAGAACATTACATATGACTCAGTGTTTTGAACATATTCCTCGAGAAAATAACTAGTATGATGTATTATTACCTTTATCTTGTCCAGTCAAGGGTCTGGTCTTCTGTGCGAAATTATTTTGTATAGAAACCAATTTCTCTAATTCTATCTGTTTAGTTGATGTGACGGTCACATGGAGGGTTTAAGAAATTTTGATAAATCTGTTGCAAGTTTGAAGATCTAAATATTTTTCTTTGTGTGGCCTCTGAAGGGAAAGAACTATTATAGGATGGCTCGACTATCTGATGAAAAATCTTCTAGGGAGATCACCAAGTCCAAGTAAGTGCTCTTCTTTTTTCCATATTGGCTGAAATTTCTTTGATTATATTTTTGTAATATTTAAAAAAATTGTCCGAATTGACGGGAACAACTTTTTGGTCTTTCTGCAGACAAGAGTCAAAGAATGAGTTATGTCTTGATCTACGCTCACAAGATGCTGCAAACGTAGCAAATCTTCTGAGGCTTCATCTTAGACAGTTGGCGAACATCCCATGTAATGAGTTTGGTGCATGACTCTTCAAGTTTGCTGACATTTTTTTAGGAATAATTTAATTTACCTATATTTTTGCAGCTTTTGAGATCTTGCGAGTTATTATTGGTGTTGATGATGGCACTTTCAAGATGGGACAAAGAAGGAGAAAGGTGTGCATTCCAAGATAACTGGCTTGCTGATTTTTAATTCTGAATGCACACTAACGGCTGCTTAGCTGTATGCATGATTCAGAAATAAATCCGTTGCCTGCATTTCTTCTGTTCTATACAGAGTATCGATATTCATAAAATTCTCTGTGGAATAACACTAGTATCTAGGTGTTTTACTTTGATCTACCAAGCTTCTGGTGATTGCTTAATTCCATCTTTGCTAATTTGGACGTTTTTTTTTAAAAAAAATTCCAATTATGTTTCCTTGCCAACTCATTAATCAAGATAATGTTCAGAAATCCAGATTCAGCAAATATAGGTCAGGTGGTGTGCAGATGTTGTACATTAGTCATTACTGAATATGAAATTCTTCGAATCATTGTGGTGTATGCTTGCGATTGTAATAACCTTGCTCACATCGTTTCTTTTTCCACAAGATTTCAAACTTGTCTCATATCCTTGCTGGTGTCTTTATCAAAGATTGAACTTAAGTGTCCCTGTTGTATTGAGTGTTTGTTTGGTCTATAATTTTGGATATAGTATGCAGGAGCTCTGTTAGGTCTTATAATTATTCTGGTTGGTCATGTAAAACTATTTGCGAATACTGCTAACATATCAAATTTTCCATGTTGAAATATACATATATGAGATGGTTGGAATGAACTTCTTTGTTTGGGGATGGTTGGTGGGCTTGTCTGAAGCGTGTAGCAATTTTACAAAATGATAACTTAAAAAACAAAATCGCTGTAGGGGCTTCCCCTACCGCATTCCATTCAAAAAAATTGATGACTTCCCAGAATTACATGTGAACATCTGATGTTGCATATAGTTGGTATTGTATATCTTCACTTAATAAGGTTGAATGATGACAGGTGGAGAAGTTTCTGGAGAAGAAATTAGTCCAGTGGACTGAAGATGAGGCCAATCCTGGGACCATACTGATTCCGATTAATCAGGTGAAAGACCAGCAGAGTATCTAGTTGAAGGTCGTGTGAAGAACTGACAGAAGATATTGATAGCTGCTAGTACCAGCAAGTGCCGTTTTGAATCTAGGTGCTTTCTGTTCACTTTGGGATATGAAAGATGGAAGCTCGGTCGTCGCATTTTTTGTGTTTGCACATACTCCCTCCATTCCGCTTTAATCGACGCGGTCATCTAGCTATATACTCTTAGGACTCTCCCTCTGCCTGCGTTGATTAAACCGGAACAGAGGTAGTAACAGATATTTTCAGCCTATTCGCTACTTTAGTAGTGGCATAAACACGAAGAGAACTTGGATGAGTGTCTGGCTGAAATGTTTTACAGTAGTAAGAATCTTAGGCATCGAATTGTTGCTCGAATGCTTTCTGTGTATGATTGTCCCAGTGCAGTAGCGTGATCTGATCATCTGATCTCGAGAGTTTACATTTATGAAACAGATTACCTTTCGTAGTACTATATTTTGCCAGTAGTCTGTTCCTGTTAGTAACGTCAAACGGGACACTTATGACACTTTTCAGGAGCTGTCGCTCGCAGGTCTCATCACATAAGCCGGAAACTACCTGTACATGACCTCTTTTACTATGTACACCAGACGCTATATCTACATGAGTTGCAAAATATAATGGCTGCTATAGAGATCAGAACAAGAGCAGGCATAGCGCTACGAACACATAGAGGAAGAGCAAACACTGATGCAGAGACCTCTCCACATCTATGTGGTGCCGTCTCAGCCTAGGACTCATGTTCTGCAGGGCGGCCGGGTTGTATGGACTGGAGTAGGACGCACTCTGGGCCGGCACCTGGCCACGGGACACCCAGGGGAGCACCGACATCGCCATCCCTCCGAGAACCCCTCCGGCCGTCGAGTGCATCACGTTCACGCCACGTCCGAGCGGCGGATGAGGGTATAGGTCGTCGAACCGCGGCGGGGCACCGGCATGGTGATGCGCTTGACCGGGCGAGCGAGTCAGCCAATCGGGTTCCGTGCTCGCGTGCTGGTGCCCAGCGCCACCGCTGATCGGCGCACTCCGCTGCTCGACGGCCTCCCGGTGCGCGGTCGGCCGGCTCGGAATGGCCGGGCAGGGCCGTGGCTTATCGGACCGGCTGCCGCCACGGCCGTACAGCGGCACGAGCGAGTCCACCGTGAGCGGGCCCTTGCACACGGGGCACGGCCGCCGCGCTGTGGAGATGCCGCCGGCATGTTCCTTTTCGTCGCGGCGTAGCCACTCGTAAATGCAAGGCCAGCAGTAGAGGTGGCCGCAGCGGGTGACCACCGGCTCCACGGCCAAGTCCAGGCAGATGTTGCAGTCGAAGCATCCGCCGCCGCGCGCCGGCGGCGGCACGTCTCCGCTCGCTATCTTGGACGGATCACTGCTGACCTGATTCATCTTGCTCCTGCACCTCCAGCGATTCGCGGCGCTGCAAGAAGAACAAGAGGTCCGATTATTTACAGACGGCATAATTCAGCAAGAGAGGCACAGAGAAGAAGCAGCAGCCCACTCACTGAACGAACCCTCACCAAATCAATCAACAATCCAAGGTAGGACACGAAACCGCCATGAGTGAGGCGATCAATCCGAGCAGAGCACGACAACTAACGAGACGGGCAGAGGAAGCCACGCAACCGCGCGTCTGTGGCGGTGCCGTCCGGGTTCATGTGCAGATGCCGTCACAAGGTGACAAAGGCGGGCAGTATCACGACGAACCCAAAAGGGACAGATGCTGCCACCGCAAGGAGAAGGAAAACCATGGGGCTGATTGGCCCCGACCAGAGGCTTTCCAGGATATGCCGTGACAAGTCTATCTGAATTTCAGAGGGCCCCGTGCTAACCAAGCCACTACTACTACTTGGGATAATGATAGAAAACGTCACGTAATGCACTAGTACAGCTCCATGCTTCCATACAGTGGTAATCTGACACGAATGGCAAGTTGTTTCACATCCACTAGCTGAGTAATTATGTTTTACCCAGCTTCCAGAGTGTACCTAAATCATGGCGCCTGAAGTCAAGCCCTGTAAATTGACAGCTTGGAATTAACCGTGGGAGAAGGCAGAGAGGAAAGCAACTTGCATTTTCTAGCTCCTAGACTTGACTTCGGATAAGGTCGCCAGATCACTGAAACACTGACCTGATGCTATCCTTGTTTTTCTTTCAAGGAAGTTATCCTTGTCTTCTTTAAGACAAGATCAAGGAGACATCATAACGAACGAATGGTAGGAAGGAGAACGCTACTATCATTATCATGACGAATTGGTGATATTGTTAAGTTGACAATATAAATTGTAGTGCAATGTTTTTTTTTTCGTGCTGCTGAGTTGCGCATCAATTCTTGATGATACGGAACACTATATATTTTCTATGTGATCATCCTGTAGAAAGAATCGATGCGCAACTCACTATGACTATTATGAACTAAACAATGTTAGTAGAAGAATCTATGACAGGGACCCCGCTAGAAAAACAAGAATCTATGGCAGGGCATACTCAACTGGACTGAACGCAACAAGCCTTTCCTTCCCTTCAACGTTTTCAAGCATATCTAGTGATGAGCGAGGACAAGAACAATAAAAAAAAAGGAGAGGGGAATGGTTCTAACTTGTGATAGGATAGGCAAAAATGAATAATTGAGGCAACAACTTTGATCCGTTCCCGTCGCATCATACGGGTCCCATACCGTAGAGGCACGGACGATAATTGATTAACTGTTGTCCATATCCATGCAGGTGCTTTTCCTAATTATTATTGCATTTTTCATTGACTGAGTGGAGCTCACGGCACGTCGTTGTTGCACAGTTGCTCAACTGAATACTTTGTGTCTATTAAGAAGGCTGTTGGCATTATCAGGTTCAGGTACAGTACAGATGATGAATAGTGTGCGGCATGATGAACCAACAGCAATCTTGAATTCCTGTTGGCACCCAAATTAAGCGACCTCGATGGGTAAACCATCTGCTATTACACTTTCAAAACAATGCTCATATATAACTATTCAGTTTTTCTTAAAGGCTAGAAACTCCCACATTAACTGGAAGAGAATAGGAAGACCGGCGTAGGTTGATCTAAATCTATAATAAACATTGCAGCTAGTACAATTGTGTAAGAAATACAGAGCATAACCGCTTTGACTGAATCCACACAGCTCCTCGGGGTAGCCAAGAAGAAAGAAACTAGTGCCTACTGATATTAGCAGCGCCGGTATGCTATCGCTAACAACAAATCAAGAAGTACTCGTACAAATTAAGCCGCAAGCTCTCACGCTCAAGAATCTGCCTAGAATGCAACGCAGAGCACCAAGAACACCAGCCACTTCTCCAGGGGGAAAAGTAAGAATTCAGTCACCACACGATCGAATAGAAGGAGAAGTTACAGCAAGGAGGAACTGTTGGAAGTATATACCTGCACGAGCAGCGCGCGCACGGCTAAGCCGACGTCCTCCTCCCGTTCTCTCGCGGTTCGGGAGCTCCGCGCGAAGGAGCCTTGGGTTGGGGAACGGGAATGGGGGCAGCAGTAGCTTGCGTATATACAGGCAGAGCTCGGAGGCGACGAAGGCGCCGTCGATGTCAGCCGCAGCTGCGCGACATAAACAAACTGAAGAAAAGGGAGCACGATGGCGTGGTTTTCACGGCGGGGCAAAGTCCTAAAGAGTTACAGTAACAGAGTACAGAAATGTGAAGTCGACGGCTTCCTGTGCTTCCTGGTAGGGATTGCTCTGCTCTGCTCTTGTTCTCCTCTCCGGTGTTTGCTCGGTGGGCGCTCTGGCGATCCTGCCGAGATTTCGGTTCCTTCTCTCCGCCGTAGATCCCGCAGTATATACACGGAGAATCCGGCCATCGACGTAAGATCGAGATCCCAGAGTTCGTCGCTACGCGGAGGCCTCGTCATCTCATCTCCTCCGATCAATCGCCGTCCATGTCCATGTGGCCGGCGTCTCTTTCCTCTTTCGCGTAATGCATAGAGACGGATTTATTTTGCGTTTGTGTACGGTGCAGAGCCCCGATATTTGGCTTCATCATTTGCTTCACTCCACGATTACGATTGCCTGCCTACGGACGCCATCATCGGAATCAGGTGGCCGCGCGCGCATGCGCCGCCGCAATTTCGGTTGCGCTCCACCGGGGGCTCGCCGCTCAGGGGGCCTCACGTTGCGCTTCAACTGTGTGGCGTGCATTCCATGAACTCCGCCCGCGTACGGCAACCAGCTGTTGCGCTTGCGGCTTTTCCGTGGCAATCATCCTAATCACGTCATGATTGCTGTTACCGACTATCGGCTTCTATTGGAAACATCTGTCTTCGTGCCTAGACTTGGCCTCGATCACAAGGATTAGGTTATACACGAGATCATAGCAACCCAAATCGAGAGAGGAAAGCGTCTCCATCCGACCAAGCTTAATCAAATGGGCCGACAAACCCTCCAACTAAAACAAGCAAGAGAACAGATCAAAGTGAACATTTCCGGACCGTGGCTGTAATCGTACTCTTCTCTCTTCTGAGGGAACGATGGGGAGGATTCAGATCCAATGCCTAAGACAAGGCACCAATGAACAGTAGGTGCCTTGAACACTGTTCCTAGACGTTGAATCACGTATGGATGGTTGAGATGAATCTGAACAGGGCACCGCTACAGGATCCATCTAAAGTACGTTTGCTACAGAAATTTCCCTACAGTAGGAATGCTACAGGACCACCTGCAGTATACCTGCTACAGTATTGAATCTTGCCGTTTATTTCCGATCCAACGGCTGAGCTGACAAGACACCGCACTATTTATTTGTCTCATGTGCTTACTGAAGTGAGGCCACAACTTTTTTATTGAAATGATGGCAAAATATTTGCCCCAATCTATTAATTAATAAGAAGGAAGATGTTCAGTTAATTAACAGAAAACCGGACAAAAACAAGCTACAAGAAAACCACAAGCGAACGACACCCGACACAAGCGACTTTCCGACCAACGAGACAAACTAACAGCCACTCCAAACCTACATCAACCAAACTAAAAACATCTAACTGACAATACTTGGATCACCATTAGCTAAATAAGAACTCTCAAGTAATTACGGAAGCTTTATTGTGATGATTCTATTCTTTCTTCTGCTTCTGAGAGACTTCTCCATTTTCCTGATTAAGTCCTTTGAAGCATTTTTCGCCAAGACGCAAGCAATCTCCTTGCCATATCCAGGGTTAGCCCCCTCCAGACTGACAAGCAGGTCACAAAACTCTTTTCCAAAGAGAGCCTCGGAGTTAGGTGCCAACACACCTCCAGTGTCTACAAAGTCCGGCTGCTCTGACGCTGGCTGTAAGGAAGTCATGGCCACTGCCATGGACTCCAAATAGCCTAACTCCACCATCGGCGCCACAGATGATTCCCCACAAAGCTCCTTCAACTCACGCATGATTTTATCACCAATGTAGCTAGGATCCACCGGTGGTGGTGTGGAAGCCACCGTCGAGCTCCCAAATGGGTCCACCTGAAGATGCAACATTGATGGTGCGGTGTTGATGTAGATGACCGACCAGTTGGGAACCCCAAGAGAAGGTGTGATGAGCACAGCAGCAAGTCTTCCCTCAGTTATGAAAACCAAAGTTTATCGAACCAGTAGGAGAAAGAACCAAACTTCAGAAGGTGATGCTTGCTAGCTTCGTGACACTCCAGACAATGGCGTCAGGAATATTGTTGGTGTGTCTTCACCTAGCAGCAACGTGAAACCTGCACACAACACAACCAAGAACTTTGCTCCAAACTTACGATAAGGTTGTCAATCTCACCGGTTTGCTGTAAGCAAATGATTGAGTGTATCGAGTGGTAAAAGGATAATAGTATGCAAGAAAGTAAACAGTGCGAGTAAAAGTAAAACGGTAAAGCAATGTAAAGGAAATTGGACCGGGGTCCATAGTTCACTAGCGGTGTCTCTCCATAAGATAAATAACAACATACTGGGTAAACAAATTACAGTTGGGCAATTGATAGAATAAAGATAATGTACATATGTCATGAGGATCACTATGAGATTCACTCTGGACATTACGACAAAATACATAGACCGTAATCCAACTGCATCTATGACTAATAATCCACTCGCGGGGAGTCGTCCGAGTATCCCTTGAGTATTAAGTTGCGAACAACGGATAACTGCATTAAGCAAAGTGCGTAAAGTAAACAAAGAAAATGTCCTTGGACACAAGAATATTGTTTTCCCCTAGTGGCAACATCACATCTACAACCTTAGAGGTTTCTGTCACTCTCTCAGATTAAATAGAGGCATGAACCTAACTATCGAGCATAAATACTCCCTCTTGGAGTCACTAGCATCTACTCGGCCAAGATATCTACTAGCAACGGAAAGCATGCAAGATCATAAACAACATAGAGATAACATAAGAAATATATTCAGCACATCAACTTGACATAGTACCAATACTCATCGGATCCCAACAAACACAACATGTATGATTACATAAAGATGATCTTGATCATGTAGGGCAACTCACAAGATCTAAACATGAAGCACATGGTGGAGAAGACAACCATCTAGCTACTGCTATGGACCCATAGTCCAAGATAGACTACTCACACATCACTCCGGATCCGACCATGGTGGTGGAGAAGTCCTTCGGCAGGGATTCCCCTCTCCGGTAGGGTGCCGGGAAGAGCTCCTGGATCCTCCCGATCTCGTTTCGACGACGGCGGCGGCTTGCAGTATGTTTCGAGAAAAAGCGATCCGTCCCTTAGTTTTTTTTCCATCGAGGGGACTTTATAGGCGAAAGGGCATCGTCAGAGGTGGGGCCAGCTGGCCTCACCATGGGGTGGCGGGGCCAGGGGCAGGGCCGCGCCCCCCTGTGGTGAGCCTGGCTCCTGGCCCCCCTCCGTCTCATCTTCGGTCTTCGCGAAGCTTCGGTAAAAATAGGAGGTTCGGCTTTTGTTTCGTCCAATTCCGAGAATATTTCCTATGTAACTTTTCTGAAACACAAAAACAGCAGACAATAGGGAACTGACACTGTGGCATCTTGTTAATAGGTTAGTTCCGGAAAATGCATAAAAATGCCACGAAGTGTAACAAAACACAAAGCAAATGGTGTATAAACAAGCATGGAGCATTAAAAATTATAGATACATTTGAGACGTATCAAGCATCCCCAAGCTTAACTCCTACTCGTCCTCGAGTAGGTAAGTGATAACAAAAGAATAATTTTTGAGGTGACATGCACCATCACAATCTTGATCATCTATGTAAAGCATTGAGTGCTAGGATCAAAGAACTTAAAACATGGGCATAAGAGACATAATCTTGACAATAAGAACTTAGCAACCATGTTATAACATGAAAAGAAACACAAACGAAAGATTATGAGCAATGAAACAATAAAAGTCAAATGTGTGTTCAAATCTTATGGAAAAACATAGCAAATGGTTTTCAGCTTGTCCTTCATGGAATAGCAAAACATAAATGCATAGGACACCTTCAAGTTAAAAGGGTGACTAGATACAAATAATTTAAGAACAAGCAAAACCATAATCACGAATCAATCAATGATAAACTTTGAGACTATGCACATTAAACTCAGAATGGCAACTATGCTCTCTTAGACGATGCATAAAGGTAGAAGGTGGAGACTCAATATAAAAGTAAAAAAAGGCCCTTCACAGAGGGAAGCAGTGATTGCAAGTTTTATAAATCTTCAAAAATTATGGTACTTACTAGCTTTGAGCTCTCATTGCCCCCATCATAGGCATCTTGAATGGTTAAAGTTAATGCGAGAACAATTATGAGCATATGCTTGACAAATCATAAGTTAAAAACCTCGTGTCCCGTGAAGTATGAATACCCAAACCTCATGCTACTCGACTTAGGGTCCCAAGCAAGCTCTCGTCATTGTAAGTATACATGTATTATCGAGAACCGCCAACGGGGTACCTCCTTGCCCGATGACATGGAACAAGCCCACATCAAAATGACAGGATAAATACATAATGAATACCTCGGTATCTCTTTTATTTATCATTGGTATAGCTTTTTATTTTGAGATGCGTCGTCGAATGTCCACTATGGGCATGGTGTAAATTTCCACCATGAATGATTCATGGCTTAGATTAGCGGCCCAGGCGTTTCTCTAACACATATACAAACTCCATGATCCCGCGAGATTCCCAACTTATTTCACATCGCGAGTATCCATAAACAAAAGATCACGATATCAACTCAAATAAGAGAAAGTGCAATGTTGAAAGCTTACCCCATGATAGCATGGTTTGGATAATTTCCAACTTATAACTTGCAAGCATAACGTCAACATAAAAGAGCCACATTGTCAAAATTTTAAAAGTGAGAAAAGTAAAGTGTGCCGTCAGGTTTGTGAGAGCTTTACTGACTAATTTTCACATAACACCAAAAGAGTTTAATTCGAAGGATAGATAAAAGCAAGTCAAATGTACTTGGAATAGCAAATTGCTAATAGGTATGTATGGTGGACACATTGGAATAACTTGGGTTTTGGTAGTTGGATGTACTGAGTAGAGCTCATACTTAGTACAAAATGAGGGCTAGCAAAAGACTGGGAGCGACCAACTAAGAGAGCAATAACGGTCATAATCATGCATAGCGACAAAACATCATTAAAAGAAGCATAAAATGACATCACAAGTCAAAAACCAAATGATCATAAAGGCTTATGGCGACTTTGTAAGAGTCAAACATGTTGTAAGCATGCGCCAAGTCAACCCAAATAAATCATCAAGGAGAAAACCAAATAAATGCTTTCATATAATAAAAACAACATATGATTTTTTCAAAGGCTCATTAAGCAATCTCAGTCATTTGAGACAAGTCATGCTACAGCAAAAACTACTAAGCATACTATCAAAACGACATCAAGCATGGCATGAAAAAGTCTAAGCCGCAGTCTAAACAAGCTCCTTTTTGTACCACTTTTTTATATGAAACTTTTTCTCTTTTCCGACATCATTCAAACCTTTTTGAGACAACTCTTTTGATGAAAACCAACATAGACCAGTGGTCTAAATACACCTTGATGCAAAGATAAAACAAGATCTGAACAAAAATTAAGGCGAAAAACGAAAGCTAAATGCAGTTCTAGAAAAAGAGAACACTCGTTGAACGATAAGAGTGAAAACTAGAGTGTTCTTGGCAATAAAAAACAAAGTAAATCTCCTCCAAAAGAAATTTTTTGGGGTCCAGCCATTTATTGCAGAAAACAAAACAAAAGAAAACTGAAAGCAAAAGTAAAGACACTCCAAGAAAAATGCATAGAATATGAAACAATAAAAATATAGTGTGTTGAAAGGTGACCTGATTTTTGCCGATGAAGAAGGGGTGCCTCGGGGGCATTCCCAAGCTTTGACGCTTGTACCTCTTGGATATTTCTTGGGGTGACATGGGCATCCCCAAGCTTGAGCTTTTGTCCATTCTTCATCTCATCTCATCATTCCCTAATCCCTACGCTTGAAAACTTCCTTCATACAAAACTTCACACAATTCTATTAGCAACGTTAGCATAAACATAATAGTAAATCAACCCTTTTTGGTTCAGTTTCAAACTCAAAATCACCACATATAAAGCATATACTACTGTAGCAACCTCCTCAAAAGTTCCGTGATCAAAAGAACTAAAAAAAAGCGATCGAGAGGCAAACACAAAAAGTGGCAGAAATCTGTCAAAACAGAACAGCTGACAAAGGTCGATTTTTTCGAGGACCTTCTGTTGCTTAAATCCAAAAGCGCAAAACTAATGAAAGTTTGGATGTAAGCTGGGGCATATGCTCAAGAAATTTTAGATCAAAAATATATTCTTAGAATTTTCACAAATTTTTACGGTGCAGCGCAGAAATCTGTTTCGGGACAGTAACTTCCCCAAATCTTACCTCCCTCAAATTAGAGGTTCTTCTTGGCACAAAAACGAAATAAAAATGATAAGGAGCGGTCATTACAGTAGTAATAACTTCCAAGACTCAAATAAAAGAAAAAAGTACTGAAAAGAAAACATTCCCAAGAGTGCTTTTCTTTAACGTCTTTGAGCTAGGCGCAGAAAGTGCAAATCAAGTATTTTCAAATGAGGCATTAAGATCAATTGCAGAAGTCTTCTCAACAATAAATTGAATTGTGTCCAAATAAGTTTTTGAAGATCCCTTATGAACACTTTTTGGTTCACTACTTTCATCAAAAGGTTTTTCAGGACAAATCCAATCAAAATTCTTTTCCAAAGCTTCATGCAATCCTATAAGTTTGAAAGGAATTGGTACTTTGATATCTTCTTTGGTTGTACCAACAACATTAACAGGTGAGCCAAGCATATTAAAACGTTAAAAAACTTTTCTAGCTTCAATAACAACATCTCTAAATTCTCTACGCAAAGTTTTCAAAATAAAATCTTTCTTTTCGGAGTCTTCGATATCATGAAGCTTAGGAAACATTTATTGCATAAAAGGATTAAGGTTAATAAACCTAGCCTCCAATATGTGAACTAAATAAGCAGCAGCAACTTCATAACTAGGAGCAAGCTCAGCCAAAGATCTATCCTCAACATCTTTATGCATACTAATATGATTAATGAACTCTTCAATGTTACGTTTCCCAATAATAGAACCACTACCTATTGTAAGGTTCTCCAAAACATACTTAGGAAACAACATGATGAACTTAAAGGTAAAAGTAACGGAATGCAAACTATCAAAGGAACTAATTTTTTTTGTATTTTTGATAAAAAGATCCAAGCAAAAATAAAATAAAGCAAAACAAAAACGAAGTAAAGATTGTGCGTGAGAGACTCCCCTTGCAGAAGTCTTCTTTCTCCCCGGCAACGGCGCCAGAAAAATTGTTGATGGTGCGGTGTTGATGTAGATGACCGACCAGTTGGGAACCCCAAGAAAAGGTGTGATGAGCACAGCAGCAAGTCTTCCCTCAGTTATGAAACCAAGGTTTATCGAACCAGTAGGAGAAAGAACCAAACTTCAGAAGGTGATGCTTGCTAGCTTCGTGACACTCCAGACAATGGTGCCAGGAATATTGTTGGTGTGTGTCTTCACCTAGCAACAACGTGAAACCTGCACATAACACAACCAAGAACTTTGCTCCCAACTTACGATGAGGTTATTGTGACGACCTCAAATTTGATACAAATTCGAAGTGCCCGTTATGTATTCCACCGCAATCCCAGAACCGTTGTTGCGATATACATAACGTAGTTGGTAACCAGTTCCATAGACATTACAATACGATGATTCAAATACAATGGTCATATAGACCAAGTCATATTACAACACAATATAGCAGCGGAAATAACGTCTTCGGCCCATGCCTTCTCCCTACAGGCAAATGGCGACTCACGAAGACGAGCTTAGTTCTGGTACTCTTCCTCATATCCTTCCTCCGGATATTCTTCCCCATAGTCTGGCCAAGTTGATAGCCAGGGACACAGCCGTGAGTACATTGGATGCACTCGCAAACCATCTTATAAATGAAATGATGAAGTAGATATGCAAGGTTGATATGGTGGACTAAGCACTAAGTTTATTTGCAAAAGCTAGTTTTATTTCCCAAGAATGTCCATTGGTAGAAAAGAAGTTTAGTTCTCTAAGTTCAATCTAAAGAGGAACTTCAAGTGGGTCAATACCATGGTCAAGTCAAGTCGATTCAATTCATGTCATTCACCAAGTTAACCAAGTTGTTTTCATTATTGACAAAAGCCAGGCACAGCTTGCCAACTGTCCATGACCGCGGACGCGGCTATTCGAATAGTTTTACACTCTGCAGAGGTTGTACACTTTACCCACACCATCCGACTACTCATCGTGTGGGCAACTTCCCCGCATAACGACATATGCCACGACAAGTAGCCGACCATAATGTTTCACCTGCCCGCCTTAGCATAAATACTACCGCCTAGAGATGTACCCCTCAACACCGGAGTCTCCAAGAAGCTGTCCGGAAGGTGCAAGGTTCCCAGCCAATTGGTCTCCGGAATGCCACTAACCGAAATAGAGTCCTATCCCGGCAGTACATTTTCAATGAGGGCTCTTCGGCTTGTACCCCAACCACCTATGAAGAGGAGGACAAGGCGAAACTCGGCAACCGCCAAGGGTGCCCTGGAAAAGGATGTCCTTGGTCGGACCTCCATTCACATTTGTAGGGTCTACACTAAGGCGAAACAAACTACTCCACTAAGCCCCGTCCCATACCGGGATAATGTGGTCGTACTGTATGGCTGGCGCACATAGTACATCACTCGTTGTCATTTCCCAAATACATTCCATAGTTCTTAGTCAAGGTTATTTTTTTTTCTTCATAAAACCATCATTGTAGGAGAAGTCTCCAATTCAAACTTTCAAGTTCAAGTCACCAACCTCAAGTAGAGTTCCTTTTATAGATGGCCTCAATTTTATTAGCGACTAAGCAACTACTATGAGTGATGAACACTAAATAGAGTTGGATAAACTCAACTTGATGCTCTTGTTAAGCAAGACATCACTATTCTTCTATCATTCTACTCTAGCAATTCAATCATGCAATTTACTTAAAACAAGTAGAATGCAATATTAAAACTGGGCATGGGGAGTATGAATCAAAAGGTTTGCTGTAAACAAAGGATTGAGTGTATCGAGTGGTAACATGATAATAGTATGCAAGAAAGTAAACAGTGCGAGTAAAAGTAAAACAGTAAAGCAATGTAAAGGAAATTGGACCGGGGTCCACAGTTCACTAGCGGTGTCTCTCCATAAGATAAATAACAACATGCTGGGTAAACAAATTACAGTTGGGCAATTGATAGAATAAAGATAACGTACATATGTCATGAGGATCACTATGAGATTCACTCTGGGCATTACGACAAAATACATAGACCGCAATCCAACTGTATCTATGACTAATAATCCACTCGCGGGGAGTCGTCTGAGTACCCCTTGAGTATTAAGTTGCGAACAACGGATAACTGCATTAAGCAAAGTGCGTAAAGTAAACAAAGCAAATGTCCTTGGACACAAGAATGTTGTTTTCCCCCTAGTGGCAATAGCACATCTACAACCTTAGAGGTTTCTGTCACTCCCCCAGATGAAATAGAGGCATGAACCCAACTATCGAGCATAAATACTCCCTCTTGGAGTCACTAGCATCTACTCGGCCAAGATATCTACTAGCAACGAAAAGCATGCAAGATCATAAACAACATAGAGATAACATAAGATATATATTCAGCACATCAACTTGACATAGTACCAATACTCATCAGATCCCAACAAACACAACATGTATGATTACATAAAGATGATCTTGATCATGTAAGGCAGCTCACAAGATCTAAACATGAAGCACATGGTGGAGAAGACAACTATCTAGCTACTGCTATGGACCCGTAGTCTAAGGTAGACTACTCACACATCACTCCGGAGGCGACCATGGTGGTGGAGAAGGTCTCCGGCAGGGATTCCCCTCTCCGACAGGGTGCCGGGAAGAGCTCCTGGATCCTCCCGATCTCATTTCGACGATGGTGGCGGCTTGCAGTATGTTTCAAGGAAAAGCGATCTGTCCCTTAGGTTTTTTCCGTCGAGGAGACTTTATAGGTGAAAGGGCATCATCAGAGGTGGGGCCAGCTGGCCTCACCATGGGGTGGCGCGGCCAGGGGCTGGGCCCCGCCCCCCTGTGGTGAGCCTGGCTCCTAGCCCTCCTCCGTCTCATCTTCGGTCTTCGCGAAGCTTTGATAAAAATAGGAGGTTCGGCTTTTGTTTCGTCCAATTCTGAGAATATTTCCTGTGTAACTTTTCCGAAACACAAAAATAGCAGAAAACAGGGAACTGACCCTGTGGCATCTTGTTAATAGGTTTGTTCCAAAAAATGCATAAAAACGCCACAAAGTGTAACAAAACACAAAGCAAATGGTGTATAAACAAGCATGGAGCATCAAAAATTATAGATACGTTTGAGACGTATCAAACATCGACATAGAAGGAGAGGGCTTCCCACACAACTCCTATAGCATGGGCATTATCTCCATCACTGAAGCCATGATCTCGTCAACATCCTTACTCTCATAGGCAACCGATACATCACAATGTGGCCCCGTGCAAGGCCTGACATGAGGGAAACCAAAGCTGCATTCTTTCTCCACAACAGAGGACTCCTGCTCAACAGACTCACTGGGAGCATGTTCCAAACACCCAGTAACATGCGCCAATAGAAGCTTGAGATTTGCCACCTCTTCACGAAGGGGACTCGACGCGGACGTCAACCAGCTGAAGGAGCTCCTCGATGCCACAGCTGAATTCTATTCAGTTGCACCATATACAGCTAGTGCCTATATGCCGCTTACAACGGTGCCGGTGCGGGCGCCGCACAATTTTTTTTATAAACTAAACAATTTTCAAATCTCAACATTTTTTAAAACGGAACAATCTTCATATCTATACATTTTTCAAAATCTGAACTTTTTTAACTATAGAACAAATTTCAATTTGAACATGAGTTGTACATTTTCCAAAAAATTGAAATAAAATCTAAGTATAACAGAATGAATAAAAAAGAAAACATACAAGAAAAAGTGAAAACTAGAAAAAAATAACAGAGAAAGCAAAATGGAAAGTATCTTGATGAATCACAATAGTAAGGGTTGTCAAACCCACGAGAAGCTGAATAAATGGATCACAAGTTTGGAAAAATAACAGTAAAAGTTGTAAATGTTTTTTGGTATATTAGGTTTAAATTGTAAAAAAGCAAACAAGTAAGTAAAAGCAAATAAAAGATAACATGTAACCAGCTTTTTTTAAAGAAAGTTCAATCCTCCATACACAAGAGGATAAGCTTGAGTGTACACATATAAGAAACAAACGTGCCCGAGGGCATCCGAGATTACATTGATCCCAAGGCCAGTACCGTGCACAAATAAGGGAGTTATTAAGACTAAAAAGTCCAAACACTACTATAAGTTCTAAGGTCCCCAATGAGACTTGAGTGTACACTTATAAGAACAAACATTTCCGAGGGCATCCATCATTACATTGATCCCAAGGCCATTACCGTGCGAAAATAAGGAAATTATTAAGACTAAAAAGTCCAAATACCGCAGTATGTTCTAAGGTCCTTGATGAAGAACCCCTACTGCAAGTCTTTTGGATATTGGAAGCATATTTCTATCACTTATCATTCTTTCCCAAATCCTTGCTCTAGTATGTAGCCTTATGATCCCATAAAGGTAAAGTAATACACAATCGATGTTTATATATTGTCATCACAGAACCACATCAAAAGCACAAAACTTGATCCAATACTGATTGCATACTATATAGAAATTACAACGAAAGTGCCTTTCACACGACGTTTCTTGTATGATTTTCGTACGACTCGACGTGGCTGCATCTGAATCTGTTAATCCTATCTCTGCTGGACGGCCAACTGCATCGATGCATCACGGATGGTTTTGAGGCTGCGCGTCATACGTATATTGTACAGAAAATGTCGTACGTGTAGCATCACTCAAATTACAATTAAGTTATTCTAAGCCCTCATAAACACAGAGAACTACTCACAACGATGGAATATAGCAATGATTAGTGGCATAATTGATAAAGCAACAATCCAAAAATATAACTTCATCATGAAATTATCTCAAAATCCCCAAGCACAAACTTGCACAAGGTTTAACAAAGAGGATCTAGGGTTTCGATCTACACAAACTACGAGGACAATGATAATGATATTGGAGGTGATGATGATAGTGATGTTGATAAAGATGGAGATGAAGACACTCCTCGCCAAGCTAAGGGAGAGTTGGTGGCTATGACGGTGTCGATTTCTCTCGGCGGTGGCCACGGAGTAGCAACATCTACCCTCTCCTGAAGAAGAAGAGGAATTTTGCTTCCATCGCTGGCTCAGAAAAATACGTGAAAAATCGGCTGTAGATGGTTCCTGAGGATGAAGACTCTATAAAAAAGAGGAGGTGAGGCGATGTTTGGGGCCTAAAGTGGGCCCTCTTTTGGGCCTCCCAAAAGTCCTTGCTCCTCCATTTCACTTATGGTCATTCTCGTTACAAAAAACTTTATTCGTAAAAATTCCAGCTTCTTTTGAGTATATGAAGGTCTTAAAGTTCAAAATACACAAAATAGGGAATCTATCATGCAGAGTTAATAATTATGTAAAAAGAAGCAGAAAGAAACCCTCCATAAATCATCTAATCCCTCCGACCCATATTAGTTGTCGCTAGTATGTATGTATCTAGATACTGAAATATGTCTAGATACATCCATATTAGGGATAAGTAATATGGATTAGAGGGAGTATAAGAGATCAGACAACTCAAAATAAATCCACATATCAAGAAAAAGTTCAAACTAGAAGATCCAAATATAATAATACGAACTGCACGTATAAGCCTCAAAAGGGAGGCTTCGTCTCTCGGCGCTCCAAACGCGATCCCGGCGCGATTGCCAGACAAAGTTATGGGGGCGCCGGTAAAGATGCTCTAAAGCTACCAAGGCTGCTTTCTCAATAATATTGCTAGAGGCATGGTCCGTGGCTCGCAAGTACGCTTTCAATCCACCGAAAATATGTTTTCATCTATTTTTTTACCAATTTTGCCCTTCCACTAAATTACATAATACCGCTGCCTGCTATAGTACCGTTTCATTTTCTTTCTCCCCAGCCGATGAACCCGCTGTCCTATCGACAATCTCATTGCCCACGTCGCTGCTTCACCTCGAGCATCGGCGGCAACGACGGCAACCACGATCACCCGGGATTAAGGCGCCGCCGCCCCTGGAGAGACTCAGAGCCCCCGCCTATTTTCACGCCACTCTTCATGAATACCCCTCCTCTCGGCGAGCTGCACTACCCCTGCCGCCTCCGACCAGACCTGGAGAACCGGACCGTGGAGGGCCCAAACCTCCCCACCCTTGAGATGGACCGGACTACTGGAGGCCAAGGAATGGTCGAGCCCTTTCCCTTCTCAGCGGCGGCGCACACAGCTAGGAGGTGCCATCGCGATGCCGTTCGTGACTTCCAGCTGCAGTTCATCGATTAGATATACTACCGGCCGTACATAGGCGTGCTGTCTATACTTTGGTCTCTGCCTGTTTATGCAACGTCAACACTGCTCCACAGCCTGTTGGTCCCGACTCCCGACTAGCGGCCGTGAACTTTGAAGATGCAGCTTCACATCCTGCTCTTGAAGACTTGTACGTCAGGTAATGTTGCATTCTCCTCTTCCAATCGATCTCATAAATTTATTTCCTCATGTTCTGCTCATCCATGTTACTTTAGTGCCAGTATTTTGCTCAGCGTCCTCACTTGCCTCTGCCCGGTCGATCCGGGTTCCGGGACTCGCCGTCTTATTCTTGGTGTTCCGCCACGCGAGGGCCGCAGCGGCAGCTGGCGGCGCGAGAGATCAAGACCACCGCCCGAGCAGCTGGAGTACATGCTCTCCGAAGACCACGACGCGCCATTGCTGGCCTTCGGTCCCAAGACACCGGCGATGCCGTAAAGTCCAGTTGAAACTTGAAAGATTGCATCGCAGGTTTAGTCCTTGGAGGCGGTCGTGTTCAACGTCATCCTTAGCAGATAGCAGACAAATGGTGTCATATTGTAAATGTTTTGGATCAGATTTGCTAGGATATCCAAGCACTTGGTAGATCAAGCCAATCGTGGCGATGACCACAACATTAATAGTGCTGACGACAGTAATAATGGTGATGCATTTCCTCCATCGTTAAAAATACTTCAGTTTGGGTCATGACATGAGTTTTGAACTGATGCGCTCTCGCGACCCCTCCACCGCTCCACCCCCCACCTCCCACCGATCCACGGCCATCGCCGATCCCATCCCCGCGTCTCCCCAGCATCATAGGCTTCCTGCTTCGACTCCCTCTCCGTTTGGCTGTCGCTCTGCGAGGCGGGGCGTGGACCGGGTCTTCCCTCGCCGAGTTCGTTGGGAGGGGCGAGATCTGGCGAAGCGTTTCATTGAAGATGAGCAGTTGGTTCTACCAGCTGCCGCTGCCGGTGAGGAGAGAGGAAGCAGAGGCTGCGGTGGCGTTGCTCCGCCTGGCGGAGGGGCTGGCGCGGCCCCTTTCGGGTTTGGAGGACGCGGGAGGCGACCACGGTGGCGCGGATGGGAATGTCATCTCCCAGGTGAGAATGCCCCAATCAATCTTAGATCTGTGGCAGATGACGGTGGATGCTCACCGGAGAGGCAGAGTGTTGGTGGTGAAGCGCAACGAGGATTTCCGGATCGTGGGGTGCTTGGAGATCGCAGATTCTGCGGTGAGACGCTTGGTTGTGAGGGCGAAGGCGCTGGCTGTTCCTCCAATGGCTCAGGTCTAGGTTCTGCAGCTCACCCTGGATGCGAGCGAGGCAGTGGGATTCCGAGTGCGGGCGGTGCCGACGGAGGAATGGCGGAAGATTGTGGTCAGGGACCTGGAAACGCCGCCGAGCGCTTGCGCCTGCGTCGGAGATCGCTCTGGCCAGTAGTTGGTGGGGCTGTCGTCTCGCCGGTGCGGCCAACTCCTGGAGGATTCGATCTCGAATCGATTGAGTTGTCGTCGCCGGCGAGTTTCTCCTCGGCGGTGGAGTGGCCGTTGGAGGAGGAGGATAAGGGCCCATCTGTCATTGGTCTTAAGTCACCATGGAGAGAGGATGATAGATTGGTGACACCTAGCGGTGTTGTGCGGCGATCTGGGAAGGCGGCTTTCAGAAATCCGTCTCTGCTAGATCGGAGGATAAATCCCTCGAAAGCTCCGGAAGGAAGACGCATACCAGCTAGGGTTTCGGCTGGGCAGCCGCGTCTGTTCTGGGTTCGGAGGGATCTGGTCCGTGAGAAATCCTTCACTAAGAGTGATTGCTTCCCAGTTGGCCGTGAGAAACTTCCAATCCCAACCAAAATCAGCTTTGCTAGGGATCTCTGGAGTACAAAATTGGGAGCGGCCACTTTCGCTCAAGCTGTGATGCTGGGTGGTGGCAGAGGCTCGGGAAGAACTGGGGCGGGAAGAGGTAATAATCGTTCCAATCCAGTGCCTTCTAGGGTGATGACTGGAGATAAGAATCCCCAGCAAGGTCAACAAGCAGCGGCTCCTTCAATCTAGCCGTTTGTGTCGAACATGATTGACGAAGGAATGACAAATAGGCCCTCGATATTCGCCTACCTGGTTTTCGGCCCAGGGGAGATTACTGTCAAAGGAGTTGCAAGGCCCATAAGGACAGCGGCTGGACGCGGCCCAGGAGCTACACTTGGCGTGCAAGCAAGGATTCGAGGAGTCCAAGTTGGATTAGTCTTCGGCTAGGGCTTATTCGAAACCGATCCGATCTGTATTTTGCATGAGGGGCAATCCTGAGACCCAGCCTTCACATATAAAAGGCTGGGAGGGAGGTCCCGAAACCCGAGACACTTTTCCACCACCTCACGCCGGAGCGCTTGATACTTTAGAGCTCTCTGCCTCGGCTAGATCCAATCTACGCCGCCATTGTAACATCTTCACTGTAGCCACCCCATCAATAAAAGTCAGACAAGCAGGATGTAGGTCATTACCCTACCAAGGGGGCCGAACCTGGGTAAAATCCCGTGTCCCTCTACTTTCGTCTGATCGTCGTCGAGTTCGCCGGATCCCACAATGCGCTCCATGAATCGAAAGCCCGCAAACATGGGCATTGCCAGGATAGAACCTCGTCAATTGGCGCCGACCGTGGGGACGACGGGATCTGGATCTACGGATTCACTGGCTCCTTCACCAATCATCGACAACCTCACCACATCGACAAGGTTCGGCGGCCCGGCATCAGCTATGACCATCAATTCTACATCGCCGCCCGACATCGACTCTGCCATCGACACCACCGCCATCATCACTGTGCTGGCCATCGTCGACACCAACGACAAGATCGACATCGACTCCACCATCGACGTCGCTGCCATCATCACTATGTCGGCCGTCGTCGACACCAACGACAAGATCGACATCAACTCTGTCGTCGACGCCGCCGCTGTCATCGCTGTGCCGGCCGTCGTCGACACCAATGACAAGATCGACATCGGTTTGGCCATCGACACCACCGTCGGCATCGCTGTGCCGAGCGTCATCAGCACCACCTCACTGGAACCGGAGGTCGACATCGCTGGATCGACCGTCACCGGCACTGCTTTGCCAAGTGACGCCGGTCTTATTCCAGCCGCAATCATCGTCGACCCAACCTCAGGGACGACGGGAGCGGTTTCGGCAACGACCGGAGGCTTCGACATGGCCATCGGACTATTCAACTTCCACGTGGACAACGACGGAATCGCTGAGCTGATCTCCGTTAGTGATTCGATGCCGCCTGCGACGGCCCCAAGCACATCACCAGTTACCGAGGGTAATCCCTCGGTGACCGCGCCGCCGGCACCGCTGGAGGAGGAACGAAGGCCGAAAGATTCGACCTCATCAGTAGGGTCGAACGACTTCGAAGCTCCACCTGCATCCCCAACCACCGCCTACTGCGCCGATTGCGACGCGTACCACTTCGTGGGCGCCAGAGATTTCTCGTCTCACGAGATCGCCGGCTGTGAAGACCCTCGGGGAGGCACTGCAGCTGTCTACCCGACGATATCCGAGTGCGAGCGGGCTCTCAATGCCCTCACGCTCCGTACTACGCCCTACGACCCTGATTATGTCGAAGGGCTGTACTCAGATTACACGTGCTCAGATGACGACGATGTCTACCTCGAAGCTAAGGGGAAAATAGGCAATTCAGATAGCTCGTACTCGAGCGAATCTGCAACATCAAGCAATGAGTACATGGTCGATTGCGACTCCGACCTCATGATCGAGGTCGAATCTTACCTCAGAGACGACGACACCTATCCTCCAGCGCTGGGCAAAATCAGCGATGACTCGATGATGACCCACAAGTATAGGGGATCGCAACAGTCTTCGAGGGAAGTATTACCCAAATTTATTGATTCGACACAAGGGGAGCCAAAGAATATATGTAAGCCTTAACAGATGAGTTGTCAATTCACCTGCACCTGGAAACAGTCTCACTCGCAGCGGTTTATCAGTAGCAACAGTTTTATAGCAGTGACAGTAGGGAAACAGTAACAGCAGTAGTAAAATAGCAGTAGTAGAAGTAACGGTTGTAAACAGTAGGAACACATACTGTAGGCATAGGGATGGATAACGGGCGTTGCATGGATAAGATAATTCATGAAATCAATGAGATACGGGCATTGCAGATAAATAATGATAAAGCATCCTAGTACAAACAATCATAGGCATGTGTTCCGTAAATAGTCGTACGTGCTCACAAGGAGAAACTTGCACGACATCTTTTGTCCTACCAGCCTGTTGCAGCAGGGCCTCAAGGGAAACTACTGGTAATTAAGGTACTCCTTTTAATAAAGTACCGGAGCAAAGCATTAGCGCTCGGTGAACACATGTGATCCTCACATCATAGCCACCCCCTCCGGTTATCCCAATTTCTGTCACTTTGGGGCCTCGGGTTCCGGACAACAATATGTGTATACAACTTGTAGGTAAGACCATAAACAACAAGTATCATCATAGAAATAATAACATGTTCAGATCTAAAATCATGGCACTCGGGCCCAAAGTGACAAGCATTAAGCACAACAAGTTGCAACAATGTCATAGGCACTAAATAAAGATACTAGGCACTATGCCCTATCAATCTCATATCAAATTACATGAACAATCTCATCCAATCCCTACCATCCCTCACCTACAGCGGGGGAATTACTCACACATGGATGGGGGAGTCATGGATGGTCGATGGAGGAGCGTCGGTGGTGATGGTGATGAAGATCTCCTCCGAATCCCCGTCCCGGCAGGGTGCCAGAATGGAGTTTCTGGTTCCGAATCGCGGTTTCTGATGGCGGCGGCGTAGCGGAAGTCTATCTGGGAAAAACGCCGTCCCCTCGATCTTAAGTCGTCAGGGGGTATATGTACGCGAGAGGGGAGGTCGAGAGGGGGCCTGGGGCCACCTCACACAGGGGTGGCGCGGCCAGGGCTGGGCCGCGCCGCCCACGTGTGACGGCTCCTTGAGCCACTTCTCCCTCCGGTCTTCTGGCTCCGTGGGTCTTCTGGTGAAATATGATTTTTGGTGATTTTTTCCGAATTTTTACTGGAAGTTGAATTTCTGCACAAAAACGAGACACCAGAGCAATTCTGCTGAAAACAGCGTCAGTCCGTGTTAGTTGTATTCAAAACACACAAATTAGAGGAGAAACAATAGCAAAAGTGTTCGGGAAAGTAGATACGTTTTGGACGTATCAACTCCCCCCAAGCTTAGCTATTTGCTTGTCCTCAAGCAATTCAGTTAACAACTGAGAGCGATAAAAGAAACTTTTACGAACACATTTGCTCATATGATGTATATATACTAACTATGTGATCAAATACTCAGGCAATTCATAATAAGAAATATGCAACTAATGTCACCTCATAGTCAAGCAAGCTATGAAAGAGTGCCAATGCACTAATAACAAGTAACATGTGCATGAGAAGCTACAAGATTGTAATATGCATAAATGATATGAGAAAATGGTATCCCACTTGCCTTTATTTGTAGAGCAAAACATAAATGCTGAGGCACCTCTGAAGTCCAAGGGAAGACTAGAAGTAGAAATATCAAAGATACAAGCATCATAGTTATACCACAATTAACCGTGTTCTGGGACAAGCACATTACACTAAGAATAACAGCTATGCTCTCAAGAAGTGCTTAAAAGTTAGAAGATGGTGACGCAACATAAAAGTAAACGAATGGCCCTTCGCAGAGGGAAGCAGTGATTTAACATGTGCTAGAGCTTTTCATTTGTAAAACAGAGATAAAAATTTCTTTTGAGAGGTGGTTGTTCTATGTCAACGACTAGCAATGGGGACTTACTATCTTCCATAATAAACAAGTGAGAGCGGTTCCGAGTTCTTTGAAAAATTGGCACATTGGTGCTCTTTTATAAAGCTTTGGCACTCCTCCCCACCTTTTCCTTTCTCAAACCATGGCTAACCGATTCCATCGGGTGCCTACCAACTTTCACATTCCATTGGAGGAGTGCCTTTTTTTCTTTCTTTTAGAATTAAGATTATAATGGTCTGACCAGCTCCCTTGCAAAATTAATGACGAGCAGATGAGGCTGCCTAGTCGAAGGGTACTTAATTTAATATGGAAGATAGCAATTCCGACCACTACGTCCCCATGAGCTAAAAACAGTGGCACAAAATGAGAAGTAGTTGAAAGTTTTGAAAGGTAGCACATGAAAATTTACTTGGAATGGCTTACAAATACCATGCATAGGAATTTATAGTGGACTCTTTGGAAGACTTGGTTTTTGGTAATTGGATGCACGAGTAGAGCTCATACTCAGTACAAGTGAAGGCTAGCAAAAGACTGGGAAGCGACAATCGAGAGAGCAATAACTATCATAATCATGCTTGCGACAAAATAAAATTAATATAGGCATACAAATGATACAAGAACTCTGAGGAAAATTAGATCATCGAGGCTTAATTGACTTTTTGTTCAGTCATATGCATGCATGAGCATGTGCCAAGTCGATTCAAATGGAGCTTTCAGAGGTGGATACCACAATATCATACCATACTATGAATAAAACAATGCATGCAAGCGTCTACATGACATGCTATAGGCTAATAGTAGATTGAAACTAATCATATGAAAGCAAGAACTACAAAGCATCCATTAGATGACATATACCTTACATGAACTGACTAAGCATGTCCACATAGATGAATATATGTACAAAAATGAAAACAAATAGAGTTCATACCAGCCTCTTACCACATCTCGGATTGTCATATGTCGTCATTATTGCTCTTCACTTGTGTGGCTTGAATAATATAAGATGAATACCAAGCTCCAATGGAGTAACGGGAGACTGAACTCTGCAACAAACTTTACAAAACCAAAGAAGAACAACAAATATTTTTGGAGTTTTCGATTTTTGAAAGCAAAGGCGGAAGGAAATAGCAACAAAGCAAAATATTTTTGGATTTTTCAAGTAGCAAACTGAAAATAGCAAGTAAAGCAAACCAAAGGTGGAAAACTAAAGAACCAAATAGAGAGAAACAACGGAAATATTTTTGGTCTTTTTGTGTTTTGGAAGCAATGAAAACAAGAACGAGAATAGTAAAGAAAGCAAAACATGAATATACAAAGGTCCGACAGAATATGATATGTAGATGAGTGAATTGTCGGCGTACCTCCCCCCAAGCTTAGGCTTTTGGCCTAAGTGGAGATCAATCCCAACTCGGCCACCCCTGCCATGAGGTGGCGCCCTCGTGGTGTGACAAAGAAGCACCATCGTCCTGATAAGAGTTTGAGGATGCCCCGGAGTGGTACGTGGTGAAATGATAGGGCGGCTCCTCCTCTTCCTCCTGAACCACCACGCCGTGTTGGATATTGAAACCAAGCAGCCTAAGCTGATCGTCCAACTCCACCTTCGTGCGCGACCATGGCTTCTTATGAATGCTGAACAAGTTAGGCCGAGGAAAGGGAATTTCCCTTTCCTCTCCATCAATGAATAACATCCTGTAAACTAATTTCCCTGCACGAGAGTTAGCAGTAACAAAATGATGGAGTTTCATAGCAGCGAGATCAAGCCTCTGTGGAGCCAACAATACATCATTAGGAGCAATAGAAAGTCCTAGCTCAGCAACAATGCGTGCAGCAATAATACCTCCATAAATAGGTCCCCTAGCAGCTAGGCGACGAGCAATAACCGCACCAAGGTTATACTCCCTACCAACATCAAGAGCAGTGGCTAGAAAAGCTAAATGATAGTTGGAGATATTGCTAGTGTTTTCTCTACCAAGTACACTAGTTGCAAGATAGTAAGTAAAATATCTAATAGCTGGGAGTTGAATATTTCTTATCTTGCCACGCTGTGCGTTGCGGTCATCATCATTGGTCACCCCCCGGTAAAGCTCCAACAAATCAGCGGGGTGATTTTGTATCTTCCTAGACGTTCCAATCATGGGAATACCTAAAACAAAACAAAACCTCTCCAAAGACATGGTGATGGGCTGATTATAAATCTTAAATGCAACAGACGGATTGTAATGAGAGTTATTAAATTTAAAACTTTCAACGAAAGTCTTTGTAAGCAAAGCATATTGGTTTCTTTCATCCGCCACATAATCTGTCAACCCAACCCTGTTAATAAGGAGCAAGAAATCATCAAGAATCCCGGCATCACTCAAGAAGTTAAAACAAGGGAAGGCGGATGGATGTGCATCTCCATCATCCCCTTCTGTGTTCGGCGACATGAGATCCTCATTATAGGATACCCTATATCGGGCAGCGGATCTTGAAGGCCTTGATGCCCTTGGTGCATCACTTTCAAACACTTCTCCATATGTGAAGTTGGCCATCTTCTTCTCTGAAATTTTTCAACAAACTCATAAAAAAATGATTTAAAGACAAGCAAATGTAGGAAACTACTATAGTGAGTCACTAGAGAGCTATCATGCATCAAAATAATCTTTCTAAACAATAGGACAAGCATGCATACTCATTTATACTGTCACCTACAATGCTAAAATACTCAAGACATACTTTACCAAAAGAAAATCTACTTGGACAAGTGGAGGAGTCACATACCGGAGAGCAAATGATCCAAGTTTCAGCAAAAATGTTGGGCTGAACAAGGAGATCGAAAATCTGGGTGAAGAACAGCAAGAACTCGTGCTTGAGCAAATGGGTCGGTGTTTTTCGGGAGAGAGAAAGAGTAGGGGAAGAAGAGATGAGTGAGTGGCCTGGTGGGGCCCCCTCACACATGGGTGGCGCGGCCAGGGCTGGGCCGCGCGACCTGTGTGTGTGGTGGCGTGGCTGCCCCACCTGGTGCCACCCAGGTGTCTCTCTGCCCCATTTTTGACATAAAAATTTATAAATAATTTTCTGGAATTTTTAGAGAAACTTTATTTTCGAAGATTTTTCAGAAATTGACATAACGATAAAACTCAGGAAAACGAGGATGAACAGATTTCAAGCAAATCAAAACTAAGCATGCAGCAGCTCTGAGATACTCTTAATCATACAACTTAACTGAAGAAATAAAATTTGATGAAAGTAAATACAAGTGAGGTGGAGTGGATGCGGTGAAAACGAAGTTTCATTCATATAAAATCACTTTGTTAACAAGGTTGATCAAGTCTTGTTACCAAACTAACTTTTTATGAGGAGAAACTTTGCATATCACTTAATGCTTATGTTACCTCAACTTTGATAGGTATAGTCCCAACCATAACAATTTGACATTCTTCCTTGGGCTTTCGCTCTGAACAAATAATTTGACCAACTTTGATGGTCTCAACATGCTTGATTGAATTTAGAGCATTCCTCCTATCAATCTTCTTGGGAAAATAAACAGTGTATTCTTTGTCATTAACATTAAAAGTGACTTTTCCTTGATTGCAATTAATAACAGCACCTGCAGTATTTAGAAAAGGTCTCCCAAGAATAATAGACATATTATCATCTTTAGGCATTTCCAACACAACAAAATCAGTTAATATTAAACAGCTGTTAGCAACTTGAACAGGAACATTCTCACATATACCGATAGGAATAGTAGTAGACTTATCAGCCATCTGCAAGGATATATCAGTTGAAACCAATTTTTCTAAATCAAGTCTCTTATAAAGAGAGAAAGGCATGACACTAACTCCAGCTCCCAAATCACATAAGGCAGTTCTAACATAGTTATTTTTAATGGAGCACGGAATAGTTGGTATACCTGGATCTCCAAGCTTCTCTGGAACTTTACCATCAAAAGAATAGTTAGCAAGTAGTGTGGAAATTTCCTCACTAGGAATTTTCCTTTTGTTAGTGACAATATCTTTCATATACTTTGCATAAGGAGGCATTCTAATAGCATCAGTCAAAGGAATTTGCAAAAATAAAGGTCTCATCCATTCACAAAACCTGTTGTAGTGTTCTTCTTCCTTGGACTTATGTTTCTTACTTGGAAAAGGCATTGGCTTCTGTACCCAAGGTTCCCTCTCCTTGCCATGCTTGTTGGCAATGAAGTCTTCTTTGGTGTACTTTACATTTTTATCACTCTTTTCTTCTTCAGCTTCTTCTTTATCTTCTTCTTTATCATTTCCTGGTTCTGTTTCAGCATCAGAAATAGAAACATTGTTAGGATCTTTACCTGCATCAGAAGATTCTGTAGTTGTTTTATGCTTCTTCTTCTTCTTGGGAGGAATATCATCACTTGAAGTGCGTTGAGAATCTTGCTCAACCCTCTTAGGGTGTCCTTCAGGATATAATGGGTCTTGAGTAGCAGCTCCACTTCTTGTGCGTATTTCACATGCTTGCTTCTCTCTTGCAGCATTAACTAGCAGGTCTTGCTGCACTTTGGTAAGCTGATCAATTTGTGTTTGAATCATTTGAAAATGTTTAGCAAGTATCTTCACATCATTGGCGGTTCTCTCCACAATATCCGGCATCTTGTTAATAACTCTAGAATTCTCCAACAGATGATTATGCACCATTCTATTAAAATTTTCTTGCTTAACAATAAAATTATCAAACTCATCTAAGCATTGTTCAGGAGGTTTAGTGTAAGGAATATCCCTTTCATCAAAGCGCTGGAGAGAGTGTACCTCAATAGTAGATCAGCGAGGGATTGGCTTACATAATTCTTCAATAGGAGGTAAATTCTTCACATCTTCGGCCTTAATACCTTTCTCCTTAAGAGCTTTCTTAGCCTCCTTCATAACTTCATCATTTAATTCAATCATCCCTCTCTTCTTCGGTGTGGGCTCTGTAGATGGCGCAGGAGTTGGTGCTGGTGCTGGCTCAACTAAAGTCCAATCATCATGATTCCGGCTTATTTTAGCCATTAACTCCTCTGCTTCAGCCGGAGTTCTTTCCCTGAAAACACAACCAGCACAACTATCCAAATATGACTTAGATTCATCCGTTAGTCCATTATAAAATATATCAAGGAGTTCATTTTTAGGCAATGGTTCTTTAGGCAAAGCTCTAATTAAAGAACAAAACCTTGTCCAAGATTCAGGCAATTTCTCTCCTTTTCCCTGTTCAAAATCAAAGATTTTCTGCACAGCAGCATGTTGAGCACTAGCGGGAAAATATTTCTGAAAGAAAGCATTAACCAAAGCAATAGGACTAGTAAGAGATCCAGGAGACAAGCTATTAAACCAAATTTTAGCAGCATCTTTCAATGAAAAAGGAAAAATCTTAGCAACAAAGTAAGTGCGGAGCTTAATATCATCAGAAAACAAATTACTCAAAGTAGAAAGCTCATTCATGTGCTCCATAGCACTCTCATCTTTAGTACCACAAAAGGGAGTTTTCTCAACAATAGATATGTAAGATAAATCCAGAGAAAAATCATAATCTTTGTCTCTAATATTGATAGGTGAAGCAGCAAACTTAGGATCAGGAGACAAATTATATCTAACAGAATGTCTAGCAAGAAGCTCTTTAATATTACCTGCATCACGAGCAACACGTGCTTCTGCAATAAAATCATCATTAAGCTCAATATAAGCATCATCATCATAATCATCACTAGGACATTCCCTAGACTCAGGTGAACTAACAGGTGTAACAGTGGTGTTTCCCAACTTAGCTCTAGCAATAGTAGCCTCTAAAAAGGAACCTAGTGAACCTCTCTCATCAAGCACAGTAGAAGCATCATCTAAATTATCAGTGGCACTTTCAATCTCAGCAGAAGTAGTAGCAGTAGCGTGTGGATGTGGTGGTGTAAGCAACTTACTCATAACAGATGGCGAATCAAGAGCAACAGAGGTGTTGAGAGTCGTACCTCTTCTTGTAGTGGATGGCAATATAGGAACTTTTCCATCACGAGGTTTACCCATGATGAAAGGATTGCAGCGAACAATATGAATACCAAGTGAACTTACAGATAAAGCTATGCTCCCCGGCAACGGCGCCAGAAAATAGTCTTGATGACCCACAAGTATAGGGGATCGCAACAGTCTTCGAGGGAAGTATTACCCAAATTTATTGATTCGACACAAGGGGAGCCAAAGAATATATGTAAGCCTTAACAGATGAGTTGTCAATTCACCTGCACCTGGAAACAGTCTCACTCACAGCGGTTTATCAGTAGCAACTAGTTTTATAGCAGTGACAGTAGGGAAACAGTAACAGCAGTAGTAAAATAGCAGTAGTAGAAGTAACGGTTGTAAACAGTAGGAACAAATATTGTAGGCATAGGGATGGATAACGGGCGTTGCATGGATAAGATAATTCATGAAATCAATGAGATACGGGCATTGCAGATAAATAATGATAAAGCATCCTAGTACAAACAATCATAGGCATGTGTTCCGTAAATAGTCGTACGTGCTCACAAGGAGAAACTTGCACGACATCTTTTGTCCTACTAGCCTGTTGCAGCAGGGCCTCAAGGGAAACTACTGGTAATTAAGGTACTCCTTTTAATACCGGAGCAAAGCATTAGCGCTCGGTGAACACATGTGATCCTCACATCATAGCCATCCCCTCCGGTTATCCCAATTTCTGTCACTTTGGGGCCTCGGGTTCCGGACAACAATATGTGTATACAACTTGTAGGTAAGACCATAAACAACAAGTATCATCATAGAAATAATAACATGTTCAGATCTGAAATCATCGCACTCGGGCCCAAAGTGACAAGCATTAAGCACAACAAGTTGCAACAATGTCATAGGCACTAAATAAAGATACTAGGCACTATGCCCTATCAATCTCATATCAAATTACATGAACAATCTCATCCAATCCCTACCATCCCCTCACCTACAGCGGGGGAATTACTCACACATGGATGGGGGAGTCATGGATGGTCGATGGAGGAGTGTCGGTGGTGATGGTGATGAAGATCTCCTCCGAATCCCCGTCCCGGCAGGGTGCCAGAACGGAGTTTCTGGTTCCGAATCGCGGTTTCTGATGGCGGCGGCGCAGCGGAAGTCTATCTGGGAAAAACGCCGTCCCCTCGATCTTAAGTCGTCAGGGGGTATATGTACGCGAGAGAGGAGGTCGAGAGGGGGCCTGGGGCCACCTCACACAGGGGTGGCGCAGCCAGGGTGGGCCGCGCCGCCCACGTGTGATGGCTCCTCGAGCCACTTCTCCCTCCGGTCTTCTGGCTCCGTGGGTCTTCTGGTGAAATATGATTTTTGGTGATTTTTCCCGAATTTTTACTGGAAGTTGAATTTCTGCACAAAAACGAGACACCAGAGCAATTCTGCTGAAAACAGCGTCAGTCCGTGTTAGTTGTATTCAAAACACACAAATTAGAGGAGAAACAATAGCAGAAGTGTTCGGGAAAGTAGATACGTTTTGGACGTATCACTCGACCCCACTGTTCGGAGGACACTGCATGATGGCATCACATGGAGATGGGAACGGGAATAGAGCCAACGATGGTCGAAACCGGTCAAACACCGGCCGACAGTTCATAACACAAGAACAGATCCGGTACGCAAGGAGAGTGTACGCGGGTGAAGCAGATATGGGCCCTAACCCGAGCCCGCAGGAGCTAGCTGCGCTCCGGTTCGTCGTCCAGGAGCAGAAGGACCAGATCAGCGCCGACAGGCGCATCTTGGAGCGACACAGAGACGAGGTCGACGCATCCAGCAGAAGGCGGGCCGCCCTATCGTCCCACTATTCGTCAAGCGTCCAACATAGGACACGGTCGCATATCCCGCCTGGGGCCGATGTGCACAATGTCGCCCGAAACTTGGAAGCGGAATTTAATGAAGCAGATCTGCTACCCAAGACCAAGGAATCTGCGATCATGGCAACAACAGCATACATTGCTGCGAACGCAGCCAACGATGACGAGCACATGAGGCACTTGCAGAATCTGGCGCTCGAAGGAGTTAGGGTGCTTCAAGGCACAACTAACCAGGAGCGCGAAACGACGCCAAGAAGGGCTATCCCTCCAGTCGAATAGTCCAGACACCCAGTAGCAGCGCCAGCAGTCGCGCCCATGACTCAAGTGGTGGAACCTATCAACGGAGAGCTTCGACATGGCTTGGCTCAGAATAGAGTCGACAACGGGCGTGCGCGACGCGAGGCTCGTCGCTTCGAGGAGGAACACGATCTGGAGGCTTTCGCCGGTAACCACGATGGGCTGTGCGGAGCGGAGTGCTTTAGTCTCCTGATCCGTTCCACACCATTGCCGAAAGGAATCAAGCTCAGCGACGGTGTAGTCAAGTTCAATGGGCAGCTGGACCCTCGAATTTGGCTTGATAACTTCATGACCGCCGTCACCATCGGCGGTGGATCCAGAGATAATGCTCTCCAGTTGCTATCATTGCACTAGAAGGACGACGCTAGGGCGTGGCTGAACAACCTTGCTCCGGACAGCATTCGCTCTTGGGAAGAGTTTTGGCAAGCCTTTATCGCCAACTTTCGAGGTACCTCGCGACTGCCCACGTCGTTCAAAGAGTTACGCTTGTGCGTACAAAGGACCGGAGAAAATCTGAGGTCATACATCTCACGATGGATCAGTCTCCTCAACACGGCGGAAAATATTTTGCCCGAGAGGGCCATCGATGCCTTTCGGGATGGTCTCATTTGACGGGACTTTAAAGAGGAGCTAGGGCGCTGCAAGCCGAAGACCGTCGACCATCTCATGAGCTTGGCGAATGAGTGGGCTGATGGAGAAGATTCCATCGCGGCACCTAGAATCTGCCGCCGATCAGCGGAGCGTGACGTCGATGCGAAAAAGCAGTTTCACAACAGCTCCCGAAAGAAAGGTCGTCGGAACCGCTACGATGACGCGGACGCCACGGACATGGTAGCAGCAGGCTACGTGAACGAGGACCGTGACGATAATCGCGACGGGGCGCGACGGGCGCGACGAGGAAACAACAACTATGGCAGTAGTAGCAGGAGCGCTGGCCGCGATTCAAAGCCAAGAACGGAGTGGCACCGACGACGCGATCAGCCACAGCTGTCAGCGGAAGAGATGCTCGATGGGGGGTGCACAAGACACATGTACCTCGATAAAGATGGAATCCGAAGACCCGCTCATTCATACGTACATTTTGCATCACTATTTTGTATCATAATTTACTGTTATTCATTGATATATTTCACATTTAGAGATGATACTTATGTTATTTCCTCTGTTTTTACATGTTTGATGATCATTGGAGGATTTGCTGCCGGAGTCAGGATTCTGCTGGAAAAAGGACCATCAAGACACCATATTTTGAAGATCAGGAAAATTCCAGAAAAATACCAAGAAATTATATTTTATCAGAAGACTGAAGAAGCCAGAAGGAGGAAGCGAGAGGGGCTACAGGGCGGCCTCACCACCAGGGGGCGCGGCCCAGCCCCTGGCCGCGCCCACCTGTGGTGAGAGCCCCCTGGCCCACTTCTGCCATCGCCCCTTCGCGTATTTCATTGTCCCCAAAGACCTAAGTGAAAGGGGAGGGGCTCAGAGATAGACACCGCCGCCTCTGCGGGGCGGAAAACACCAGAGAGAAAAAAGCTCTCCGACAGGCAAAAATCTGCCAGGGAAATTCCTTCCCGGAGAGGGGAGATCATCGCCATCGTCATCACCATCGCACCGGACTTCATCGGGATCATCATGATCATCTCCATCACCAGCACCTTCATCTCCACCATCACCATGCCATCCCGCTGTAACATCTTGAGTTGAATCTTGTCAAATAATTAGGGGAAACTTTCCCGGTGTTGATTACTCTTGCGGTTGATGCTATATTGAGTGGTACCGTTGAATTAAGGTTTATGTTCAGATTATTATTTACCATTATTTCACCTCTGATCATGATCCATATGATATCTTGTGAGTAGTTCATTTAGTTGTTGAGGACATGGGAGAAGTCAAGTCGTTAGTAGTGGAATTATGTTGAGTAATATTTAATGGTTTGATATTTATTTGTTGTGGTGCTATTTCACTAGTGGTGTCATGTGAACGTCGACTACATGATACTTCACCATTTATGGGCCTAGTGAGATGCATTGTGTATTTGGCTACCAATTGTGAGGTTGCCGGAGTGACATAAACCTATACCTCTGTTGGGAAACCATTGCACCAGGGAGCGTTGGATCTTAGAGTTTAAGGCTGTGGTTAGATTTATCTTAATTACTTTCTTGTATTTGTGGATGCTTGCAAGGGGTATAATCACAAGTGTGTATTTATCCTAGTAAGGGTAGTGCGCTAGCACAGGTTCACCCCCATAACACTTATCAAACCAGTAAAGATTATTTAGCGGTATGAAGCGAAAGTACTTGACAGAAACTCCCGTGTGTCCTCGAGAACGTTTGGTCATCATAAGTTATACAACCGGCTTGTCCTTTGCTCTAGAAAGGATTGGGCCACTTGTAGCAATTATTGTTATTATCTTTTATTTACTCGTACTTTATTTACTTGCATTACCAAATACCCCTGAAAACCCGTTTGCTAGTATTTACAGTGAGTCCTTGATCAAAACCACTTGTCAACACCTTCTGCTCCTCGTTGGGTTCGACACTCTTATTTATCGAAAGTACTATGATACACCCCCTATACTTGTGGGTCATCAAGACTATTTTCTGGCGCCGTTGCCGGGGAGTGAAGCGCTATTGAAGAGTGGATTTGGTAAAGGTAACCGTCACTGTGAGTATTGTTTTTATTTTTGTCTTTCACTTTTATTTTATTTTGCTATGGAGAATTCTACATTTGGTTTCCTATTTGGGAACACTACTACCACTGCTGCACATGTGGATGAACCACCACCACCACCTACTCAATTAGATCCTTTTAAAATACCTATGAAAATTGTTGAACGTGTTATGGATAACTGCTATTCAGGAGATGGAACTGTCCATTCGGGTGATCACTTACTTTTTATACATGAATTATGCGAGTTGTTCAAGTGTGCAGGTATTTCACCGAGCCAGGTCAAGAGGAAGCTATTCTCTTTATCATTGAAAGGCAGAGCTGGGGAGTGGTATCGACTGCTTAAAGATGGTCCATCTATTGCATGGGAGGAAATTGTGCCTCTCTTTTATTCCAAGTTTTATCCTCCAAGTGAAATTCATAAAGATTGTAATCGGATATATAACTTTTGGCCTCATGATGGAGAGAGTATTGCCCAAGCGTGGGGGAGATTGAAGTTACTAATGCTCAAATATCCCATTCATGAGCTCCCCAATAATATTGTTATTGATAATTTTTATGCGCGGCTTGCTCTTCCTGATAAGGATTATTTGGATGCTTCTTGTTTTGGATCATTTACTCATATGAAGGAAGATGCTAAGTGGAATCTCTTTGACCGTATCCAAGAAAATGCTGAAGGATGGGAAAACGACAAAGGTAGGAAGTCAGGTATAAATTATGATTATGAATGCATTAAAACTTTTATGGGAACCGATAACTTTCATAGTGTTAGCATTGCTTATGGTCTTGATTCTCAAATACTTGCTAATTGTCTTAAGGCTTTAGCCTCTTATCTTGATGTTCCAAAGAAAGATTGGAACAAATATCATGCGCCTTATAAAGATTCTATTAGTCATATTCCTACTGCAGCTACTAAAGTTTGTACTATTGATAGCATTGTGCCTGAACCTTATTTTGAGAAGACACCTTTCCCTGCTAAGGTAAAAGAGTATTCTACTTTGGTAAGTGTGTCTAATAAAAGTACTAAGAGAGCATAGAACCTGATGAGCAAATTACTATTAAGTCTCCTGTAGCTATATTGAAGGACCTTGTTACTAAAGATGTAGGGGATGAATATATTCTTTTTTATGAAGATGCTTCTAACATTATTTCACATCCTAATAGGCATAGGAAAACAAGTGTTCCTGTTATTTCTGTCAGGATTGGCGATCATTGCTATTATGGTTTATGTGACATTGGTGCTAGTGCAAGTGCCATTCCTTTAGAGCTTTACAAAGAAATTATGCATGAGATTGGCGCTTGTGAACTTGAAGATATTGATGTTGTTGTTCAGCTTGCTAACAGAGAGACTGTTTGGCCTCTGGGTATTGTTCGAGATGTGGAAGTTCTTTGCGGTAAGACCAAATATCCCAGCATTTCCTAGTACTTGGTAAGGAGGCTAGTAAAACTTGTCCTATTATTTTTGGTAGACCCTTTTTGAATACTTGTGGTGCTGTGATAGACTGTAAGAAGGAGAAAATTTTCACTAAGTTTAATGGAGAGTCTTATGAGTTTAATTTTTCCAAGTTTGCTAAGACTTCTTGTGTAAATGACATGCCTGATGAAAATTTTCGAGTTGAACAGCTTGCTTCTATTGCTCTTGCTCCTAACAATGCTTTGCAGCAATTCATGGAGGACCATGAAAGTGATGTTTACAGGAAGGAAAGAGAAGAGATTGACGATATTTTCCTTCGTCAACAACCATTGATCAAGCACAATTTACCTGTGGAGGATCTTGGTACCACTTTGCCACCTAAGGAAGATCCTATTTTTGAATTAAAACCTTTACCTGATGATATTAAATATGCTTATATAGATGATAAGAAAATATATCATGTTATTATTAGTTCTAAGCTTTCAGGAAAGGAAGAAGAAAGGTTATTGGAGATATTGAGGAAACATCGAGGAGCTATGGGATATACTCTTGATGATTTAAAAGGGATTTGCCCCAGTTTATGTAAGCATGCTATTAATATGGAGGACGATTCAAAGCCAGTTGTCAACATCAACGCCGCTTAATTCCCAAGATGAAGGAAGTGGTAAGAAATGAGGTATTGAAGCTTCTTGATGCTGGTATTATTTATCCTATTGCTGATAGTAAATGGGTTAGTCCTGTTCATTGTGTTCCCAAGAAAGGAGGTATGACTGTTGTGCCTAATGAGAATAACAAGCTTATTCCTCAAAGGGTAGTAGTTGGTTATAGGATTTGCATTGACTATAGAAAAGTTAACAAAGTTACTAAGAAAGATCATTATCCTTTACCGTTTATAGATCAAATGTTAGAGAGGTTGTCTAAGAAGACGCACTTTTGTTTTCTTGATGGTTATTCTGGTTTTTCTCAGATAGCTGTTAAACCGGAAGATCAAGAGAAAACCACTTTTACTTGTCCTTATGGAACTTATGCTTATAGACGTATGCCTTTTGGTTTATGCAATTCTCCTGCTACTTTTCAAAGATGCATGTCTGCTATTTTTCATGGTTTTTGTGAAGAAATTGTGGAGGTTTTCATGGACGAGTTCTCCGTCTATGGAACTTATTTTGATAATTGTTTGCACAATCTTGATAAAGTTTTGCAGAGGTGTGAAGAAACTAATCTTGTTCTTAATTGGGAGAAATGCCACTTTATGGTGAATGAAGGAATTGTCCTTGGACATAAAATTTCTGAAAGAGGTATTGAAGTTGACAGAGCAAAAGTTGAGGCAATTGAGAAGATGCCTTGTCCCAGAGATGTTAAAGGTATTCATAGTATTCTTGGTCATGCTGGTTTCTATAGGAGGTTTATTAAAGATTTCTCTAAGATTTCCAAGCCTCTTACTAATTTTCTTCAAAAAGATGTACCATTTGTCTTTGATGATGATTGTAAGGAAGCTTTTGAAACTCTTAAGAAGGCTTTAACTACTGCTCCTATTGTTCAACCACCTGATTGGAATTTACCCTTTGAAATCATGTGTGATGCTAGTGATTTTGCTGTTGGTGCTGTTCTTGGACAGCGCGTAAATAATAAGTTGAATGTTATTCATTATGCTAGTAAGACTTTTGATGCTGCTCCGAAGAATTATGCTACCACTGAGAAAGAGTTTCTTGCTGTTGTTTTTGCATGTGATAAGTTTAGACCTTACATTGTTGATTCTAAAGTTATTATTCATACTGATCACGCTGCAATTAGATATCTTATGACTAAGAAAGATGCTAAGCCTAGGCTTATTAGATGGGTGTTGCTTTTACAAGAGTTTGATTTGCATATCGTAGATAGGAAAGGTGCTAAAAATCCTGTGGCTGACAACTTATCTAGATTGGAAAACATTTCTTTTGATCCTATTCCTGTTAATGATAGTTTTCCAAATGAACAGTTGGCTTCAATAAATGTAACTCCGCGCGACCTTCCTTGGTATGCTGATTATGCTAACTTTATTGTTTCCAAGTATTTGCCTCCAACCTTTACAGCTCAGCAAAGAAGAAAATTCTTTTATGATTTGAGGCATTACTTTTGGGATGACCCACATTTATATAAAGAAGGAGTTGATGGAATTATGCGAAGATGTGTACCAGAATATGAGCATCAAGAAATATAGAGAAAATGCCATGGAAGCACTTATGGAGGACATCATGTTGGAGATAGAACCGCACAAAAGGTTCTACAATCAGGTTTTTATTGGCCAACCCTCTTTAAAGATGCTAGAAGGTATGTTTTATCTTGCGATGAATGTCAAAGAGTTGGTAATATTTCTAGACGTAATGAAATGCCTATGAGTTACACTCTTGTTATTGAACCGTTTGATTGTTGGGGATTTGACTTTATGTGTCCTTTTCCTCCTTTAAAAGGCTATACTCACATAGTTGTTGCTGTTGATTATGTTACTAAGTGGGTAGAAGCCATACCTACAAAGAGTGCCGATGGTGAGACTTCGTTAAAAATGCTTAAGGATGTTATTTTTCCTATGTTTGGTGTGCCTAGATATCTTATGACTGACGGAGGTTCTCATTTTATTCATGGTGGTTTTAGAAAAACTCTTGCTAGATATGATGTTAATCATAGAATTGCTTCTGCTTATCATCCCCAAACTAGTGGGCAGGTAGAGCTTTCAAATAGAGAGATCAAGTCTATCTTGCAGAAGACTGTCAATAGATCTAGGAAAAACTGGGCTAGCAAGTTAAATGATGCTTTATGGGCTTATAGAACTGCTTATAAGAACCCCATGGGCATGTCTCCTTACAAAATGGTTTACGGAAAAGCGTGTCACTTGCCTTTAGAATTAGAACACAAAGCTTTTTGAGCAGTGAAAGAGCTTAATAGGAATTTTAAACTTGCCGGTAAGAAAAGGTTGTTAGATTTGAGTTCTCTAGATGAGTGGAGAAATGAAGCCTATGAGAATGCCAGACTTTTCAAAGAGAAAGTCAAGCAATGGCATGATAAGAGAATTCTTAAAAGAGAGTTTCATGTTGGTGAGAAAGTTCTATTGTATAGGTCTCGTCTCAGATTTTTTGCACGAAAATTACTCTCTAAATGGGAAGGACCATATGTTATTGTTGAAGTGTACCGCTCAGGTGCGATAAAGATTGCTTCGTTGAAAGATGACACTACACAAGTGGTGAATGGGCAAAGACTTTAACATTATATTGCTGGAGATTCTTATAATGAAGATGTTGATGTTATTGAAACAGTTTCTCCGGAAGAATTCATCCAGGACAATTTGTAGGAACCTGCAGAGTTCATTTTCGAATAGGTAACAGTTCTAGTCAGAAAAGGTTCGCGAAAAACTTTTCCATTAATATTTTTGTTGTTTTTGCTAAATATAAAAAATCGCGAGACGAAAACGGGCAGGAGACGGAGTCCGATGGCTCCTCACCACCAGGGGCGTGGGCCCACCCCAGGCCGCGCCACCCTGTGGTGAGTCCACCCCGGAGCTCATTTCCGTCCTGGTTTCCTCTTGTGATTTCGCCTCGATGTATAATTTTCGCCTATATAAACCCCCGGAGTCCCCGAGGTCTGTATATCGTTTTCTCGTCGTGTTTTGTTTTGAGCTGTTTCTGTCAGGAGTTGATCTTAAGTTTTGAGAGCACCATGGCTTCTTCAAGCGACGACAAGGGAAAGAGGCCTAGGGAAGAAGACCCCAAGCTGAAGGAGGAACAGGAGGCTGGAAAATCAAGGGCGAGAAACTCTACTTTTCTAGGGTCAATGAACACCAGACGTGCCTTTTCTCATGATATGCGGGGACCAACGTTTTCGGTTTTGGATTTAAATTTCATGCCTATAATAAAAGAGGGTATGCTGGTCACTGATGAGCTTTGTGGCCAATATCGAATTCTGGAGAGGGAGATACAGATACTTCAAGAAGAGAATCTCAGGCTTCGCAGGATGATTGAACATTTCATTAACCCAAGGGTTGTCCCACCACCACCGAAGGAGTAATTCGTCATCAGTATTGGCATCCCCTTTGTTTGTTCCAAGCTTGGGGGAGTGCCGCGGTATCACATCATCACCTTTTACCCATTTACTTTTCAAGTAGAGTCATATCATGAATAAAGAAGTTATCTTATAGAATAGTTTGTAGTGTGGAAGTATCCTCCTTAGTTGGTTATCTATGTATCCCTTGGTGTGAGTTGCGGTAATGAAATATTAATGAGAAGTTTTATCATTTACTTCCCGCACACTTTATTTTAGTTTGCAATGTTTCTTATATGATTAGTCTTGTTGATTAGTATTGGTATCACTTTGGGAGCATGAGTAAATTTAGTTGGTTTTGGCAAACTTAGCTTGGTCAGTAGCAACATTACCTTGAGGTTTGAGTAGAAAAGAAGAAAGAAGTGGTTGTAGTGACATCACTTCAGTTTTCCTTCATGATTGGCTTATAAGCATTATTATTCTCAAAGTTAAAATCGTTGTACCTTCAAGGAAGTTTGCATGATTGTTCTTATTATATGTATGTTTGTTTGTTTCATGCGACTCTTATGCTTGCTACCCAGCCTTGCTAGCCAAAGACCTGTACTGAGAGGAAATACTTCTCGTGCATCCAACTCCCAAAAACCAAGTTACTTCCAAAGAGTCCACTATAAATTCCTATGCATGGTATTTCGAGCCATTCCAAGTAAATTTTCATGTGCTACCTTTCAAAAACCTTCAAACACTTCTCATTTTGTGCCACTGTTTTTAGCTCATGAGGACGTAGTGGATGGGTTTGTTATCTTCCATACTAAATTAAGTACCCCTCGACTAGGCAGCTTCATCTGCTCGTCACTAATTTTGCAAGGGAGCTGGTCAGACCATTATAATCTCAAAAGGAAAAGAAAAAGGCACTCCTCCATGGTATGTGAAAGTTCGTTGGCACCCGATGGAATCGGTTAGCCATGGTTTGAGAAAGGAAAGGTGGGGAGGAGTGCCAAGCTATAAAAGAGCACCAATGTGCCAATTAATCAAACATCTCGGAACCGCTCTCACTTGTTTAGTATGGAAGATATCAAGAACTCCGTTGCTAGTCGTTGACAAAAGCAACCACCTCTCAAAACAATTTTTACCTCTGTTTTACAAATGAAAAGCTCTAGCACATGTTTAATCCCTGCTTCCCTCTGCGAAGGGCCTGCCTTTTACTTTTATGTTGAGTCAACCTATTCCCTTTCTATCTCAAGCAAGCATTTGAGTTGTTATGTTTCACTCATTGACGAGGGTTAACTCGACAAATGTCCTAGATGAAGGACTTAGGATCGGGGAGACAGGGCGTCGGATGAACTCGAAGGTAAGGTTAGTCGAAATAAGTGTATATCGAAAGTAAACTTGGGTGTTGAACCTGGCTTGCTTTCAATCTGCATACACCGTCCCCTCCTGGCCCCTATATATAGGTGGCCAGGTCTCGAGGATCGGGTAGGGTCCGATACAGATTACAATATCGACATACGGTAAGGACTCGTATCTCGACTATCATTACAATTGGACCTAGCTTATCGGGCCTCAGGGGTACTCAAATAATGGGCTCTATTAGCTATACCCTTGTCAGTAGCCCCTGAGATTCTACCAGAATTGCAGATTCGGGTTGAATCTCTAATCTTTAAATCTTCGACTTGATCAATTCTTCGACTTCTTCATATCTTGAAATCTTCGACTTGGTCTTTTGACTTATTCTCATGATAGTATTCGCAAGGGGTTTTGATGAACAAGCCTGACAACTCTGACGGATCAAGAGGTCAGTTAATTGCCAGAATAGATACTTGTCACCTACTTCAAATTCAATCCCCTTGGACTTGAATTCGAGATACCAGTCAAACCCACTCTTTTGCCGCATTTAGGACTTACAAAGAATGAATCCCAGTGATTCTCAGGGTACCCAGTGCATCCACCAGGATTTTCTTCGCGTCGTAGACACGGATACATACCAGCAGAGCGCATTCATGTGCGTATACCAGGCCACACAGGACGGATCCCGGGGTCTTACCTTCATGATAAATCATGGCATTCGAGTTCCGTTGCGATAACGCAACTCGAGAATCTCATGTCGCAGTCAAATTTTGACTGAAAATATTCGGGTTATACAACCATAAAAACTCACTCCCGATGGGAGTAACAATGTTCCACCGCGTACTCCTTCACTTCCCATGCTATAGTGCTTGCCAATAAACATCGTCGGGTGCGCGCTCAGCGCTCCCGATGGGAGTAGCCCCCGAGGCTATAGTCGAACAAATCTTTTTTCGAGTATAGGCTCAAATATAGCGTAGTCCATCATCATACTTCAACTCGAAATAATTTAACGATACCTTTCGTCGGGTGCGCGTTCAACGCTTCCGATGGTAGTAGCCCCCGAGGCTATAGTCGAATATTTTTCGGGTATAGTATCATCAATTGATTTTTGTATTGTCGGCGCCAACCTTGTTTGCTCTTGTCTATCCTCTTCATATTTGATAGTCGCCATATCTGATACTCGCCAATTATATGCATCTGTTGAATTGATCTCTAACCTCTTCGTGACGTCAGCGGCCGAATTTAGCTATACATCATCTTTACTGAGAGCGTACCGTTTCATGGGTAGCGCGGTAATTTTTATTTCTCTGCCCGTTAGTGGGCTGTCGCTTCCGCTCCGTTCGCCACGTCGCAGCCTACGTTCCTTCACCGAGAAGGTATGTAAAGGGATAGTGGGGATTTTTACTATTTACCAGTTCTTTCTCTCCGCCGCCGCCGCCATTGTCGATCTCTGTTTCCTTCTCCTCTCGTGCACAGCCCCCAAGCGCGGATTGGTAGATGCGCGTGAAGCACCTTGCGACCAAGAACGCCATGGCCAAGGGAAAAACCACCTCTGCGACTAGCTAGGTGTCCTCCGCCATTGCGAAGAAGGAGGTGGAGAAGGCCAGGACGGACGACCTCATCTCTAGCAGTGACTCCGTCAAGTTCCCCAGCACCGAGCGGATCCCGCAGCCCCCGAGCGGTTATCGGGTAATGTTCCTTGCCTTCCTCCTCCGCGGCCTTTCTCTTCCTGCCCACGAGTTTCTTCGTGGGCTTCTTTTTGTTTACGGTGTGCAACTTCACCAGCTCACACCGAACTCCATTCTCCACATTGCTTGCTTCGTGACTCTTTGCGAGTCATTCTTGGGGATTGAGCCCCACTTTCTTCTGTGGAGATCTATCTTCCGTCTCCGCCCCAGCGTTCCTCTATCCAACAAACCCGAACTGGGCGGAGCTGTTGTCTCTGTGCGCGCTGAAGCGCAATATCTGGAGTTTTCTATGTCAGCATCAGTCCAAGGTTGGAGGACCAAATGGTTCTACATCAAGGACCGTAAGGCCTCTTCTGAAGACGAGTATGGCTTAGCCCCTTTTGATGCCTCCAAGGAGCTGAAGAAATTGACATCGTGGGATTCGCCTCCCTCAGATGCTGAAATGGAGCAAATTGCTCCTCTATTGTCTCGCATCCAAGCTCTTAAAGGAGGTAAAGGGGGTGCTTTGTCGGGTATTCAGCTCATGGCGTTCTTTGTGCAACGTCGAGTTCAACCCCTGCAACATCGCCTGTCCAAACTTTGGAGCTACTCTGGCTTGGTGGATCCTTCTCGCATCTCTGGGGATTTGATGAAGAAAGAAGAAGTCGACAAGCGAGTTAGGAGCCTCACCAAGCTCACGAAGGATCATGCAGTCGCAGAATTGGCCGCCAATTACTTTGACTCTATGCACCCTCTACCCGAGGTATGCATTTATTTGTTTCGTATACTTGCTGTCGAATTTCATTGGTTTCCATTTGTAGGTTACTTTTCTGACTTATCCATTTGTAGGACCATCAATTCCTCGTTTCACTTCCTCCTCTTCCCGGAGAAGGACCTCTTGCAGCTGATCTGGCCTCCACTGTATCTGAAGCCCCCGAGGCTGAAGAGAATCAGGACGGAGATGAAACCGAAGAATCAGAAGAAGATACCAGCTCAACGACATCTCCTCCTCCTGCGCTTTCCAAAGACACTGGTATAGACAAGAAGAGGAAGCGCGTCAACGAGTTTGCTTCTTTGAGTACCTCTGCCCAGAGAACTGCGACTGACGAAGCCCCTACTCTCGAAGAGGATGTCAAGTTCTTTGACCTCATGCATCGTAAGTATTTCTGCGGGTTCTGTGATTTCGTTATTCTTTCTTTCTTTCTTTCTTTCGGGTTGCATATAACCTGTTTCCTTTTGCACTGACGATGAAGAGCCGCAAAAGGACGCCGCGGATGCTCCATCGACTCAAACTGCTACTCCTGAGGAACCTTCTGCGCAAGAAGTTGAGCCAGCTGTGCAGGCGCCGAGGACCACTAGGTCTTCTATCAAGAAGATTCCTGTGACCCGAAGCACCAAGCGATCGAAAAAATCCCAGGAAACGGACGTTGCTCTTGAAGCTCATGGATCCGCTGCCTCTTCTGAAGATGTTAGTAGATACCCTTGACTTGCTTTCTTTGTATATTCCATATGCTTACTCGTGCCTCTTGTTCCAGGCTTTGATGAAGAAATTCATCGCCTTGGGCACAGAATGTGCTGAGTACCTAAAGGTAGCAAAAGATTCCGAAGATAAATTCTGTTGTCTTGTCTTTGTTTGATTTTTGATTCCTTTTTGCTGTTTTATTTGACTTCTTTCCCTTCTCTGCTGGAATGTAGGTGCTCTAGCAGCGGCCAATGCCCGCATTGCGTCGCTGGAAGCCGAACTTAGCGCTTCGCGAAAAGCCTATGACGTTGTGACTGCTGCCAAAGCAGCTGCTAATAAATCGCAAAAATCGGCACTGGCTAAGGCGAAGAAAGCGGAAAAGGCCCTGGCTGATGCTGAGAAAGAACATCGTCTGCGAGAGCAAGCCGTGGCTGAGCGACTTCAGACGATGTCTATTGCTGCTGAGGGTAAGTACTCGCCTTGTCCTCTTCTTTGACTTCTGTTGCGCTCTTGCACTTGCGAATGCTTTCCTTTCCTTCTTTTTCCTTGTCCCCTTTGTTTCGCAGGATTTACCGGGGTGTCGTTGTGAGCTTTGCAACCAGGTGATGATCCTCTGATGACCGCGGTTAACTTACTTGAAGCAAACTGGATATCTATCCAGGAGATCTTTGAGTTGGTGAGCCGCGTTCTGACGCGGATGTTCGTCGGGTTGTGACCGAAGAAAAAGGCGGAGGTTCCAAAAGGTGACTTGAAGGAACTCACCAAAGCCTTCGATACGACTGAAGACCCCATCCTCCAACTGAAGGGGCTCTCTCTGAAGCGTGGTGCTGAGGGTGCTATCGCACTTTCTTATGCACATGGTGCCGATGTCGACTGGGAGAAGGTGAGCTCTCCTCATGGCCGCACCCGCTCTGAGCTAAAAGCTTTCTTTGAGAAGGCGAAGAAGTTGGCGCCCGCCCTGGTGTCAATTATTTCTCCTTCGGCGGCCTCCGTGACATCTACTGCGCCAACTCCAGCGACGGAAGAACCCGCGCCTCCTTCAACTGTTGGCGATGAATTTGCCATGCCCTCTTCTGCCACGGAGCAAAATGCTGAGGTGGCGTAGACTCGGCTTCTCTGTAATTTTTAATTTCTGCTTTTGATGTGAAAACCTATAGTCGCATGCAACCCGAGAACCTTAGTCAAAGGGTTTGCATCTATGTAAATATATGCTTCTTTTCTATAATATGTTGTGCTGGCTTCTGAAATGTTTCCCCTTTCTTTGACTTCCAGTCTATGCACATCAATGATCCTTTGAATTGCGATCATGCTCCTTCTTCTGCTTGCGAGTTCAGCTCTAAAGTTTTGTCGCCTCCTCGCCGCTGCTGTCAATGCGCGGAATATTCTTCAAGGATTTCTGATCTTGAGGCTCGCTTGACTTTGGCCAAGCGCCAAGCTCAGATGGCATTTGATAAAGCTAGCAAAACTTTTGGTTTGATGAAGCAGGTATCTATTCTTGACGATAAGGTATCTAGTCTGATGGCGAAGATTGTGCATCATGAAGAATGCGACTCTTTTGTCATTGGTATTATCGAGTCTGCCTGCGAGATGTTGCGATGTAAGTTTCCTTGCGACTCCTCTTTTTCCCTTTTTGCTCCACTGCTATTTTTATGATATCCTTTGCCATCATAGGCACTTATTTGGATTTCGCTGCTGAAGATCGTCGGGTTACCGAGCGAAATGCGGCTCTAGAAAGAATGTCCGCCGGTGTTGAAACTTTGTGGTCTGATCCTCAGCACCGGAGTGCTATTGTATTGCTTCAGGACCGCGCCCAGCACATTGGCGAGGCAGTTGATGGCTGCAGAAGAGCTCTCGTAACTATGCACTCTGTTATGCTTCCTCGCAATCCTCTGCCTGCAACTTTCCCACTGCTTCTCGATACTTTTAGATCCAGCCAGCGAATTCATCGATCGATAGAACTGAACTTAGTGGCAGGTGCCAATTTTGCTCTTGGGTGGATACGCAAGTGGCAGCCAAGACTCAATTATAGTTCTATGTCGCTGAGCTATCCTCCAGGTGGAGCTAGCCTTCGAGTGCACTTGGAGAGTACCTTGCAGCCTGCCCGACATATTATAGACAGGCTGTTGCAAGAGGATGCCGCGTTTTTCCGCGAGTATCATTACTTAGACCCTTTAGGTGTAGACGATTCTGACAACCCGATGTTATAATACTTATGTGGAACGCGAGAGTTTCTTATTTCGCGACTGTATGTCTGAAATTTATTCTCAGAGCGTTTTTGTACGATTCGTGCGTTTGCCGCATTTTTCCTTTGAGAGACTCGTAAACTCGAATATGCGGAACGTTTTGTCTTTATTATACTTGTAATGTAAGATACATGGGGTGACCCAAGAGATCCGGCCTGTGACCTGTGTTCTGGATCTAGAGGGCATTGCCCCTGGTATAACTCGTGGCTTTTACAGCCTTATTCTTCTACTATACTTTGTTGCTCTTGATGCTTACGCCGTCATGGCCTTCTCTTCTTCTTCTTCTTCTTCTGTAACTTTGTCTTCTACTGATGCTTGTACTCATGGTTTCTTCATCTCTGGCTCCGTGGCGCGTCCTTCGAGTAGCTTGACGCCTTCCGTAATCGTGCTTTTCACCTTCTCTGCATAGTTGGCTATCATGCCAAAGTTTTGCGCCATCTTGTGGAACTCCTTGTCGCAGAGATCTAAGACTTCAAAGCTTCCCTTTACTGTGATTATTCCCTTTGGTCCTAGCATTTTGAGTACTAGATACGTATAGTGAGGCACTGCCATGAATCGCGAAAACGCGGGTCGCCCGAGGATCGCGTGACACTGAGATGGCCAGTCCATGACCTCGAAGTCTAGCTTTTCTCTTCTGTAGTTTTGTTGGTTGCCGAAGCAAACGTTGAGTGCTATCCGCCCTAGTGGATAATTGGCACTTCCTGGTACGATTCCATGGAAGGAACAATATGTTGGCTTCAGGAACTCTAGTGATATATGCATTGCTCTGAGCGTTTTCGCGTATATCAAATTGATTCCGCTTCCTGCGTCCATGAATATTCTGTCGACATCGTATGCGCCGATTTGAGCTTTGAGTACCAGGGGCGCGTTTCCCGGCCAAGGTACTATTATAGGGTGATCTTCCCTGTTGAACTCGATTGGTTGTTCTGACCAGTGTAGATATTCTGTTGTAGCTGGAGGTGAAGTGACTGCTAGGTTGACTTGTCGAGTAATACTCTTTTCCTCTTTGTTCGACTTGGGCACAGGTTGAATCATTGCTATGATGTGTCCCTTAGATAGAACGTACCCTTCGTCGTCATCGTGTCCCTGGTTTGGCTGGTCTTGTACTTGAGGTGCTCCATTGTTCCCTTGCTGATTTGTGGGAGGTTTGTTGCTTCCTTCATATCCTTGTCGCCTTGCTTCGGTTTGTTTGTTTAATGCTGCCTCTTGTAGCTTCAAGAATGTTGTGCAATCTTTCATTGCATGCATGGATACTCGCTTTCCATCGACGAACGCTGAGTGTATATGACAAGGTCCATTGAGCATGTCTTCTGGCGACGGGTTATACTCTCCGGATTCTCTTGTGGGAAACTTTTTATAGTCTTCTTTTCCGTAGCTTCGATATCCCGAGCTGCTGCGATCACTCCCTTGATAGCTGTTGTCTTTATATCCCGCAGCTACTTGGCTGTGGGAGCCGTAGTTGTCGTAGTTGCGGGACCGTCTTCTTTGGCTTCCATATCTGTTTCTTCTGTCGTCCTCTGGGGATCGCGTCCGCTTGTTGTTGCATGCGTCTTCTCCATCTGCAAATCTGTTTGCTACGTCCATTAGGTCTGATACTGTTTTTGGCTTAATTCTGCCCATCTCTTCGACTAGGTCTCTTCGCCTTAATCCAATTATGAACGCGTCTATTGCTCTTTCGTCTGAAACTTCAACTGCTGATTTTTTGATAAGACTCCATCTTTGGATGTATGCCCGTAACATTTTGTCGCGTTGTTGCACACACGCTTTGACTTCTTCTATTGATGCCGGCCGCTTGTATGTCGACCTGAAGTTGCTTGTAAATTGCTTTGTGAGGTCTTCCCAGCTTCCAATAGTTTCTTTCTCTAGTTTGCTCAACCATGACTTTGCTGTGCCGGTGAGGTGTAATTGCAAACTTTGCATTGCTGTTTCTTTAGTTCCTCCCAATATTTGTACTGCTTGCATATAGTCTGAGAGCCATGATTGTGGTTCTTGTGATCCGTCGTATTTTTGTTGATCATGAGGTAGTTTGAACCCCTTGGGTACTGGTGTAGTGCGAACCCTGCGGGTAAAGCACGATGCTCCCATCTCCTTTTCGTCGTCTTCATAGTCGCGCTTTTCGTTTGGAGATCGAGATCTTCGGGTTCCTCCATGTTGTCTTGGTGATGGTGATCGAGATCGTTGATTACTACTTCTATGCCGAGGACTATTGTGACGGCGAGGTGATCTTGGCTTGTGTGCTTCCTTGTGGTGATATGCTTCCTCTCCTTTTGCTGATAGCTTGTGGCCCACCATGTTTAGTCCGTTCAATGCTGCTCTATGCATATGTTCCCTAGGATCCCCTGGACTTGGTCGAGTTGTAAGCAGATATGCTTGTGCTGCCACTAGTGCTGCTTCGGGGGTTTTTGGTACGATGTTCCCCTGCTCGTCGACCGATAGGAAGGACGAGTCGAGGTTTTTGGAAATGCTTTGCCTTTCTGAGTACTCGAGGTCTTCGTACCTTGAACCATGTCGACGATTTCTCCTTGCGTTAGTGTGTGATGCGTCGCTTCGTGCTCTGTGAGCGGCGTTGCTAGCTGCAATGGCTGATTCTTTTCTTTGTTGTATCTCTATTTTCTCCTTTGCTAGTTGTTTTGCCTGCTGCCTTAGGGCATAATGATACCCCAAAAGCATGTATTTGCTGGAATTTGATGGTATTGGCGTGCCGTGTTCTACGGCTTCTCTTATTATTCTCCATTCGTCGACTGATAGTCAAACTTTTTCCCTGGTTGTGAGGTATTCTACTGTTTGCCCTTCTGCTAGGTGATTTGCTCCTCTGTTGATATTTGCTGGGTTTAGCACTGGATTGTTATTTTCGTCGAATTCTTCTGAATTGTCTCCTACAATGGCGAGCACCTGGCATTGTTTGCCGATGCTACTATTAAACCTTGAGAAGATCGAGTCACCATCTTCAGAAAGCTCTAACCCTGTCTTCCATGTATCTGTTGACTTGTCTGAGATATCGTTGAGGCAGATCATGAGATCTTCGAGTTGGACCCCTACGTCGAAATTTTCCATTGCTTCGTCGTCTTCTGCGATTTTCCCTTTTTGTACTTCTCCTGAGCTGACCGGCGAGTTTACCTCGCTAGAAGAGCCTTCAGAATATTCCATCATTGCTACTGTTTCGGGCTCACTTGCCGACGGATATTGTTTCATTGGATCTGAAAGGCGAGATGAACCCGATGGCCTGATGAAGATGCTTAAACTTCCGATTGTCAACTCCTTCTCTTGATTTTCGTCGACTTCTGTACTGATGTTGGCTAAAAGCGAAAAAGCCATCGAATTCATGATTCCAACGCCCAGAGTCCCCACGGTCGGCGCCAATTGACGAGGGTTAACTCGACAAATGTCCTAGATGAAGGACTTAGGATCGGGGAGACAGGGCGTCGGATGAACTCGAAGGTAAGGTTAGTCGAAATAAGTGTATATCGAAAGTAAACTTGGGTGTTGAACCTGGCTTGCTTTCAATCTGCCTACACCGTCCCCTCCTGGCCCCTATATATAGGTGGCCAGGTCTCGAGGATCGGGTAGGGTCCGATACAGATTACAATATCGACATACGGTAAGGACTCGTATCTCAACTATCATTACAATTGGGCCTAGCTTATCGGGCCTCAGGGGTACTCAAGTAACGGGCTCTATTAGCTATACCCGTGTCACTCATCCTTATGTTGTTCCGTTTAATCATGTTTATTAACTTCTTTTGCTAGTACAATGCTTTTGTCTGAAGGAATATATCTTTGAAAGCTTTCTATGAATGCAAAAAGTTTGTTTTGTTGAGCATATAGTTTTTGCTATATTAGCTCTGTTTTAAAAAGGCTCCATTCAAAGGCTAGTATAGTTTGTTCATTGTTCTCTGACCAAGAACTAAGGTTTGCCACCACCAATTATAGTTTACCTTGTGCATCTTTATTTATGATTCCCTTTTACTTATTGCAAGTTTATATCATATAAAGGGAAGTTGCTGTCTATTATAACTTGTGCCTTGCTGAATGTGATGCTTCTTGTCCGTATTTTGATTATCGACACTTCACTCCATAAACCTGTGGTCATGTTTACCGAGTTTAGACCTCGCTTGGGGACAAGCGAGGTCTAAGCTTGGGGGGGGGGGGTTGATACGTCCATTTTGCATCACTATTTTGTATCATAATTTACTGTTATTCATCGATATGTTTCACATTTAGAGATGATACTTATGTTATTTCCTTTGTTTTTACATGTTTGATGATCATTGGAGGATTTGCTGTCGGAGTCAGGATTCTGCTGGAAAAAGGACCATCAAGACACCATATTTTGAAGATCAGGAAAATTCCAGAAAAATACCAGGAAATTATATTTTATTAGAAGACTGAAGAAGCCAGAAGGAGGAAGCGAGAGGGGCCACAAGGCGGCCTCACCACTAGGGGGCACGGCACAGCCCCTGGCCGCGCCCACCTATGGTGAGAGCCCCCCGGCCCACTTCTGCCATCGCCCCTTCACATATTTCATCGTCCCCGAAAACCTAAGTGAAGGGGGGGGGCTCAGAGATAGACACCGCCGCCTCTGCGGGGCAGAAAACACCAAAGAGAAAAAAGCTCTCTGGCAGGCAGAAATCTGCCGGGGAAATTCCTTCCCGGAGAGGGGAGATCATCGCCATCGTCATCACCATCGCACCGGACTTCATCATCATCTCTATCACCAGCACCTTCATCTCCACCATCACCTCGCCATCCCGCTGTAACATCTTGAGTTGAATCTTGTCAAATTCTTAGGGGAAACTTTCCCGGTGTTGATTACTCTTGTGGTTGATGCTATTGAGTGGAACCATTGAATTAAGGTTTATGTTCAGATTGTTATTTACCATTATTTCACCTCTGATCATGATCCATATGATGTCTTGTGAGTAATTCGTTTAGTTCTTGAGGACATGGGAGAAGTCAAGTCGTTAGTAGTGGAATTATGTTGAGTAATATTTAATGGTTTGATATTTATTTGTTGTGGTGCTATTTCACTAGTGGTGTCATGTGAACGTCGACTACATGATACTTCACCATTTATGGGCCTAGTGAGATGCATTGTGTATTTGGCTACCAATTGTGGGGTTGCTGGAGTGACAGAAACCTAAACTTCCATTGAGAAACCATTGCACCAGGGAGCGTAGGATCTTAGAGTTTAGGGATTTCTATTTTCGTGCCCTCAGGTCGTTAGTTCTACTCAGTTTTCCCCAGCTCGTTAGTTTTTCCTCAGTTTTCCCCAAGCCCTTGGCTGAAACCCTCAGAAGTAGCTCGGACGGGAGGATTCCCGTTTAGTTGACCATTTCCGTGCTGACGTGTGGGGCCGCGTCGTGTGGGGCCGCGTCGCGTGGGGCTGGTAGAAAGGGACCGCGTGGGACAGGACGAGACCGCGTTTGGTTGTACGTGAGAGCTCGGTTCTATCTCTCTCAGGCCAAATTGGCATTGCCTTTTCAGAGCACCTTTTCAGAGCGCCTTTTTCCCCTCTCTCTCTGTAACAGTTCTCTCTCTTTTCACCAAATTAGTATCAAATCTAGAGAAGCTTCTATTTCTGTCTTTCTTCAATGATTGTTGCCTTTTGGCCCTCGTTTTTTGCCCAATTTGGTAACAAATCTAGAAGCTAGTATAGGATGAATTCACAGCAGCATAATAAATCCAGAAAACTAAGTATAATACATAAACTGTATACAGCAGCCAAAAGCAGCCAATAACAATGTTCTTCATTCTGTATCATATATTTCGCCGTCGCTACAATTCATGAGATGAAAGAAATATTCACTAAACTCCCTCCGTCTGCAGTGTGCAGCAAATACATCCTCCAAACGGTATGGCCTTTGTTCATGTTTTGGACCATATCCTATTCTATCCGCACGTCGTGGCCACTCATCCCAGGCCTTTCTATCATCATCATACTCTCTGATATAACCCAAATCCGCGTAGTAGATGCAGCCAGGTCGAACTATCGGGTGCACTCTGGTGTCGACGGAGATACACCGGATAAAATTGACGAAGAGGGCACGACTGCCAATGTTACTGACGGCATGGAGAGAGCGGCTCTCAGTGTCCACACGGTACACCAATGGTTGACCTTCCTCCAAATGCCGGTTGTCGTCAGTGCTGCCGCCCAACAACACAAGCAGCAGATCACCATCCGACTCCACAAGGTAGAACTTGGAATCATAATCATTTCCAAGTTCTGGAAATGAAAATAGTGTCTTCATGCTGACAGTGCTCGTGCGCTGCTCCAACTGGACATTGTTGGTGCACACTATTCTTCTGAACTCATTCACACCTATTGCATACAATTCACCATTGAACGGGGTAATGCAACGTAGAGAATGGTCCTTGATCGTAAATCTTCCTTCTCCCCAATCTTCTACATCTATATCCTTAGTAGGAGAGCTCTCATCGACCCAAGCAATTTCATTGGGGTAACCTGTGCAAATGAAGACCATAGTCGGGGACTTCATTACAGCGACTGACTCCACAATCATAGATGGCATCTGCGCCTCAAACGTAGCGTTCAATGTCTTTGTGAGTGGGTTCAGAAGCCGTATCTTGTGCGGCTGGTTCCTCTGGGCAAGCACGATGACGCCACGGTAAAAGCCGACGAAGTAGTATCTAAAAGGGAGTTGATGAAGATAACATTCAGCACTAAGATGTTTACGATTGAAAATAAAAATAGATTAACTCTATAGATATGGAGGAATTTGAACCTTGCATGAACTTCCGTTAGATCGATGGTGACGTAGCGGGATGTGCAGAGGTTGAGGAAGGAGAACTCAGCGGTGCGTGGAAGGGCGTGTTCTACCACGATCCATTCGTGCAGGTGCACGTCGGGCTCAGGTAGATCTGAGCGCCAATTTGTACAAACTTGCCTCAAAGCAGCGTAGGTGTCCACGTACTCCTTGTTCGCCAGTAAGCAGTCGCCGATCTTGTGAAGTGGTCCGTCACCCTTAAGAGAGGCCCAGTTCACGGAGGCGCCGCGCTTGGATGCGCCGCCCTCGGATGCGACGGGCTTGGCGGCGACGGGCTCGGATGCGACGAGCGAGGAGGCGATGGGCTCGGAGGCGACGGGCTCGGGGGCGATGGCCGCCGGCGCATTCTTCTTCTCCATCGCCGGCAGGGGAGCGCGCGTAGGGCGGCTGGTTTTTTTTGGAGAAGTTGATGGGACGTGAGAGGCGTGGTTGCGTGCGTGAGTTATGATGAGACTGTGTGCAGAGGGAGGGAGAGGGGCTCTGTACTGGCAAAGTGACGGTTCGTCTTAGCAGTTGACGTTTTGGTCTCAACACGCGCACCGCGCGGCTAACCGCTGCTCACCGCGACACGCGTCCGTGGGACTGCACGTCAGCACCGTTACGTGTACTCAGTTCTACCCTCGAGTCTTACACTAGAAAAATATCTGTACTCAGTTTTCCCCTCGAGTACTAATACTGCCTAGTGCAATATACTCAGTTTTACCCTCAAGTGGCTGGTCAACAGAGAGTCAACAGATGGGATTAAGCCATCTAATTGAGTCATTTCATGCACAAAAAAATTCAAAAAAATAAAATCATAGTGCCTCCTACTCATGGAGTCTTGTTACGCGACCTGCCACGTAGGAAATCATAACAATCATATATAAATCAAGTTTTCACACAATTGGCCACTTCTGAAATCACTAGTAGCTATGAAGGTTTATGGCTTTCCACTCAAACCCCTTCTCAAAACATCTATACCCAAAACATAGTTTGTCTGAATGAGGCCATAATTTTTACACTCATGTATATTTGAATTGTTAATACTTTGAGGTAGGCCAACCTGGGTTTCATTGTACAAAACATGTGTTTTTCTTTTTCTAAATCTCTTATTTGAATTCCTTAGCCTTTTTACTATTTACTTGCCCTTGTATCCTTGATACTACTCAGTTTTACCCTCTCCCTTCTCACAGAAGCCCAAACTTGGCCTGATTGGTCGAGCTGTTGTCACACGGATCGTGCCCACCTACCGTCGATCCTATGATCTAACGGGCAGGATCGTGCCACCCTCTCTCTATCTGTCGGTGGCAAACTACTACCCCTCTATGTATGCTAAATAACGAGTTGGCCACCGGATTCAACAAGTTTGGTAATCACGAATTTTCACTTCTTGTAGGCATTACTTTTCACGGTAAAATGATAAACTATCACGAATTTCCATTTAGGCATTACTTTTCACGGTAAAATAATAAACTATCACGAATTTCCTTTAGGCATTACTTTTCACGGTGAAATGATAAACTATCACGAATTTCGTTTAGGCATTACTTTTCACGGTAAAATAATAAACTATCACGAATTTCCATTTAGGCATTACTTTTCATGAATTTCCTTTAGGCATTACTTTTCACGGTGAAATGATAAACTATCACAAATTTCCTTTAGGCATTACTTTTCACGGTAAAATAATAAACTATCATGAATTTCCATTTCTTTTAGGCATTACTTTTTTGTTGAGATATAAACACCCACAACGGTCATCTCCTCCTTAATTTATTATGTAAACCCCACAACGGTCATCTCGCCCTTATAAACCCCCACAACGGCCATCCCTCATGTCAATAGTTTCTGCCTCTCTCTTCTTCGTTTCTGCCTCTCTCTTCTTCGTTCACATACACTTGATCCATTGCCATGGCTTCCACGTCTCGGACGCCGACCGGAAGGGGAAGGGGAAGGGGAAGGGGAAGGGGAAGGGGCGGCCTGGGTGGTGGATCATCATCATTGCCACCACCACCGTCAACACTGCCATTGATCATAGAGGAGTTCTTAATCGTCATCTATGAAGACCCTTTGGCCAAGAAGGTACGTACGCGTTCTCACATATATGATGCATGTGATTAATTATATGCATGTTCCAAAAATCCTTTAATTTCAAACGATCGGCGCTCGATCTCTTTGTAGGCACTCCCACAAAAGTTTGCGGACTATCTTGACGGCCAGGAGCCCGCAAAGGTGTATCTGCGAGCAGCTGACTGCGGTCCTCGTCTCTGGACCGTGGAGGTCCTATTTGACGGACAAGGCCGGATGTACCTCGACAAGGGCTGGGAGAATTTCGCCATCGCGCACGGTGTGGATTTCGGCTACATCCTACACTTCAAATATGAAGGCGATGATGTGCTCACAGTGAAGGTGTTCGACGTAACATTGTGCAGGAAGTACTACTACACGGACGACGAAGATACTGACGATGAAAGTGACGACGACGTGAAGTCATGCATCCATCCCCTTTAGATAAGGGGATTATGACCAAGAATATATATGTAGCTTCATCTGCATCGATTTAGAGATCTAGCTATTTTCTATATATTATGCATGTAAAAATAATAGGGAATCGCAATTTCCACCATGATTTGAGCACCACAGCCTCCAAACGATGCCGATGCCGATATCGGCATGGTCAGAATGGCTATGCATGCTCGCCGCCACTGCTAGGTCACCGTCGGGATGCACCCTCAATCCCGTCCCCTCATTCGATCACTGACACACCAGAGATACCGCCGAGGCCAATGACGAACGTACATGCTGATGCCAATGCCGAACATGCACGCCGCTGTGGGCACGGCCACGTCGCCCCGCTATGCTGGACGCCACAGACCACCGCGAGGTCTTTCCCTTCGCCACCACACTCCCCTAGCACCTATCTATACACGCCAGAAAGGAGAGACACTAGTTTTCTCTACATTGCTCGCATTCGTCTCCGACACCGTCAGTCAAAGTGTTGAGGTTGTCGTCGATGTCCTCGACCATTTCTTCTCTTCTTTGCATGGTTAAACGCGTCTAGTTCATATCTATCTAATGCGTCTGGTCTCGCCTCATGCAGTTCTTTGTGGACGTCGATCTCATCTCGGCACCCTGCATGCCACCTCCTCCGTGCCATCGCTGTAGAGCTCCGTTTAAAAATCTAATCCTACCCGTGTATTGCCCCTTGTATCAGCGTCATGGCCCCACTTGTCATTCGATATACCGAAGCCCCACTCGTCCGCGTTTTGGTCAGGGATACGGCGATGCTTACGGTCAAACAAAGATGGATGCTCTGACGTGTCTTTGCGGGCTCTACGTGGCCCCACTAGTCAGCAGTTAACGGTCAAAGGTGTTCAACCGTCGGGCAACCGGCCGTTCCAGCACTGGTGACGGTTTCAGCCAAGGGCTTGGACAAAACTGAGGAAAAACTAAGGAGCTGGGGAAAACTGAGTACAACTAAGGACCCGAGGGCACGAAAATAGAAATCCCTAGAGTTTAAGGCTGTGGTTAGATTTATCTTAATTATTTTCTTGTATTTGCGGATGCTTGCAAGGGGTATAATCACAAGTGTGTATTTATCCTAGTAAGGGTAGTGCGCTAGCACAGGTTCACCCCCATAACACTTATCAAACCAGTAAAGATTATTTAGCGGTATGAAGCGAAAGCACTTGACAGAAACTCCCGTGTGTCCTCGAGAACGTTTGGTCATCATAAGTTACACAACCGGCTTGTCCTTTGCTCTAGAAAGGATTGGGCCACTTGCAGCAATTATAGTTATTGTCTTTTATTTACTCGTACTTTATTTACTTGCATTACCAAATACCCCTGAAAACCCGTTTGCTAGTATTTACAGTGAGTCCTTGATCAAAACCACTTATCAACACCTTTTGCTCCTCATTGGGTTCGACACTCTTATTTATCGAAAGTACTACGATACACCCCCTATACTTGTGGGTCCTCACTCATCTCCTCATCGAGTGCAGGGAATTCCTTTGCCTCAGTCGAGCACTTCAGGAGAGGATGCAAACTGAGCAACCGGTGGCCGGTGCGATAGCTTACAACGCTCCACCACCGCCGCCTAATCCGCCAGCGAGCGTGGTACAGCAGGGCCACCAAGCCGCTACAATCAGCATGTCGAGCCACGGCAGCCAGCTGTCGAAGAGGAGGCATTCCCGCCACCACGAGGATTCGTGCCCATGATTCAGAGAGGGCGCCCGACGAACAAAGTCCAGCGGAAGCGTGCAAGGGAGGTTTTCCATGCTGAACATGCACCACCTGCCATGCCCGAATATCTGAACTGGTCAGAACACCCAATCGGTTTCGACCGGTCAGATAATCCACCGAAGATCCCGCGCCCTGGACACCACGCCTTGGTCCTCGAGGCGCAGATAGGGGGTTTCACCTCGAAGAAAGTGTTCATGGATGGAGGGAGCAGTCTGAACCTCATCTATGCAGACACATTGCGAAAGATCAAGATCTCGATGGACAACCTCTTACCGACAAAGACGTCTTTCCACGGAATCGTCCCAGGGAAGCCGACGTACCCATTGGGGGCAGTACACTTGGACGTCATCTTCGGTACTCCATCAAACTTCAGGAAGGAGAAGATTGAGTTCGAGGTCGTCGATTGGCCCTCGCAGTACCACGCTATTCTCGGACAACCAGCGTTCGCCCGATTCATGGCGGTTCCACACTACGCTTACCTCAAGCTGTGGATGCCCGCTAATCGAGGGCCATTGACGATCAGCGGTAGCTTTGCCTGTTCCGAAAATTGCGACAAAGACTTCAACAGCATGTCCTAGACATTCAGAGTGCATGAGGAGCTCCATCATATTAGGGAGGCCACCAACATGGACATCGATCTACCGGCATAGCAGAACGCCCCAGAATTGTCATTCGATGCCAGCAAGGACACCCGAGAGCACCAGATTCATCCGACAGATCCAACCAAGACCGCGCGGGTGTCGAATTCTCTTTCCCCTGCATAGGAAAGCGTGCTCATCGAGTTCCTCCGTGAGCACTGGAGGATGTTCGCCTGGTGTCCAGCAGATATGCTAGGTATCCCCAGGGAACTCACCGAGCACGAGCTAAAAATCTTTCCCTACGCGAAGGCGGTCAAGCAATCCATGCGCCGGTATAATCCAAAAAAGGCCCGGTCAGTGGGCGAAGAAATCAACCGCCTCCTCAAGGCCAAGTTCATTAGAGAGATCAAGGAAGCCACATGGCTTTCGCCACCGGTCATGGTGGAAAAGAAGGACACCAAGATCTATAGGATGTGCATCGACTTCACGGCGCTGAACAAGCATTGCCCAAAGGATTACTTCCCTCTGCCCCGAATCGACCAGATCATCGATTCGACTGTGGGGTGCGAGCGCCTTTCATTCCTCGACGCGTACTCTGGGTACAACCAGATAAGGCTGAAGGTGGAGGACGAAGACAAGACGGCGTTCATCACCCCGCACGGGGTGTACTGCTACATGACGATGCCCTTTGGGCTCAAGAACGCGGGAGCCACCTATCAACGGTGCATGCAGGCATGCTTGAAGGAATAGATCGGTCGCAACATCGAAGTCTACGTCGATGATATCATCATCAAAACTGCGAAAGCAGATAGCCTGCTCGACGACCTACGAGAAACTTTCGCCAACCTCGACCGCTACAGCATCAAGCTCAACCCGAAGAAGTGCTCCTTCGGGGTGCCTACAGGCCAGCTGCTGGGCTACCTCATTTCTGAAAGAGGAATCAAAGGTAACCCAGAGAAGATCCAGGCCATTATCAACATGCAACCACCGAAGACGCTTCGACATGTCCAGCAGTTGACAGGTCGACTAGCAGCACTTAGCCGCTTTATAAGCAAGCTCGGTGAAAAAGCCCTCCCCTTCTATCGGCTGCTCCGGAAGACGGACAACTTCACGTGGACAGAAGAGGTGCAAGCCGCGTTCGACGATCTCAAGCGTCTCCTCTCGACATCCCCAGTCCTAGTCACTCCCCGAGAGAAAGAGCCGATGTTGCTATACATAGCGGCCACAAATCAAGTCGTCAACTCGGTCCTAGTAGTCGAGCGTGCGGAGGAAGGCAAAGAGCACGGAGTACAAAGGCCAGTATACTACCTCAGTGAGGTCTTATCTCCAACCAAGCAAAGATATCCCCATTACGAGAAGCTAGCATACGCCATCTACATGACGGGGAAGAAACTGCCGCATTACTTCGAGTGCCATTCCATTATAGTGGTGGCCTCGAATCCAGTGTCCATCATTCTCAACAACCCAGACGCCACAGGACGCGTGTCACTATGGGGAATCACCTTGGGACCCTGGGAGATCACGTACCAGCGCCAGTCGGCGATCAAGTCACAAGTCCTGCCAGATTTCATAGCCGAATGGACGGAAGCACAAATGCCCGAACTCCCGGACATGTCGAACTGTTGGACCATATACGTCGACGGGTCTAAGCGGGTTTCAGGAGCAGGAGCAGGAGTGGTCCTAGTGTCGCCACAGGGGGACAAGATGCGCTACGTCCTCCGCATGCGCTTCGCGAACCCCTCGAACAACGAAGCAGAGTACGAAGCCGTCCTGCACGGCATGCGCATGGCAAAAGCTTGCGGGGCCACCCACATCAAGATCCACGGAGACTCGAACCTCATCGCACAACAAGTCATGAAGGAGTGCGATGTGACCTGCGCAAACATGATCGCATATCGCGCCATGTACGACAAGCTCAAACGCGACTTTGAAGGATGTGAGGTAACACACATCGGCAGGGAAAGCAACGAAGAAGTAGACAACCTGGCCAACATTGGCTCTAAGTGCCTACCGATACCACCAGGAGTTTTCTTCGAGGAGATATTCGAGCGCTCCGTCAAGATCAAGCCAGCCATCGACCCGGCGTTAGCAACACGCTCAGGGGCTAAGCAGACAAACTCAACCCCAGCAGCGGGAATAGAAGACCTCTCCAAAGACGCAGCTACAGTCATGCTCGTCGAAGCAGTCTGGACAAAGCCGTACCTGGCTTACCTGGCACGAGGCGAACTCCCAGAAGATCCCATCCATCATCGACAGGTCATGCGACGCTCCAAGGCTTTCACGATAATCAACGGAGAACTCTACAAGCGTAGCACTACAGGTGTTCTCCAGCGGTGCATAGCGCAAGAAGACGGAATCGCCCTCCTTCGAGAGATCCATGAAGGGACCTGCGGGCATCACGCCAGCAGTCGAACTCTAGTCGCTAAGGCTTTTCGATCGGGGTTTTACTGGCTCTCGGCCCTCTACGACGCCAGGAACATTGTCCAGCAGTGCGAAGCGTGCCAGGTATTCGCCACTAAGCTGCATGCACCCGCATCAGAACTACACACCATACTCGTCGCCTGGCCCTTCGCACAGTGGGGCCTCGATCAGGTCGGGCCCCTGCCCAAGTCATCTCGAGGTAACCACACGTACCTGTTGGTCGCCGTGGATAAATTCTCTAAGTGGATCGAAGCTGTCCCTGTCACCAACCAAGAGGCGATCACGGCGGTCAAGTTCTTCCAATCCATCGTCTACCGGTATGGCGTACAGAATAGCATCATCACCGACAATGGCACCAACTTCACATCGGGCGAGTTTCAAGAATTCGCCAAAAAACTCGGCATCAAGATCAAGTACGCCTCGGTGGTGCATCCCAAGTCCAACGCCCAAGTCGAAAAGGCCAATGGGCTCGTCTGCGCAGGCCTGAAGAAGCGACTCCTTCGACCCCTCAAACGCGCGGCAGGCGCTTGGGTCGAAGAACTACCTTCGGTCCTATGGAGCCTGCGGACAACGCCAAATTCTTCGACCGGTTACACGCCATTCTTCTTGCTTTTCAGAGCAGAGACGGTGCTACCTACTGACGTACCCTACTGCGCACCTCGCGTGGTGGCCTACGTCGAAGAAGACACATAAAAGGCATGGGCAGATGCCCAAGACCTACGGGATGAAGCTCGGGACGTCGCCCTCGCCCGCTCGGCAGTTTACCAGCAAAGCCTCCGCAATTACCATAGCAGACGGGTACGCGGACGGTCCTTCGAGCCAGGCAACCTCGTACTCCGCCTCAAGCAAACAAGCACGTCGAAGCTGGAGCCACCATGGGAAGGCCCATACCTCATCCACGAAGCAATCCCAGGAGGCGCGTATCGGCTACGCGACCCCAAGACAAGGAAGGACATCGACAACCCGTGGAACGCACTACAGTTGCGTCGGTTCTATCCTTAGAACCAACACACTTCCTCCACCTCCCATCTCTATGTAATTAAGCGTTGGCAGCAGACCACGCTCAACCATTGCGCCCTCGGCACCAAGCAATAAAGTGCACTTCCTCATATCATTGTTTAACCCACACTTGGGGGCTTCGCCCTTCGACCCACGCTCGGCGGCTTCGCCTTTTGACCTGCGCTCGGGGGCTTCGTCTTTCGACCTGCGCTCGGGGGCTTCGCCCTTCGATCCACGCTCGGGGGCTTCGCCTTTCGACCTGTGCTCGGGGGCTTCGCCTCTCAACCTGCGCTCGGGGCTTCGCCCTTCAACCTGCGCTCGGGGGCTTCGCCTTTTGACCTGCGTTCAGGGGCTTCGCCCTTCAACCTGCGCTCGGGGGCTTCGCCCTTCAACCTACGCTCGGGGGCTTCGCCTCTCGACCTGCGCTCGGGGCTTCCCCCTTCAACCTGCGCTCGGGGGCTTCGCCTTTCGACCTGCGTTCGGGGGCTTCGCCCCTCAACCTGCGCTCGGGGGCTTCGCCCTTCAACCTACGCTCGGGGGCTTCGCCCTTCAACCTACGCTCGGGGGCTTCGCCCTTCAACCTACGCTCGGGGGCTTCGCCCTTCAACCTACGCTCGGGGGCTTCGCTCTTCGACCCACGCTCAGGGGCTTCGCCTTTCGACATACGCTCGGGGGCTCCGCCCTTCAACCTATGCTCGGGGGCTTCGCCATTCAACCTACGCTCGGGGGCTTCGCCTTTCGATATACGCTCGAGGGCTTCGCCCCTCAACCTACATGACTTGTCAAAATTCGTACAAAAGCACCCCGAAGAATCTCCCAAGAAACATACATACACAAGAGATAAGCCAGATTCAGATATTTGGCCAAGTCATTGCGCCGCGACGCCCTGATTCGCCCTCTGACGATCACTCTCGGTAATAATCTGTCGGGTGATACAATCAGCTGTGTCCTTACAAGCAGCATAATGAGCATCCATGTCAACATGTCCACTGGGAGTTGGAGGGAGCGCCTTCAGCAGTTCCAAGTCGATCTCAGGGTAATGAACATGCACAAAGGAAAGGGCGACCAGAGCTCCGCAGCGCAAATGTTCTCGAACGAAGGAGTAGACAGCATCGCCATTCTCGAATCGATCAAGCAGCGCAGGTAGGCCTTCGGGTTGATTGTTCAGAGGAAACATCGCCTCATGCACAAGTGCGAGGGCACTGCGGCTCGTTTCGGCCAGTACTCCAGCCTGGGTGATCCTATCCTGGAGGATTGTCAGCTTCAACGCTTTTGATCGGTCAGCCCAAAAGCTGTCAGCGATCGAATTAGCATGCATCTGAGCTGCACGAAGGTGTGCATTCACGCGCTGGGCTTCGGCTTCACTGTCAAGGCATACATCTGCAGAAGAGGGAAGAATGTCACACTCGACAGGCTTGGACCGCAAAGCAGATCAAAAGCTCGGAAGACTCACATTTCATGGCTTTCCCAAGGTTCTCGACTTCCTCAAGAAGGAACTTTTCGGCATCTGCAGCCCGCGATGCCTTTGAAAGAGCAACGTCGACCTTAGCAGTAACTGCTTTCAGTTGATGCTATGTGTTCTTGAGCTGATCGCGCAAGGATCGAATCAAAGATAGTTCGCTCGTGGAAGGCGCTCTCCTCTCAACGGCGCTGGAAGAACTAGCGACTGTTTCATATGAAATAGGCCAGGCATTTGAGACCGCGGACGAATCCTGCACAGGAGGCCCTCGGTCACACATAGGCATCAGCAACCAAACAACAAATAGGTGCAGAATATGTCGAAGGAAGATTACAAAATAGAAGAAGCGGAGTTACAGCAAGCAAAGTTCACAAATTAAACCACAGCTTCCGATGCGGCACTATGAAGTCAATTACACAAAACAACTGAGGCATCGACTAAACTATGCCGAGCTGCCAGCGGCCTTGCTGGATGGTGCACCGGAGGCACTACGCTTTCGAGCCTTCGCTGCCGCTCTCCTCTCATTCCTTTCCGCCAGAAAGCTCGTCATCCGGGCAGACAAGGTGCGGGCGTGCTCAAGATAGCCTTTCGGAGCAATGTCACGTACGTCCTTGTCCTTCGGGTACGTGCCCGTGACCTTGTCGGCGTCGAACTCAACCCCGTGCATCATCAGCATAGAGAAGACAGACTCGGAACCAATAGTTACCTGTCGGCGAACCGCAGCAACTAAAGAATCCTCGCCATCCGTCTTCACCGCCAGGGCTTCGAGGATGCCGACCATGGTGTTGCTGGTCAAGTCAGGGATAGATATGTCGCGAACGCGGTCAAGAGTAGACCGTACCTTCGCCAGGAGGTTGCGCACTTCCTGGCATAGGCGCTCGGCGCTACCAACACTGGACTCGAGTCCAGCGAGCTCTTTCATCGCCCCGGCGTCCAATTCGGTAGTAGCTTCACAAAGAAACAAGATCCCCAGTCAATAGTGGATTTGATCGGCACAAAACACTTACTCAACTGACAGCGAAGGCTTACCACGCAAGATATCGAGGGAGGTCTGCAAACGCTGATGCAGGTCCTTCTCCCTCGACTCAGCTTCCAGACGACGTGATGTAGCAAGCTCTTGGGCCTTGGTCGATTCAGATTTCAGCCGGGCAACCTCGTCGACCAACCCATCAGCCTTGGCTTTCAGCTCGGATTTCTCGGCCACGAGATCGTCTAGCTGTGCCTTCAGTGATGTCTTGTCAGTGGCAGCTTGAGCCGCGATCCCTGTTCATTCGAGGAGGATCGTTTTAACAAAAAGGAGGAATTAAAAGCATCGGAATAAGATATCAGATGGGTCGAATCGGTACTTATGTCGTACGTCTTCGAGCTGTGCGGATAACTACCGGTTCTCTTCCTCCAGCGCAAGAAAGTTCTTGCACACCTTCGATAGATCCCTGACAACGGGCTGAACAAGCAGAAGCAAAAATGAGATCTTGAATAGTTGTTTGGAGGGCAAGCCCAAGTGTAAACACTTAGACTCACCCTCGGGGGCTACTGATATGCAAACATAAGAATCGTAAAGTTAGGATTTTCGGGCTTACATGGCTTTTTGGGCCGGAAGGTTCGTCGGAGGAAGAAACTAGAACGAGCTCGGGCACGATCATCTTTTTCTTTGGAGGAGGTGGCGGCTTTGGGAGATCGGCCTCGGGCGCGGATTCTCCAGCTGTTTTGTCCTGCGAGTATGTGGTTTGTTCGAGGGCGGAATCGTGGGGTCGAACTTGATATCGATCACGATCACCCGGGCTCGCCGAAGTCTCCTCGGTGGAAGATCTGAAGTAGGCGACAAAGTCAATACAATGCAGTCAATCCAAGACGAAATTATGTGAAAAAGAAGTTCAACAAGGAAGCTTACGATGCGTCGAGACCAAACTTCGGGAGAGTCTTCTTCCCGAGTCGAAGAGGTGGGCGGCTGCTTAGAGGCGTGGCAGGAATCGCGCTATCGTCATCGTCACCAGAGGAGAAGTGGGCGTCACCAAGATCTTCTGAATCTTCGACGATGTCGGCATCCACAACTTTCTTTTTCGTTGGCGGCGCTCGCAATGGCGATGGAGCAGCGAAAGTCGATTCTTCCGGGACCTCAATGAAGTCACGCCCTAGATATTCACCCACTTCGGGTTGGGGCGGATAACATCAAGCTATGTTGATGACCTGAGCAAGAATTCCCATCACATTCGATTCTGATCAGCAAGGCTGCAGTAGGAAAGAAACATTCAACTAAGATGAAAAAGTGTACCTCAGTGCGGGGGAATGCTTTGCTGAAGGCCACCGCGCTGAAGATTTTCGGCACAATCGACTTCTTCTTGATCTTGGTGACGGCACACACACAGTCATCAATCTCCGCTTCGTGCAACTCATCGGGAGAAATTCGTGTCGAGTCCCGGCGATCGCTGTAGTCCCACATGCAGTGGGCTCGAGCAGCGAGCGGCTGGACCCGGTGCTCTATGAAGGTCCGAATGAGCTGGACGCCCGAAAGTTCTTTCTTCGGCATGGCTTGAAGCTGTTGGATTTTCTCCATCAGAGGCTCCGTGATCTTCATTTCCTCGTCGGAAAGCTCATGCCTCCAAGACACCCACGGTCGAAGGATGGTGGTGGCCCGAAATTCCTCGAGCCCGAAGTCTTCGCCAGCGGAGGACTTGTCCTTGGTGTAGAACCATTTCGTCCTCCAGCCGGGGTTGTTTTCGGGCATCTGGAGATTGAAATATGGCACGTCCGGGTGCACGTGGCAACTGAAGCCGCCGGTTTGGTAGCGCAGTGGGTGCCGGACAGCGAAAATCCGGTGCCAAAGCACCCAATGGGGTTCGATCCCCAAGAAGCATTCACAGAGCCTGATAAAACACGCAATGTGCAGAATTGTATTGGGATTCAGATCATGGAGCTGAATCTCATACGCGAAAAGAAGTCCACGAAGAAAAGGGTGCAGGGGAAGAGATAGTCCCCGTAGCATAAAGGCCAGGAAGATTACCCGGAAGCCTGGAGGGGGCCGGGGAACGATTTCTGGACCGGCGGCGAGCGATTCCGCCGGGTCGTTCTTGAGGAGGCCCATCTTCTCGGCGTGGGATAGTTCCTTGTCCCCGACCTTGGTCTGCACCCAATTGCCGACAATGGAGGTGTCGGCGTCCGCGGTCTTGATCTTCTTGGCGGTGGCACCGGTGGTGGCGCCGGTCGCGGTTGAGCCTCTCTTGCCCATGGGATCAGCGCGCGGCAAGGGCTCTGTGAATGGAGATGGGAGAGAGGAGTAGCGGGAGCAAAGCACGAGGAAAAAGACGATGTCGGCGGAGTGGGGTGAACTGTTACCCCTCCGCGGCCATTTTTATCTCGCTCCTGGAAAATGATGGTTAATCCTAGCCGCTCACGACGAAGTGGAAATGGTAGAGCAGATCTGGCCATCCACGTGTCAGCACCACGGGAGCCACGGCCTCCACTACGCACGGTAATCAAGGAGACCATGCGGACTTTTCTCACCCATGCGCGGGACGTGTGGTCAAACTCAGTCAACAGCCAGGGCGTGCGAGCATGGGGGCCCACAAGACGTTTGGTCTTGTTAATGTCAGTCTATCCTGGCAGAGGATGGCGTGACAACTCGAAGAATCCAAGCATCATCATTGACGTCATGGCTCGCAGAGCGGTTTCCTTTGGAGTTAAGGGATAAGCTCGATTTCGGGCCCTCATATTTTCGAGGTATGTGCTTTTCCAAGGCTAAACTCTTTCGGAACTGGGTGTTTTCTCGAAGCTTTTTCTCGTCCTTTTTGAAGATATTGCCTTTCGAGCGGCTTTTTTCCCATACTTTCGAGCCTTCAGAGTTTTTCGAGTGAGTTTCTCGGCATGACCACTCGAAGAGATTCTGCTGCTTTAATCGGTATCATTTTGGCATTCGAGGGGTGAGTTCTCGTTCTCGAATTATTCGCCACGGGCCAGCAGAGCCTCCAGGCATCTTTGGTCGAAGGTATCGACTCTCCTAAGCTCCCGCATTCGGGTAGGATGTATCGCTTCGACTTTCGAGCGGAGATTTGTAGTCTCTCGAATTACACTTTGGCTAGCAACGCCCTCTCATCAGCCAAGTCATGGTTGTTGATTCTTAGGTCCGGCCGGCAGAGCCGCAAGTTTACTCGAATAATGACTTTGTCAATCTATACGATTATAGTCGACACATCATCTAACCATGGGCCTCAGTCCCCAGGTTATTCTTGGTTCAGGGCCAGCAGTGCCTCAGCTATGATTCGGGGGTGGCTTTAGCCCCTGAATCCAATTTCGTGCTCACACATACACTCAAAATTCCTGAATTCTGGTGGCAATATACCAATTCGGATGCCGTATGTCAAATACGAAGGTAAGTCCACGGTTTGCAACACCAGATGGCCCGGTATTCGTATCAAGCGCGCTCTGCCGAGAAATTTTCCATACCTTCGGTATGAAGTTTGCACCGATGGACGCATCGGGAGCCCCACACTGAACTGGGCTTCGACCCGGTGAGTCTAACACGGCTTGGGTCGAGGTAGCGCCAGCCCACGCGGGTTTGAGTCAGGGGACTCGAATCTGAGTAAGCTAACCGAATGTTTTTGCGGCTACGCAATTAACTGAGACCCGGCGTGAGTCTCATGCCGGTTATGCGTATCCCCCTGCAAACCAAGCTAAACATTTTTGAGGCTCAGAATGAGTACTACTCGAATCAGCCACATCTGTCAGATGCATCATTTGTATACTTGCTATGCCTTTGTGCTTTTTCAGGAAAGGCGAATATGGTCTCGTGCAATCAAAAGGAGACTCGAGTTAGAGTCCCTGCCATAGTCTTCGACTATCCCAGGCACTCAGGGGCTACTGACGAAGGAATGACAAATAGGCCCTCGATATTCGCCTACCTAGTTTTCGGCCCAGGGGAGATTACTGTCGAAGGAGTTGCAAGGCCCATAAGGACAGCGGCTGGACGCGGCCCAGGAGCTACACTTGGCGTGCAAGCAAGGATTCAAGGAGTCCAAGTTGGATTAGTCTTCGGCTAGGGCTTATTCGAAACCGATCCGATCTGTATTTTGCTTGAGGGACAATCCTGAGACCCAGCCTTCGCATATAAAAGGCTGGGAGGGAGGTCCTGAAACCCGAGACACTTTTCCACCACCTCACGCCGGAGCGCTTGATACTTTAGAGCTCTCTGCCTCGGCTAGATCCAATCTACACCGCCATTGTAACATCTTCACTGTAGCCACCCCATCAATAAAAGTCAGACAAGCAGGACGTAGGTCATTACCCTACCAAGGGGGCCGAACCTGGGTAAAATCCTGTGTCCCTCTGCTTTCGTCTGATCGCCGTTGAGTTCGCCAGATCCCACAATGCGCTCCATGAATCGAAAGCCCGCAAACATGGGCATTGCCGGGGTAGAACCTCGTCAATGATGCAGCAGATGGGTGGTGGTCCTCCAGGTTTGTTTCCCATGATGAACCCTGCCTTGTGGAATGTGCCGTTGGGGCAGTGGCAACATTTCATGTCCCAGATGAATCCCATGGGTAATTTCCCACAAGGTCAGTTCAATCAGGGAGGACAAAGTGCTTCTGTGAGCCAAAGTAGTGGTGTGGGTTTACCTGCTCCTACCCAAGCTCAACAGGTTCCAGCTGTTAAAAGTAAGAAGAAAGTGCAGTCTGCTAATTCAGATGGTTCCAAGAAGAATGATAAAGCCATGGTTCCCTCATCTGGTCCTGTGTTAGATCAGAAATTCAAGGATGTGGTATGCTTCAATTGTGGTGAGCCAGGTCATTATGTGGGTTTGTGTACCAGGGCAAAGAGATGTTTCATTTGTGGTGGGCTTGGGCATCATATGGATAACTGTGCAGCTTGGTATGCTCCTATGCCTACTGCAGAGTACTGGGGGAGTGCAAATCAAGGGCTGGGTTTCTTCCATGTTGATGTTGAAGGGCCTGCAGCTGTTCAATGGCTGAATATGGACAATGTGGGTATTGTGGTGGTCAATGAGGGAGAAATATCTGAAAAGGAGCTTGAGCAAAATTTCAATGAGATGTGGAAGGTAAACTGGTTCTGGCAGATTAGGCAACTATCTGCTGGTAGGTTCTTAGTCAGATTTCCTCCTAGCAAGAGAATCAAAGAGCTGGTGGAATACCCTGCTATTAACCTGAAGAAAAAAGGTGTGAATGTTTCTTTCCTGAATTGGGAAGGAGAGGCTGAACCATATGAGGTTTTCAAGGAGGTCTGGGTGAACATTGAGGGGATTCCATGCCAGTGGCTCACTTGGAAAGTGATGGCTAGGGTGGCCTCTGCCCTGGGTGTCATGGTTAATGTGGATTGGCCTGTGATCTTTAAGAGCTTCTATAGGAAAATTAGATTGCTAATTGCTGTTAGAGATGTAGAGAAAATCCCACCTAATAAGTTGTTTGAGATGGAACAATGTTTTTTCCTTGTTACTTTTGATGTTGAGAAGCCTGTTGTGGATGGTATAACCATTGATGAAGATGATGACAACAATGGTGATGAGGATCAACAAGAGGGTGAGGATGATGCTGCTGAGGAGCAGGATGGTGAGGAAGAGCTTGGTGGTGATGGGGGTGCTGGTGGTGTGACAGGTATGGACACTGAAATGGTCACACCTAAGGCGAAAAGTGGGTCTGGTAATGGCAAGAAAGTCAGTGGTGCAGTCCTTGAGAAGGAGCCAGTTACTCACAATGTGCAAGAGATGGAGCAGTGCATTGGTCAGAGAACTCAGCTTAGTCTTGAGGTGTCTGGATATTCAAAGGAGAGAGAGGCTCATGTTATGAGCAGGCTAATTGGTGAGTTGGTGCATAAACCAATGTCTGTTGTGATTGAGCAAAAGAGTCTTGAGGAAAATGTGGGGACTCACTTGCTTCAAAGATTTGATGAAGAATCTGAGGAGGATGAGCAACCTATCTCTACACAGGTTGTTTCTGATGTTCCTGTGGCTGTGCAGAAAGTTGCTGACAAAGGAAAGAAGGCTTGGGGTCCCATCCAAGCAACAAGGATGAGTAGCAGGATTGCCAGAGATGGTAAATCTGCAATTGAGAAGGCACAGGAGCTCAAGAAGACCAAGAACCTGGAGGCACCAAAAGGTAAGAGTAAAGCTGGTTTTAATAATTCTTTTGCTGCTTTAGCAAATGTTTCTCTGTTACCCAAAGCAGCTGATGTAGGCATTAGCCTGGGTGATACTAGAGAGAAAGCTGAGATAAATGTGAATAAGATCAATGGTGTTGAAATAGATAATTAGATAGATTTCATGTAAGCAATCCTGATATGTTTTTACCAACTGACATTAGTCTGACTGTGGATAAAATGCTTGGTCCTAATAAGGATAGCCATGTTGATGGTAAATCACACATTAGTGTGGAAAGTGAGAGATATCATGACTCATACATTAGTGATGAGTATGATGAGGAACATGCCTGGACTGAGGTGTGTAGAAAAAGATCTAGTAGAAAGAAACTAAAATTTAAATAATGGTAGTAGCTCTAATTTGGAATTCAAGAGGTCTGAACAGGCCTAATAAATTGACTAGAGTGCATGATCTTATTAAAGAGACATGCCCAGATATAATTAGCTTTTCTGAATCCAAGAAAGAGGATTTTTCTGTGTTTCAGTTAAAGCAACTTGATCCTTATGAGAAATTTCATTGGAACTGGTTGCCTGCTAAGGGAACTACTGGTGGTATCCTTGTTGGAATTAGTGTTGATATGTTTGAGGTGGTTAGGTGGGACATTTTAGATTTTACGGTGTCAGTTATTTTAAAGGATATAAAATCTAATTTGGTTTGGAGATTTATTGCTGTGTATGGTTCTGCTTATGAAGAACACAAGCTGACTTTCATAAATGAACTCCACAATATTTATGCTAGTTGGAATGGACCTACTTTAGTAGGGGGAGATTTTAACCTTATCAGGGAAAGTTGTGAAAAAAGCACTGGTAATATAAATCAGCACTGGGCTGATTTGTTTAATGATTGGATCAATAAGTTTGCCTTGGTGGAAATTAAGAACTCCAGTAGGAGATTTACTTGGGGCAATAACCAGGAGAATTTGGTTATGGCTCTGCTGGATAGGGTTTTGTGTCCACTTGCTGGGATAGTTTGTTTCCTTCCTGCAGTGTTAATGTGAAACCTAGATTGGGGAGTGATCATGTTCCCCTGATTGTGGATTCTGGGGCCATTAAACCTCCTGTTAATAAACAGTTTAGGTTTGAGAAGTGGTGGCTAAAAGTAGATGGTTTTGAGCAAGTGGTGTGTAAGTTTTGGAATTCTCCCTGCCATTTGTCTAAGGCTATTGATAGATGGCAATTTAAAATCAGGAATTTAAGAAAAGGTTTAAAAGGTTGGAGCAGTAATTTTGAAGCTGACCAAAAAAAGAAGAAGCAACACTTGGTTGCTGAGTATGATTTACTTGATGTACTCTCTGAATCTCAGCCTTTGTCCCCTGTTTCAAAACAAAGGATGAAATCTATTTCATCTGAGCTTACTGATATTTGGAAAAAAAGAGGAGATTAAGGCTAGACAACGTTCTAGAGTGTAATGCCCCAACCTTGAGATCAAGGTGGAACATCTGTGTTAAGTGCTATTCCCTGGATCAATGATAGCACCACAGAACAAAATGAAATATTCATTGCATAGTATCAAGATTACATCGCGGGCCCAGATACAAAGCATTTAAAATCTAAAATTTACACAGCGGAAAATAACAAGGTGGCAGGGAGCCTCCATCTTCATCACGTGCCACAGGCAGCCATGTTGGAATGTAAGCTCGAGATCCTAATCCTGGTTCCTTATTCGAAATGAAACCTGCACGTTGAATATGCAGCCCCAAGGGGGTCAGTACAATGATGTACTGGCAAATGACACATATTTGGTGGATGTTGTGAGGAGTCTATCTAAATGAATATTTGGCTGGTGGATCTCACAGGCTGATTTGCATAAAGCCAGTTTTAACCTATAGTTCTTTCACAAAATCTTCCTTTGAAGTTTTTATAAAATTTCAAGGGTCGAAATAACCCCCAATTGTTACATACTAGCTAGGCATGTAGCACTGGGCGAAATTCAACCAAGTCGAAACCTCAGGCACCACCACCCCTCGGAGTGTATGGTCCTTAGTTCCTACCTAGGGGTTTCTAGACAGATTTTAGTCATTCAGAAACGGTGATGAGATTATTCCGTACATTCCATGTCTAGAGACTCAATTGTCCATAACCGAGGACACGGCTAATCGATTAGTTTGAACACCTTGCAAGGGTTGTGCACTTTCACCTTACGATTCATTTTATGCCCATACATAAAATGAAACAAGACCTTTTAGAAGGAGAGGACAACTAACTTGGCAAGCACCGTCCCCAACCTACAATTCAACTACCACCACTTCTTGCCGACAAGTTGTACTCCCACATCTAATCAGTCAAGACAGAGCCCATAATGTCATAAGGCTGCACTGGGAGTATACTAAGCATGGAAGACATAGCCATCTCTTTATTCCTGGGTGGCCATCCCGAGCGGTATTCTGTTCCCACATCCTCTTAACAAGGCATGCGTCCCAGAACCCACCTACCTCGCCTCCTCTTATCAAACCATTCCACCCAGGTGTTTCATTTTAGTTGAAGTTCTTAACTTGTTCACAAAACACTTTTCAAGTGATCTTAGCATGGCATCAAAATTCAAAGTATTTAGCATCCTAACAAGTGGGGTTTGAGAGATTTCTACACACTACTAGGATCTAAGCATTTGATAAAACAGTTGAGTAAAACACCTATCATGCATACTACAAGAGGTGAATATACTAATGCATAAATAAAATGGGTGAGGGACATGTGTGTCACTTGCCTTTCTGAAGAACAAGACGCTTCCCTTCCCTCTACTAAGCGTGTAGTCCTCCGCACCAACTATAGTAAAAAGGATCACAACATAAACACTCCAAACAACCACAAACAAGCAATTTAAGCAAACAAGGTATTTGTTTGACCATTTAGTTTTATTGAGATGTTGTGATTTGGAAGGATATGGTAAAGGATCATGAATGAATTTGAGGGCTTAGTTGGGAAGGATCAGTATGATTTGAGAGGGAAAGGGTCTAGGAATTTTTAAGAGTGCTGGAACTGCTCAAATGGCACATTTGCAAGTTGAATAGTTCAATACATGCAAACAATACTAAGTGGGCTTTGGATTTGGTATGAATGGTTGATATTTGGGGACATGGCTCGAATGGTTCATTGATCAATATGGCGTATAACACATACTATGGTACGGGTTATATTAACTCCACATTAATAGAATTCAGGCTTGAGATGAATTCATATTCTACTCGAGTAGCTCATTTGCTGTTTGAATATATATATACGAATTGACAAAGTATAATGAGTGAAAAATCTTTATGCTTTATCAAAACATATTGAATCTTGGAATATCTTATGTGGATAACTCTCATAAGAGACAGAATAGTGTAATAGCAATACTATCGAACAAGTGTAGCAACAATTATCCTTGATTAGTATATGTATTACACTTAGACATTGGGCTAGGAAATAAGAAGCATTGAGTTACTCAATTAACTCATTTGTTAATTGAATGATTCTACGCAAGGCTGAGGTTGATTGGACATGAATAAATGGCTATAGGTATAGGATAGGTATAGGTGATGTGTGAAACATGGCTTAAGGTTCCCAGTGAGTAAATGGGATTTGGTTAAGTACTATGATGTTGATTTTTGATCAATGCCATAGTAGCAAGGTAGAAACTAAGATTGGGGTATCACACTTTACTCAAACAACCCAATTGTAATTTGAATATGTGTGAACAAAACATGATGTACTTAGATGGATATGACATTGGGTCAAGGTGATCTCAAGATGATATTTGATATCTAGGTATGAGAGTAGGATTTGCTAAAGTAGAAGGTAACAATACTGAACAGAAATAGGTCTATTCTTATAATGGAAATTACTCAAATCCTCATATTAGAATTTGAATAATAGTGAAGTGTTTCAATCAGATATGGAGGTGATACTACTGGATAGCTTGCAGTAAAGTAAAGTCACTGCAAGTGGATTCATTCTAAAATAAATTTTAGAACTTAAGATATGGCCAAAATAGTGATTTGAGAAGATTTGAATGCACAAAGTGTGTGCACGTATCAAATTTGGATTTTCTTGATCCTATGGTGTTCTGCAAGTTCTAAGGAATCCAGAGACTACAAATTTGTAATGTTTGGACACTTGGTTCAAAAGATATGAATTAAGTAAACTAACAGAAGGTTCAGTCCCAATTTGAAAATAGTTCCAAATTGAACCCATGAAATATGAGATTTTATTGCATTACTGGATTCTACAGGTTTTAAGGATTCCAACAGTATATCATTTGCTATTTTTGAACCTACAGATCAAAAGATGTGAATTTTGCAAGATTGGGATCAAATCTGGTTTGAATTTCTAATTCGAGTTTCTGTTTAGACCAGAGGCCGACATGCGGCGTGATCTGATTGGCCGGTACCGATTCGGGTGGATCAAGGTCGTGGGACGTTGGATCAAAAGAGATCTGGACGGATCAGATCGACAGATACCATTTCACTAAGTGATCTAATTCTAGTCACTGGATCTAGATCCGACGGACGGGAGGAGATGGGAGGGGGTGCTCACCGTGGGCTAGGGTTTCCGGCGAGGTTACCGGAGACGCGGCCAGAGGCGGACGCCGGCGATGTTGCAGGCATTCCCGGAGGAGATGAAGTTGATGACGACGTTCCCTGCGATGAGAGGAAACCGATGGTGACCACGGCGGCCTCGATCTTTTCCAGGGGAGGAGGCAGAGGACGACTGGAGGTGCGCGGGGCGGCGATGAGCTTCTGGTCGCCCTGCAGAGCTCGGTTTCCTGCGAAATGGTTCAGTCCATGGGCGTCAAGAGGTGCGCCAGAGTAGGGGAGGACGATAGCAGAGAAGAGAGAGGGCGAATTCGACCGGAGATACCTGCAGAGGTGCGGACCTCCGACGAGGGATTTGAGCAGCCTGGCGGCCCGGTTCGAGGAGAGGAGGGGAGGGGAGTGAGAGGAGGGTGCGGGGTACTTATATGCGCGGTCTTGATGGCCATTACTCGGGAGAAATCAACGGGGGGGTGTTACTCCGGCGACCGTTTCCAGAAACGGAGAGAGAGAGGGAGAAGATTGCGGGGGGAGGGAGATGACATGCGGGGCCCACATGGCAGCGAGGGGAGAGAGGGCAGAGGGTACCGGTTCGGGGCGGGGCGATGCTGGGCCGCGGCTGGCTTCAGGAGTTGGGCCGAAAGGCTTCCCAGGGTCCGTTTTCATATTTTTCTCTTCTTTACTTCTTTTTCTTTTCTGCTCTTCTTAATTCTTTCACAGATTTTGTAAAAGTTCCAAATCAATTTGATCCACTTTCAGAGATTACTGCAAGGTTTTAAGTCAGTAGGAAAACAAGTTTTTCAAAATCAAAACACGATTTTTAACAGAAATATGGATTGTGGCCGTAGGTTTTGCTTGCATAAAGCTAATTGGGATTTGAAATTAAATCCTTTGAAATTAAGAAATAATTCTTTATAAAATAATGTTTGAAAATATCTTTCAAACTTAGTTTTCTTGAAATAAAATCCTCACTAAATTTAATACTCTTGGGAGTTCACTCCTTTGCAAGCAAACTTGCATAGGTTTGAATAAAGGATGGGAAGAGAAGTATTTTGATAATTGATTCTTTTCTCAAAAGGGGCTTCAAGAATAGAGTAGAAAGTTTAAAAACATTTTCTAATAAAACTTTCAAATAGACTCAAAAGTTTTTAAATCCCTGTGAAATTTCAATCATCTCAAGCAATACAAAAGCAAAAAAAAATTTCCCCAAAATTTGACAAAATCTTGGGATGTTACATAGAGATAGGAATATTTTGGAAGGGGATCATAACACTACTTATTTCCATGCTGTAGCTAATCAGAGGAGAAGGAAGAAGCAGATAACACAGTTGGAAGGCCCTGATGGTGTGGTGGAAGATAACAAAGGTATGTTGAATATTGCAGTTGATTATTACAAAGCTTTATTTAGTGCAGAAGATAGGCTGGATATTAATCTAGCAGATGATTTCTGGGATGAAAATGATATGGTTACTGAGGAACAAAATTTAATCTTAGATGCTGACTTTTCTGAGAAAGAAGTTAAGGAGGCAGTATTTGGCTCTTATGCTGGTGGTGCCCCTGGCCCTGATGGGTTCCCTTTTCTTTTCTACCAAAAGTTTTGGGAGTTGATTAAACCTGATTTGATGGGGATGGTTAATGAGTGGAATTGTGGAAATTTGGTCCTTTTTCGTTTGAACTTTTCCCTTTTAACTCTCATTCCAAAAGAAGCTGATGATGTGACTATACAGAAGTTCAGACCTATAGCTTTGACAAATTGCAGTTTTAAGATTTTCTCTAAGTGTGCAACCAATAGGTTGTGTGGTATAAGTGATGTGCTTATTTCTCAAAATCAAACTGCCTTTTTAAAAGGAAGATATATACTGGAAAGTGTGGTTGCAGCTCATGAAATTATTCATGATGTTGCTTATAGTGATCAATCTGGTTTTGTGTTTAAATTGGATTATGAAAAAGCTTATGATAAGGTGGATAGAAGTTTTCTAATTAAAATGATGCAAGGAAGGGGCTTTAGCTCCAAGTGGATAACGATTCTTGGGTCCTTATTGGATAAAGGATCAGTTGGGGTTAGAATGAATGATATTAATAGTGATTTCTTTCTTGCTAGTAGGGGTGTGAGGCAGGGGGACCCTATTTCCCCTATTTTGTTTAATTATGTTGCTGATGTTTTTACCAAAATGCTTATTAAAGCTGCTGCTAAGAATCATATTACTGGTTTGATGCATAATATGGTGAATACTGGTATTGTTAGTATGCAGTATGCTGATGATACTTTGCTGTTCCTTAAGAATGATGTTTCCTCAGCAACAAATCTTAAGTGGATATTGTCTTGCTTTGAACAAATGTCTGGTATGAGAATTAACTTCCATAAGTGTGACTTAATTGCTATTAATGTGGATGATGAGAATGCCCAGAATGTGTCTCAAACTTTGAGTTGTGGGCTTGGAAAATTTTCTTTGAAGTATCTGGGAGTCCCTTTGCATTATAAAAAGTTGAGAAAAGAAGATTTACAGCCTGTGGCGGATAAGATTCTTAAAAAGGGTGGTGGGTGGAGAGGCAGGTTATTAAACCATGCTGCAAAATTGGAACTGGTCAGGAGTGTCCTGGCTAGTATTCCTTTGTATTTACTGAGTGTGATTAAATTCCCAAAATGGGCTATTACTTTGATTAATTCTCATATGGCTCATTGCCTGTGGGATAATTATGAGGGTCACCATAAATACCATCTTGCTAATTGGGGTTTACTCTCTCAGAAAAAAGAGTTTGGGGGGTTAGGAATTCCAGATTTGGCTGAGCTAAATATGTGTTTACTTGCCTCCTGGATTAAAAGATATAGTCTAGCTGAAAATAAAATTTGGAAATCAATTATTGATCATAAATATCGTCTGGAAGATAAAAATATCTTAGCCTGCTCTACCCCTGGGGCCTCTCCTTTTTGGAAAGGTGTCATGTGGGCTGCTACAGCAGCTAGGATAGGGTATAGCTGGAAAGTTGGTAATGGGAAGAAAGTGCATTTCTGGGAGGATCAGTGGTTTGGAAATTGTAGCCTGGCTATTCAGTATTGGGATGTATACATTCTGGCTAATGAGCAAAACATTAGTATTGCTGATGCTTGGGATGGGGTGCAGCTCAAAATCTCCTTTAGGAGATGTTTTAGCCATGAACTCATGTTAAAATGGTATGAGATTTTGGAAATAGCCAAATCTATTCAATTTACTCAAGAGCCTGATGCTCTGATCTGGAAGTTTACTTCCAATGGTCAATTTAATGTTAAGTCTATGTATGCTTTTATAAATTTTAAGGGTGTGCAAGTTATTGATGTACATGCCATTTGGAAACTAAAAGTGCCTCCAAAGATTCAGTTCTTTTTGTGGCTGACTTTTTATAAAAAATTGCTCACTGGAGATAATTTGAGTAAAAGGCAGCATGTTGATGACCTCACTTGTGTTTTTTGCAATGAGATTGAATCTTGTGACCATTTATTCTGGGAATGTGCTGTGGCTAAAGCAGCCTGGGAAGAAATGAAAAGGGTAACTGGGACAAATGTTGTTATCAAATCTTTATGTGATCTATCCTCTCTTTGGCCTATCAAGGGCTGGAGAGTTAGTAATATGGTTCATGTTGCTCTATTAAGAGCTCTTTGGCTTATGAGAAATGACTTGGTTTTCAATCGTGTTGTCTGGCCTGGTATGCAGAATTTGTGGAGAAAAACTGCCTATCTGCTTGCTCAATGGGAGATTCTGGTGCCAGAGGTAGAAAGAGGGAGGTTAAAGATGACGGGGGCTCGGCTAGAAGCTCTGGCCAGGGCGCCGCCTCTGTTGTTATGGCCGGATCCTGGGTGACGCAAGGAAAGAAGATGTGTTCCCGAAGTGAGTTGGCTGTCAACAAATAGTGGAGACGGCAACGTGAAGCTGCTCCTGGCGTCGGATCTGGCGCAGATCTTGGAAGAGAAAAACCTGATGCTGGTTGGAGATGGTGAGAATTTCAAAGTGGTTCACAAGATGGCCTTCTGAGTTGTCTTGGTGATCTCCAGTGTCAGGTGTTTGCAAGAAACTGTGGGCAAAAGTTGCTCTCTAATAAGTCTTAGCCGTACTGTTATCGTTAGTTTGGTCTACTGATCACCTGGTTTGTAATAATCTGAGTTGCAACTCTTGCATCTCCGTGCGCGTGCTTGTAAAAGATGCTGTGTTCGTTTGCTTCTATAAAATGGAGCAGGGGCGAGGCCCTTTTTATCTAAAAAAAATACTTCAGTTTTGATTCTCAATTTCGAAGTTGTGTTGTATTTCTGATTCTGAATCTCAACTTCTCTATGATCAATGGAATTTCCATCCAATTTTGCTAGGCTGTGGAATATTGTTTCATTATCCAATCACTGCCTGATTAGCTTATATACCTGAATATGTCCATAGTTTTTGTATTTATCGATATACTTCGCAGCCGTCTCTGTAACTGCAAAACCACAACGACCACCCTAAAGCAGTAATGCAGGTATAGAACTACTCTCGACTTCCTATATCATCGTTTCTGAAGTAGTGAAATTTATCATGGTCCAAAAATTATTTAATAAAAATCAACATGTAGTTTTTTTAAAAAATTAATAGAGTACTAAAATAGTAAGTCTTAAAAGCATTAATTTTGTGTTTCTCATGTCTGCATCAGCCACAATGGAGATAAGGGGGTCCATAGATTATTTTTTGGACTGTCTTTTCGATCAGGCGAAAATATATGTTTTGGATGTTGTTTGTGAGATGGAGCCGTCGATCTCACTTTTGATCTCGTTACATTGGGCCACGCTGCGGTGGCCTGCTAGGTGCAATCCCTTTTTAGTTGAGCACATCAATAATTATATTTGTATAAGTCAAGATGAGTTTATTCTACCCGGTGTATGACGAAGATGATATAGCAACATATATTATATTATTTAATAATAACCTGTAGCAAAGCACGGGCAAATGTGCTAGTAATGTTACAATTGTCAGGAAACAAAAGATTGTCATGTACAAATTGTGTGTAACCCGGCCGAAGCCTCGACCTCCTGGTTTTTAGACTCCTCGAGCGCGAAACTGCCGGACGGAACCCTCCACGAAGCGACGCCACCCCCATTTGCGTATCTCCATGTGAGAACCGAGAAGGCAAGCCAGAGCGAAGGGGCACCCAGAAATTCGGATCTGCATCTGCCGCGCGGGGTCACGCCACCGCGAGGAGGGAGACGAGGAAGAGATCGATGGTGCACGGCACGCTAGAGGTGGTGCTCATCGGGGCCAAGGGCCTCGAGAACACCGATTACCTGTGTACGTACGCATCGACTTATTGATCTTTAGGAACCCTAATCTGTAAGATACCGATTACTTCCGGGGTCTGTTGACGCTTCTTATTCTGTTTTCAGTCGATCGGGACATTGTCATTTGTGCTATTGATTGCTCTGTTAATCTTTGCTGATCGATCAACTTTTAAAGCGTCTTAAATCATTGTTTCAATCGCCCCCCTGCGGTGCCTCCGTTTGCACGGAACTGGCAACGGGATTTACAGGCTGACAAATATATAGCAACTAGTGTAGGCCTAGAAACGCCGTGCTGCCATGCGTTTTGCTGCATATGTTGGTTGTTTTCCCATCATTTTCTTGAAGATTATCATGCTGATAAGTTTTTTGTTATTGCTGTTGAAAAATCGATTGCAGGCAACATGGACCCATACGCAGTTCTGAAATGCCGCTCGCAGGAGCAGAAGAGCAGTATTGCATCAGGTCGATATGCTCTTCGGTTTGGTTTCTTTTCCTCGCCATAGATCGTTTCACTTATCTCTTCTCTACCTATTATATGATTCCAAGATTATTTTTCCTTTTTTTTCATTGGGGAAACAAATAGGTTCAGCTTGTGGCTCTAACGATCTAGTGAGGTTGAACAATACATTTGTTCGTACAAAAAATAAATAGATTTCACTATCCCAATATTTTATTTTATTTGATTCAGCAATGATAGCAGGCTGTCTCTAAGTGCCTACCGAAGATTGTTGTAAATTTTACATCAGAATGTGTTGAAACATTGTTTATATTGCTATGTGTAAATTCTTGTTTGTGGCATACTAGAAACTAGAACTAGATGCTGGCAGTAACAAGTCTGAACTCTGAAGAGTGATAGTCATCACGGATAAAAGAAACAAAAGTGTCCGTGATGCAAGTGAACTGAGAGTTTATTATCAAGGATTAAGGAACAAATAGCAAGTGTGTTTAGACGCTCAAACATTTTGGACGATAACAGTGCGTTATCTTGAAATAAGAACTTGTTATTAGCTCATGTCATTCGTTCAGATATCAGATGCTAAATTGCAAATGTTATGCAGGCAAAGGGAGTAATCCTGAATGGAACGAAAGCTTTGTCTTCACCGTGTCAGACCGAGCTTCAGAGCTAGTGATCAAGCTTATGGACAGTGACTCGGGCACAGCGGACGACTTCGTTGGAGAAGCAACGTATGCACTCCTTGCCATCCATGTCTGCAATTTTGCAGTTACTATTGTTACATCAAAATCATTTCAGAGTACATCTGTCATGAAGTTAATGTCTTACTTCTGGCACGTGTATTTATGTTGCTTTGAAAATATCAGTGATGTTGTGGACTATAAAAAACTTAGTGCCCAGCTGGTTCTTACAGGATTCCTTTGGAAGCAGTTTATACGGAGGGGAGCATTCCACCAACAGTTTATAATGTTGTGAAAGGTGAACACTACTGTGGAGAAATCAAAGTTGGCCTCGCATTCACTCCTGAGGTAGATTCTAATGATGCTTCCCCATTTATATTTTTTACCGAATTCTTGAATGTGGTCATAACACCAACAATTTGTTCTTGTAACTGTAACTGCCTGTCGTTAATGATGCCAAATAAGGTGATCCACTCCTTCCCTTTTTTGATATGTGCATAGACGACTCAACCACCAATGTTCCCATTTCCGATTAGGATGGTACCATTCTCCAGTAGGATGCCAGGACTAGTGCAAGCATCTGTTTAAAAAAGTAGGTGCTTACGTTCTGGCATCCATCATACAGTTGATGCAGACAATGATAAGTTCCTACCTTGTAGGTCTAGTTTATAACTGAACACAGCATACCTCCATAAGCACCAATGCTATCATTTGAAAAAAAATGCAATGCCGCAAAATGCAGTGGTTTATTTTTTTGGCTACGAAGAGCTCCTCTGTGGCTACTCAGCCGGCTCAACCGAGTATGGTCCGAGTGGCGAAGGCGAGCAGGGGATGGCAAGAGGCGTTGCACTGTCGTGGTTCATGCCGTCCGGCGTCACCAGGCCGGGCACTGCCGCCACGTCCCATCCCGGCTTGGCTCGTTGACAGGTGTTTCAGATGTCTTGCTCATGGGCACCGTGTGGCTGTTTGCCGAGACCCCTTTCGGTGCTCCCACTGTTTGGAGAACGGACATCGTACTCGTGAATGCCTCAATCCATGGCGTCCTCTCGGCTCTATGGCATGCCTCGTGACGCTACCAGTGTCCAGCTTCGACGTCGAGCTTCGTCCAGTTCGAGCTTCATGCGAGGGTTCGATGAGATCCTCAGTCCCTTCCAAGGCGCCGCATAGTGGGTCTTGGGCGTCCGTCATTTCTGCTCCTGCTGGATCTGCTGTGGTGTTACAGTCTGCTTTGGCATCTCAGCTCGAAGATTGCCTGAAACGGGTTGGGAGCTTTCTAGAGCGGGCGGAGGCTGCTTTGGGCAGACTTTCTCTTATGCCGGCTATGTTGAAGACCACTCCTATGTCGTGTCCTCCAGGTGAGGTTGGTGCTAGCTCCATGGAGGATGGGCGAGTGGAGCTTTATGGTTGTTTCTCCCCTCGTGTTGGGGACGTTTCGTCCTCGTTGTCTGTTCCGTCTACCGTTGAGGGAAAGGCCATCACCGAGGTTGTGGCTCCTGTGTTGCAGATCATGCCTGAGCTTCAGGAGCTTGACGCGAGCCCTGATTTGCCTATGATTGTGGAGCATGTGAAGGTGGATGTGTCGGCGACCTTGAGCTTGCCTGAGCAATCAGATGTGGCTCCCACACCCATTCCACCTTCGCCGGCACGTAGTCCTGATGCTCTTGTCGCAGAAGAGATCTGTGATTTGCTTAGCAGATTGGATGTTCTTATTCCCGGACTTGGAAGGTCGATTGCTTGCCTCCTAACGGGGACGCCAATCAAGGAAAAAATTAAGAAGGTGGGTGATGGCCTTCGGACCGACATCCGGAAGAAGTCACTTCGGCACAACAAGAGTGTCAACATAGGAAAGGTGCCCACGACTACTTGATGGATGATCCTTCGGTTTATCTCGTCCTCTCGGTTTCTGTTGTCTTGTGTCTTTGGTGTTGGCCATTCCTTTTGTTGAGATGTTCCTCACAAGAGTGTTGTTGGGTAGTTCAAGTGTAAGGTGGTGGGTAGCTGCGATGTGTTGGGAGAGCTAGGCAGTTGAGGAGGCCGGGGAGTGTCTTGCTTTGGATGTAGTCCGCGTGTGGTGTGGTTGTTGGTTGTTGTAACGGTTTTTGCCCGGTTTTCCGTTAATTAACTGGGCAATTCTCTTCTTCTTAATTAATAGATTGAGGCAAATCTTTTGCCTCCGTTTCAAAAAAAAAAATGCAGTGGTTTATGTGGTTTCTGACGATAAGTGGTAAACTTATAGTCAAATTCAGTTTCATATCCAGTTACGCACTGCTGATGTGAGATTCAGTTTGGAGTAGTAAAACTAATACTTTCCCTGAACGACATTTGGTGAATGTGCAAGTTAGGAATTATCTGAAAATTAATTGAACTTCCTAAATTCAGTAAATGCAATTTGTATACATCACAGATAGTGTCATTTTGCTACAACTTTTCGATTGTTTTCCAATTGTAGTTGTTCTCTGTAGCCATATTTTTTGGTCAAACTCATGCATCAGCTTGCAGGCAGATATCTTTGTTTAATTCCTGTGGTCAGTGTTTTAGTCGATGCTGTCAGATTTGTGATCCAATATGATGACCAAAGAAGAAAACATAGTATGCAAAATAATATAAATCCAAGATTTTATACCAAGCAAATATTATTTTGGTGAACCCCAACAACATAGTACAAACTAAGATAATCATTAGTAAGTACGATTTAACTTTAGCACTCATTTTTTCTGGAGAAACCCGAGTCAGCAGTTGAGACTTGATTGTGAATCAGTAAAACCCTGAAGCAGATTCAATGTTGTTTATTCAATAATACTGCTGTGATGTCTGTAGGATGTTCGCCAGCGGGATCTCCCGGAGGACTTCGGTGGATGGAAACAATCTCATTGAACAAACTGGAGGAACAAGCGCCTTGAAACACCACCTCATGCAAAGAAAATAAACTCAGTCAGTTTGTTTTCCTTTTGAGCCCAAGTCATTTCGGCTTCATCAATCATTTTAAAAGTAATACTATATAAGACATGAATTTGAACTATATTTAGCTGCAATTTCTGTGTTATGTGCCTTCTTGGTAATGGAAATAATAATACTTTTTGTGACACTTCCATAAGCAGTTCTAAATGTCTCTCTTCTATTCTACAAGGGCATGTACAATGATGTCTAGTCAGCTGTCTGAAACTCAGGCCATTAGGAGCAAATATGAGAGAGAAAGGAGAAATTGAGAGGGGTTTTATGTAGAAATACTGATAGTCTATTTTGTGTAAATCACTGGCTTGACGCTTCGGTCTCCTTCCCATTTATCGAGTGCGTCTTCTTGTGTTGTGGGTTGGATAAGATATTGATTTCCAGGAGATAACTTTTACCCTTTCTCGCAAAAACGTTGAATCGCGCACCAATGAAATCCTGATCAGTGAGCCCGCTATCTTCTCCACTGCTTTGACTGTCCTCCACTTCTCAACAACGCAAATTCTCCATCAACCTATGTTGTCTTAGTCACATTGTGTCATGTCGTAGAATTTTTCTTGGGCTTTTAGAGGCTGGGGTGCCAATCCCGAGTCCGTTTGCCGCATCCGCCACAGGAGCCTCAATAGTTCGCCAAGCAGACAACCGCCTTTCCCTGTCCAGTGGGCTGTTTCCTAGCCACAAGCTCTTCAGACGGACAAGCAGTTTTGAAACACCACTGACTCGGAATTCTCGTCCCCAACCTTAGATTGGTACGACTTGTTTCTCACAGCTCCCCGATTTGGACAATAGGGAGGTACTACACATGCCTTGTATAGTTGTATCAAGTCTCTTCATGTTAAGTAATTGTTCTTCCTAAGGGTTTGGATCTAAAATCGTACTGAAAACTGCTGGATTCAGTGCTTGCTCTTGCTACGTTTGATTGCCCGTAATTTTTTCTTTCGTCTGCATATTTCATAGGAGACATGTAGTCGAAGCCATAATGAAAAAAAAGAACTAAATACCTAGATTATTTAGTCGTCAATATGTAGGAGCGAGAAACAAATATAGACAAAGCATCAGTGTGTAATCAACGATACATTTATATCCAGCTCGTCTGGATTTTTGTTTAGAAAAATCAACACCCAAGCAGAGAGGGATGGCCCATGTGCTACTTCCGGTTCCATTCTGAATTATAAGATGTTTATGATATTTTAATATAAATTATATACGGACTGAAATGAGTGAAAAAACACACTGAAATGTGTGTAGATACATATAGTTTTAGAAAAGCTAGAACATCTTATAATTCGGAATGGAGTGATAGTAGATTGTGGCCTGCATCCTTATGCATTTGATGTGCTGAACAATTAATTCAACACAACTGCTTATGACATTTCAACAATAGCTGTAATAAATTACACCATGATTAGCCTTACAACTAGGTAAAAAATATGCATAAGCATTTGGAGAATGGCTCAAGACACAATCACATTAGATATTTTGATTTCTTGTTCAATGAGTTATCATCTGTTTGTCCATATAGTTTGACCATTATGATAGTTATGGTGGGTAACTTTCCCAGTGTTTCTTATAAATATTTGGTAATTTTACCAATACTTAAGACCAGTCTAGTTTGTATAAAAGTGTCCTTTATGTTGAATATTGTTGAGTGGATCCCAAATCTTCCACACCATGTCATGAATAGTGGAAAAGATAGTGCCTGCAAATTGCATTTTGTATGCCGATGAAGCAGAGTATTTGCTACCATTGATTCTATCTTTGATTCCTATAGTGAGATATATTTTGGTGACCATCTCCCAAAGTGGGATGAAGTTTTGTATGTGCTCCACCTCAAAGCCTTGCCTTAAGTCAACTTGATTTACCATGAGTTGTTTTGGAGAGCCTTCATCAATGAGCAATTCTTCTTTCTTGATAGATCATAAATCTTTGGAGCGATGATGTCCTTCGCTCTACATCTGTTGAGCCATGGGGATGACCAAAACTTAGCTTTTCTCTCCATCTCCAATATTGACAACTCTCTCCGCATAAAAATTATCTCCCTATCTTGCTTGTTACAAGAATTCCCAAGTCCAATCGAAGCCTTGGTTTCATCCATCCATTCATGCCATAACCATCGGAGTCTAAGGGCGGTTGCAAATTTATTAAGGTACAAAATTCCAAGATTTCCAATCTTTGTTGGTCTACATCCATTTCCCAATTCACTTTGCACTTTCCGTCAGAGACCTTTTCACAATCGGCCCACAGGTATGCTCGGAGTAGGCTTCTAATCTTTTTTAACACCTCCTTTGCGAGGTCAAGAGAGGTGATGTGGTAGATGGCTTGAGAAGTGAGGACGGCGCGGACCAACACTCTCCGTCCAGCAAAAGTGACATTCTTTGAACTTCTATAACCAAATTTGGCGGCTATCTTATCTTCAAAGTGTTACAGATCAATCCTTCGTAGACGGTGAATGGAAATGGGGAGGCCCAAGTAAGGCATTGGGGAAAGTGGATCTCATAGCGAGGAAGTTTTGTAGGTGACAAGGGTATAGATAATAGAGCCCGTTAGTTGAGTACCCCTGAGGCCCGTTAAGCTAGGCCCAATTGTAATACTAGTCGAAATACGAGTTCATGTCGTATGTCGATATTGTAATCTGTATCGGATCCCACCCGATCCTTGAGACCTGGCCACCTATATAAAGGGGTCAGGAGGGGACGGTGTGGGATAGATTGAAAGCAAGCCAGGTTCTACACCAACGTTTACTTTCGTAGCCACCTTGTTTGACTGAGTTTACCTTCGAGTTCATCCGACGCCCTATCTCCCCGATCCTAAGTCCTTCATCTAGGACATTTGTCAAGTTTAACCCTCGTCAATTGGCGCCGACCGTGGGGACTCTGGGCGTTGGAATCATGAATTCGACGGCTTTTTCACTTTTAGCCAATAGCAATCCAGAAGTCGATGAAAATCAAGAGATGAAATTGACGTTCGGAAGTCTAAGCTTCTACATCGGACCTTCGGGTTCAACTTGCCTTTCAGATCCGACGAAATCAGTTCCGTCGGCGGGCAAAACAGGGAGGATGACAGCATCTGGATCATCTGTAGGCTCTTCTAGCGAGGCAAACTCGCCAGTCAGCTTATGAGCAACAGAAAACTTGCAGGGAAAATTAGAGGAACCCGACGAAATCGGGCAAGAGACCATTGTGGAAGAAGCAGTGGACAAATCAAGGGATATCGCCAGCAGAAACAGCGGCGTCTCCAGGAGCGTACACCAATTATGCGTTATCATCACTGAAGCAGTAGAAGAAGAAAACAATCACTCCGGCAACAAGGAGATCGACATGCAAGTCGACAAAATAAGGAGCAATGGCAAGAAAGAGAAGGAGGAAGCACATGTTTCGGCTGAAGAGTGGAGAATGACCATGATAGCTGTCAACCACGGGACTGATGTACCCGCAGATTCAAGAAGAGAAGTTTTAATGGGGTACCAATACGCGCTACACCAGCGCAGGAAAAAGCTAAGGCAGGAAAGAGATATGATTATGAGAAGCCCAGATTACAACAGCACACCAAGTGAAGGATATTGGAGCGAATATACCAACTCATCAGAATCCAGCATGGAGAGGCACAAAGACCCGAAGCACAATAGAAGGACAACAGCACGTGTAGTAGAAGAAAGCTACACGAGAAGCCCAAGCGCGAATCAACCAGAAGAGGAGGAAGAATTCGTACAAGAAACACCAGAAGCAGCACTGATAGCAGCACAAACATACCTACTAACCACGCAACCAAAACCTGGTGACCCACGGGAACAAATGCATCAAGCCGCGATACGGAGCCTCGGGTTAGTAGAAGAGAAGCTAAAGGGAAATATTTCAGAGAAAAAGTCGACTCACCGCAGTGAAAGGAAAAAAGAAGAGGTCAAGCACAAATCTTCGCGGAACAAAACTAGCGAGTCCTCAGAAGACAAGAAACACCAAAAGAGGAAGGAGGATGCAAGGAACATAATAGCACAAGCAAGGGTAAATAACTCACGTTACGTGTCGAGGGAAGAAAACTACGAAGACGACGAAAAAGAGATGGGCGCGCTATGCTTTACCCGCAGGGTTCGCAAAACGCGAGTACCCAAAGGATTTAAGTTACCACATGATCAGGAAAAATATGATGGGTCACAGGAACCAACGCTCTAGTTGTCAGACTATCTACAAGCAGTACAAATACTAGGGGGAACAAGAGCAACAACAATGCAAAGTTTGCAGTTACACCTCATCGGCGCAGCGCGGTCCTGGTTAAATGCACTACCCAATGATTCCATCGGAAGTTGGAGAGAGCTAGAAAGCCAATTCGCAAGAAATTTTCACTCAACATACAAGCGACCAGCGTCATTGGAAGAAGTTAAATCGTGCATACAGGAAAGAGACAAAACTCTGCGCTCTTACATACAACGCTGGAGCATCATTAAAAACTCCGCAGAGGACGTCTCCGATGAAAGAGCAATAGACGCCTTTTCAGTCGGACTTCGTTGCTCAGACCTCGTGGAAGAAATAGGAAGAATAAAGCCAAGAACAGTTTCAGAACTAATGGAGATAGCTAGCAGATTTGCCGACGGAGAAGACGCGTATAACAACAAAAGGGGACGTTCACCGGAAGTTGACAAATCCAGCAGGCAAAGGCGATGGTACCGCAACGGCGACAACCATGGAAGGCGAAATCAGATAGCCATGGGATACGGCGAAAGGAATGAGGAAGGTTACGAAAACAGAGAGTTTCAGGCAAGAGACAACAGGGGAAAGGAGAAACCAAGGTACTCGGGTCCCTCAGCAGAAGATATGCTATATGGTCCTTGTCGCATCCATTACGCGTACTTAGATGGGAAAAGAGTCTCCAACCACCAGATGAAGGATTGCAGAACCTTCCTAAGGTTACAAAACGCCATGGATTCAAACCAAGGAACACGACAGGGAGGAAAAATAACAAGTCAAGGATATCAAATGCAGCGACTCGCAAAGCAACTGGAGTCGAAGATATATATATCAGCAATGATTCAACCAGTGCCAAAGTCAAAGAAAGAGAGGAAGAGCATATCAAGACAAGTCAACCTGGCAATATCATTGCCACCAGCTACTACAGAGTATCTAAAGTGGTCCGATCAACCAGTTAAATTCAGCAGAGCAGACCACCCAAGGAAAGTACCCAGGCCAGGGCATGCACCAATGGTACTAAAAGCACAAATAGGGGGATACGACATTGGGAGAGTATTCATGGATACAGGAAGCGGCATAAATCTGATATATGCGAGAACTCTGAGGGCAATGTGCATTTCACTGGAAAGTTTAAAGCCAACGGATTGCTCTTTCCACGGAATAGTACCAGGAAGCGCAAATTACCCTCTTGGGAAAATAGAACTCGACGTCTGCTTCAGAAATAGCAACAATTATCGTAGAGAAAAGTTGGAATTCGAAGTTATGGATTGGCCTTCACAGTATCATGCAATCCTGGGGCGCCCATCATTTGCAAAATTTATGGCAGTATCTTATTACGCGTATCTTACACTCAAGATCCCAGGACCCAAAGGAACAATCACGGTGCAGGGCAGTTTTGAAGTATCCAACACCTGTGACAAAGAATTTAATAGACTGGCGCAAACCTTTGGCATGACAGCAGAATATGCGAGACTAAAAGGCGAAACCGACCACAACATACTACCCGACGTCGGGCGATCCCTGCCAGATCAGGCTTTCGATGCAACTCAAGACTCGAAGAAAATCCAGGTCCACCCTACGGACCCAAGCAAAACTACCTCTATAGCAGTAAACTTGGATCCTGCATAGGAAAGCGCGCTCGTCGAGTTCCTCCGTAAGTGCTGGGAAATCTTCGCCTGGTGTCCTTTAGACATGCCAGGGGTTCCCAGGGAACTCGTCGAGCATGCACTAAACGTCGATCCCAAAGCAAAACCAGTCAAGCAACCATTGAGAAGATTCGACGAACCCAAAAGGAACGCAATAGCATCGGAACTGCACAGGCTAGAAAACGCAGGGTCCATCCGGGAAATCAAATCGTCGACTTGGGTATCTAATCCAGTTATAGTCCCCAAGAAAAACACGGATGTGCAGAGAGTGTGTGTCGACTATACGTCTCTCAACAAGCACTGCCCAAAGGATCCCTTCCCTTTACCTCGCATTGATCAGATAATTGACTCAACAGCAGGGTGCGAAAGGCATTCCTTCCTGGATGCATATTCTGGCTACAACCAGATCAAGTTGAAAAAAGAAGACGAGGAAAAAACAGCTTTCATAACACCTTACGGCGTGTTTTGCTACCAAGTCATGCCTTTCGGCCTAAAAAATGCAGGAGCAACCTACCAGAGGATGATGCAAAACTGCCTCAGAAATCAAATAGAACGAAACATCCAAGTCTACATCGACGACGTGGTTATCACCTTGCAAAAAGAAGAGTCACTAATTAGTGATTTAGCAGAAACCTTCGACAACCTAAACAGATACAAGCTGAAGCTCAACCCGACAAAGTGCTCTTTTGGGGTATCTGTAGGGCAACTCCTCGGGTTCCTGGTATCCGCAAGAGGGATAGAGGCAAATCCAGAGAAGATCCAGGCAATACTAACGATGGGGAAACCAACAAAACTGCACGACGTACAGAAGCTCGCAGGACGCGTCGCGGCTCTAAGTCGATTCGTGGCACGGCTAGGGGAAAAAGCACTCCCCTTCTATGCACTGATGAAAAAATCAGACGATAAATTCGAGTGGACCGAAGAGGCAGACATAGCTTTCACACAATTGAAAAAAGTGCTTTCCACACCGCCGGTGTTGGTCGCACCAAAGGAAAAGGAGCCATTGTTATTCTATATTGCAGCAACACATCAGGTGGTAAGTACAGTATTAGTAGTCGAAAGAAATGAAGAAGGAAAAACCCATGGAATTCAGCGGCCAGTATATTTCGTCAGCGAGGTGCTATCTCCAACAAAGCAAAGGTACCCGCACTATCAGAAACTTGCATACAGCGTATTCACATCAGCACGAAAACTACGGCAATACTTTGCGGTACACCCGATCATAGTGGTCAACGAAGCACCACTATCCAATATATTGAATAACCCTTCAGCAATAGGACGTGTCTCCTTATGGGGAATTGAGTTGTCACCCCTAGACATCACGTATGAAAAGCAAAAGGCGATCAAATCATAAGTGTTACCAGACTTTACAGCAGAGTGGCTAGAATTGCAAAACACATGACCGCCAGACCTATCGAGTGTATGGACAATGTACTTCGACGGATCAAAAAGGGTCCAAGGTGCAGGAGCAGGAGTAGTCCTGATATCACCACAAGGCGACAAGTTGAAATATGTGTTAAGGATGAGTTTTCCCCAAGCCTCCAATAACGAAGCCGAATATGAGGCGCTACTCCATGGGATGAAAATGGCCAAGGCATGCGGAGCAACTCGACTGAAAATATTTGGAGACTCGAACCTCGTCGTCCAACAAGTGATGAACAAGTGCGATGCCATCAACGACAATATGACAGCGTATAGGAACTTATATTATTATCTCGAGGGGACATTTGACGGATGCGAAGTTTCGCATATCAGTAGAGCAAGCAACGAGGAAGCCCAGCATCAAGCATCAAGGAGTTTTTTGGGAGGAAATCGTAGAAAGATCAATAAAAGGAACTAAAGTTTCGACTACAGGAGAGCAAGCCCAGCATCAAGCAACAGGCTCGGGGGCTGGTAGCAGTGGAACAGCTGAGCCCAAAGAAGTCATGATGATCGAGGAAACCTGGATGCAACCATACTTGGCATACATGGTAAACAAAACACTACCCGAAGACACAGTACAAGCTAAAAGGATAATATGACGATCCAAGGCTTTCGTCGTGCTACAAGGAAAACTATACAAGAGAAGCATAACATGCGTCTTACAATGATGCGTCACCCCTCAAGAAGGGCAAGAAATTTTAAGAGATATCCACGCAGGAGTATGCGGACATCACGCTAGCAGCAGATCTATCGCAACCAAAGCTTTTCGTGCAGGATTTTATTGGCTAACAGCCATTGAAGACGCAAAAGACATAGTAAGGAAATGCGAGGCTTGTCAACGCTTCGCATCTCGACCGCATGCGCCAGCAGCAGAGTTGCAATCAATACCATTATATTGGCCCTTCGCACAATGGGGTCTCGACATGGTCGGGAAACTACATAAATCTTGGCCAGGAGGGCATGTTTATATGCTGGTAGCAGTCGACAAATTCACCAAGTGGGTAGAAACAGCCCCAGTGACAACTCAAGATTCCACAACTGCGATTAACTTCATCAAGTCCATAGTTTTTCGCTTCGGAGTACCACACAACATAATCACAGATAATGGGACAAACTTCACATCAAAAGAGTTCAAGAGTTACTGTGAAGGTCTGGGAATTAAATTAAAATTCGCATCTGTGGCGCATCCAAAGTCAAATGGGCAAGTCGAGAAAGCCAATGGCTTAATATGCAATGGGATAAAGAAAAGACTGCTAGCGCCACTCGAAAAAGCCAAGCACGCTTGGGTGGATGAGCTACCCTCCGTACTCTGGCGTTTACGAACTACACCAAACACAGCTACTCAAGAAATCCCCTTTTTTCTGGTTCATGGCGCAGAAGCCATGCTTCCAGTTGAAATAACTCATGAAGCTCCAAGAATCGCGGCATATGATGAGGCAACTTCTACAGAAGCACTTCAGGATGATGTTGATGCACTTGACGAAGCAAGAGATGTAGCACTCGCTAGAGCTACTCAATATCAGCAAAATCTACGAAACTACCACAGTAGTCGAGTTCATCCACGATCTTTCATGGTGGGAGATCTAGTACTACGACTAAAGCAAGATGGCCATGGAAAACTAGAGTCCCCATGGGTGGGACCTTACATTGTGACAGAAGTAATACCAGGAGGAGCTTATCGACTACAAGACAAGAAAACGGGGAAGGACGAGAGTAACCCGTGGAATGCAGAGCAACTACGACGGTTCTACGCATAGGCGAAATAAGGCGACCAAGGAGTTTTTTGAGTTATGACCCTCTGAATCCAGAACATGAGGCCATAGGTCGGGTTCATTGGGTCAAATCGACAATGTGTAAATATTTTACTTTACACTCGGGGGCTAAGACCCTCAAGTTGTACGAAATAATATTAACAAGTTTTGTGACTATCTGCGACATACTACAAGGTTGATTGCAGCCCGATATTTCGACAGCACCATATACGGTTCAAAGGAACCTGATAAAATATTAATGCACATATCTCGGAACTATGATTCGTTCCCATGGTCTATTCATAAACACATAATTCCGATACAATTATTTATTACAGATAAGCACGACGAAGAAACAACTGGATTACATAAAGGAGAAAACTAGTGAAACTACATTTCGGCTTCATACTCCTTCTGGCACTGGGTGCCATCGTAGATTCTCACGTCGAACTTCGACGTGCCAACATGGAAATCAAAGGTCATGAAGAACCCCTGGTGGAGGTCATGATCCTCCGCAAATCGCGACCAGCCGCCCTTGAAGAATTGTTCACCGGCGCTGTCGTACCACACCTCCACTTCGTATGGGGTTCCGCCACCAGAGTGTTCACGGAGAACTGCTTTGCACAGTTCTCGCCCATCCATGAATTTAGTAAATTTCAGTGGCAGGCGCTGAATTTCGTGGCACTGCGCGTTGCAGATGCAGAAGAAAGAATAGATTCGGGGCAAAGAAGAAGAAGCATCAGGGGAAGGAGCACTTGAACCTGGCGCAGCAAAGGGCGCCTTGGGTTTATTCTTGCTTCTGGCCGGACGGCCGGGGCATCGCTTCCCCAAAGCAGAAGACGATGCTACCGCAGTTGCGGTGATGGTCTTGTTTTTGCTACCCCAAGGATGGACGTGGTCCCGCTTCTCCACCGGGGCGCCGAGGTTCAAGCGAGAGCCACTTGCATCGGCCATGGAGATAAGTGGCAGGGACGAAAAACCCTAGATGGGTTAAGGAAGAAGAAGGCGATGCGGCGGAGGAAAGCACTAGGGAAAGGATTAGGGTTTTTACCCTGGTCAAACGTGCTTTATTTATAAGCACATACTAATGGGCCTTTGGAGCGGCAGGGCTCAAAGTATACTTTTGGGTTTTTACAGTGCAAAATAGTACAGAAGAATTAAACGTATCAAGGGAAAAGATGCGAGCAAAAAATAAAGAAAGCATATAATAAGGAAATATCTGTCAAGAAACAGAAGTTCACCTCATCTTCGACTCGGAGGCTTGTGTTACGAAGAGGGAGGAAACCCATTGCAAAGGCGAAAGAAGTCGATAAAATTATGTGAAAAGAAATATAAGGAACAGGTTTTATCTATTTTCCTGAGCCTATACCCGAAAATTTCGGCTATAGCCTCGGGGGCTACTCCCATCGGGAGCGCTGTCGCGCACCCAATAGAAAGAAGTCTACAAAAAAGGACGGAAAGAAGTGGAAACAGGTGATAAAGGAAAGCGAGGTGTATAATCGGTTGCTTTTCGTCAGCAAAAAACTTCGGCTACACTGTCGACAAAATAAGACGTCGATTACTCCCATCGAGAGTTATTCATGAGAAGATAAACTCGAAAAGTTATGTATATTAAATCAGTCAAACAAGGCTATGAAATATAATTCTCGAGTTGCGTCATCATAACAAAACTCGAATGCCGTGATATATCACGAAGGTAAGACCCCAGGATCCGTCCTGTGTGGCCCGGTATACGCACATGGATGCGCTCTGCTGGTATGTATCCGTGTCTACGACGCGAAGAAAAATCCTGGTGGACGCACTGGGTACCCTGAGAATCACTGGGACCCACTCTTTGTAAGTCCTAAATGCGGCAAAAGAGTGGGTTTGACCGGTTTCCCGAATTCAAGTCCAAGGGGATTGAATTTGAAGTAGGTGGCAAGTGTCTGTTCCGGCAGTTAACTGACCTCTTGATCCGTCAGAGTTGTCAAGCTTGTTCATCAAAGCCCCTTGCGAGATATTATAGAAAGATAAGTCGAAAGACCAAGTCGAAGATTTCAAGATTTGAAGAAGTCAAGTATCGGTCAAGTCGAAGAATTGAAGATCTGAGATTCAACCCGAATCTGCAATTCTGGTAGAATCTCGGGGGCTACTGACAAGGGTATAGATAATAGAGCCCGTTAGTTGAGTACCCCTGAGGCCCGTTAAGCTAGGCCCAATTGTAATACTAGTCGAAATACGAGTTCATGTCGTATGTCGATATTGTAATCTGTATCGGATCCCACCCGATCCTTGAGACCTGGCCACCTATATAAAGGGGCCAGGAGGGGACGGTGTGGAACAGATTGAAAGCAAGCTAGGTTCTACACCCACGTTTACTTTCGTAGCCACCTTGTTTGACTGAGTTTACCTTCGAGTTCATCCGACGCCCTGTCTCCCCGATCCTAAGTCCTTCATCTAGAACATTTGTCGAGTTTAACCCTCGTCAGTAGGATATCATTAAGATCTAGGCCTTCACATTTAATTGACGCACAAAGACTCTTTTGGCAATTGGTGATCAAACCGGTGACCTCTTTGAGTCCCGTAAGAAAATGAATGTCCTCTATAAAAGGTGCAACACACACGGTGGCATCATATCTTTGTGAAGAGAGGTACGTGTCATTGGCACACGTCCTCTATTAGGGTGGAGATGTGCATGTTCAGTTTAATTTTGAAGGATGTACTTGATTGGATCAGTGGCAGACCCATGAATTTATCAAAGCCTGGGTGCGTTGCAAGGCAACTAAAAATTTTCTCGGACATATAAATATCACATGGAACACATATCGTTTCATACTAGTTCTAGTGCGAAAATATGTATATATACCGCAAGATCACAACACATTCGTTTATTCACAACACATTCAAATGTTTACAAGTTTAGAACACATTCAAATGTTCATATGCGATAATATTAGATATGATAGCAATTAGCATCACATGGAGGGGGACGCTGAGGCGGCATCCCTGGATGGTGGTGGTACGTCGAGGCGGCTGGCTCGATCTCCCGTGCAACGACGGTCTTATGTGGCAGGGTGTGGCCTTGCTCACATTGGGTGGTGACCTAGGGTTTCACATGCAGTGAGTTTGTCGATCTGGCTGGTTTGACTACAAGAAATGCGAAGTTTGATCTGGCTGTGATGTGAGGGTCGTGGCTCGTGTGTGACTTTGGTGCTGAGTGGTGTAAGTCGGGAGACGTCCCTAGAGCAGGAGGTGTGCGTTTGTTGCGCTTGGTGGGCTGTGTCATGTGGGCGATGCGTCTCGTCACTTGTGCAGTTTTTTTAACCTGGTTTTTCTTATAAATATAGCAATGTATTGTTTTTTACCAGATTTTCCTTATAAACTGAGTGACTATGTGCATAGTACTCTATTCTATCTAATCGAGCGGCAGATATCGACCTGCTTAAACTCGAAAAAATTGTGAGAGGAGCGAATCGCCCATACCGAAACCTTTTGTACAACGACTTAGTGAGTCATCATCGTTTGATTGGTTGTGAATATTGCAGCTTATATGTGTGGGCGTCATTGCTCTCGCACAGCCGGCCTAAGGCCCATTAGTGACTATTCCAGCACGCTGTGCACAAGCGAACGAGTTTGGTGATTTTTAGAAAAAAATACTGATTGATGTTGCCCACGACCAATCGTCGTTTCCTAGCTGGATATGGTCTACCGTATGAGGCGAACGCGAGCGAAGCCCGGGCAAGCGCCGAGCAGTAGGGGCGCTGCATCCGCCCATGGATTGGATCAATTGACAACACAAAGAGGAGCGATCATGCTTGATAGGATTGCAATGTACAACGTTGAGAAGAACCCGGGAAGAGGATGTGGAAATGAGGACCATATCCAATCACAAAACCTTGTAGGGAAGCCATATCGGTGAAGAAATTCCATGAGGTAGTCCCAACACACGGAGTCGAAGACCTTCTTGATGTCAAGTTTGAAAAGGAGGCAAGGAGTTTTTAGTGATTGTTAGAGGGATTAATCGTAGTAGTAACTTTTGCAAGCAAGGGACAGAAAAACTTTTCTAGCCGCATCTTTCTTTGTGGTCCTCAAACACTGGTGTATCAGAACGAAATGCTCCCCTGACATATCGGGTGAGCCGTGAGCATAACTGTATTACTGCGTTAGCTCTAGCTTGCAACGGTAATTAACCAGGTCGGTAAAAAAGAAGGAAAAAACCCACTAAGAGGCCCTACTTACCTTCTTTCTGGTGGAATTGAAGCTGCAAAAGCCTTCTGCTGCAAAAAGTGTAGTACAAGCACTGCACCTTCTCCTGCGAGTCGTGATCTGTGTATTGGCTGTGCTGTCTTCAATTCAACCTATTGAATTCAGTAATGCTCTTGCTGCTCCAAACAACTTTGTTGCTGGATGTTTTCTGCTACTAGCTTCCTCATGGACATACCACTGCGCCCTACTCGAGTACTGATCGTACATGTTACACAGAACACTTCCTTACAAAATATCTCACTCACTACAAATCACAAAAAGAAAGCTAGACATTACAATTTAGCAAGGAAAGTCAACTTACCAGAAGCAAGTTTGGCCATTACTGCTTCTCAACATTTCATTATTGTTTCCTGAACTCTGATCGCCAAAACAAAGATGGCATAAGGATCCTCAAAAACCAACAAAAAGATCACAAGCACCCTCTCCTACTCTGAAGTCTATGAACTCCTCTTGAAGGCGAAGAGATCATGAAAAGAAACGAGGCAGGTTTCTTGAAGCAAAGATCAACTTCACTCTTCTGAACCATTGTCCTATTTAACATCACATGCCACTAGTACAACAATCATCTTTCGTTGCCCTGATCGACTTGCCCTTCTACTTCACTAGCTAGCTGGTACCTAAAACACAACACTGAAAACCGTGTTTGCATTGCTATGCGTGCTCTTCTTGGCACGAGGACAAGAAGAAAATGATAAAAAAAAACCAGAGAAGCTAGGCGCAGTACTGCATGCAGTCCAATCCTCGGCACGTACGCACGTACGTAGCTGGGCAGTACGTCGCGGCAGCTGGCAGAGAGCCTGAGCAGGTCAGGCTAGTTGTGGAGCGGATTGGGACCCTGGGGTACCATCCTCTTGGACGCATCGTACGCTGCTCCTCCCGCCGCGGCGGTAGCTGACGCCGGCGGCGGTGGCCCCCTTCGAAGCACCGTACCGCCGTGCTTCCGCGCTGCCGCCGCGTCCGCCTCAAGAGCTCTGCAGCTGCAGGCGCCGGTGACGAGCTCCGCCGCCCCCAGCAGCAGCAGCAGGAGGAGGAGAAGCGCCACCAAGTTGAGCGTGTCAGGCAATGGAGGACTTCCAGCGCCACCACCGGCGCGTCGTCTCATCGCCGGCGACGGAGCTTGGCTAGCTGGAGGAACAGAGCAGGTGGTTTGCTTGTCTGTTGAGGAGGTGTGCGCGGTTGGATTTGAGTTGTCGTCTGCGTTGTGTGTGGGGAGGTAGGAGGGGGGAGGCCGGGAGGGGGAGGAGGCCAGACAGATGTCCTCCTTTTGCGAGTGTGAATTTACGCTCCTGTCGAGTAAGGCGAACCGGGAAAGTCTTTGGATCTCGCGTCCAGCTAGCTCCGCCAAAATTGATACGCTAAAATTTTGGCTAATGATTTCGTCGCCCCAATCTTGTCATTCCGTGGGCATGAAAACTGAATGGGCTAACCAAAAAATTGGCATGGTAACCATGCTCTGCCGCGTATCCAAAGGAGGGCCTCGGTAGTGGTTAACGACGGAAATTTTAGCTGGACGAGCCAGGGATGCAATCCAAACAGGCCCTTAAAATTCAGTTTCTTAGCCAACTCTAAGTAAATCAGACCGAAAGCGCAAATCGAACAGCTTCCAACGGGCCAGCGCAAAAAAAGGAGCGCGTGAAAAAAATATTAAAAATAATTTCATTAATTTTTGGTCGAAAAGAAGGCCACACTGGTCAAAATGAAGGCCACCATCCAACGTCCGTGCTGATGCCGACTTGTGGCTTGCCCAACTGAATAGGGCTAGGTTGTAATCTTCTTTACTACCTCGTCTTTTCTCTAGTGTAAAACTCATCCGGCTTTTGAACCAAAAATCGAATGAAAATTTAGGTGGGGAATCTCTCCCCCCGTTGACCATTCAAAAAAAGGCCACCCCCCCGAACGATCGCTCTGTCCGTGGGTGGCGATCTACTCCTTGGGCACATCCTCGTCGATGATGATGAGAACCTACGACGGTTCTAGAGCTCCTTCGGAAGTGGAGGGTAGTGGAGTAAAGTGTCAGTTGGCCTCCATTCTGTCGCTGGCAGGTGGGCCCGAGGGAGGCGAAAGCGAGGACACACGCAGCAAACTTATTCCATTTTTAGCTTTGCGGTCCAACCAAAGAGAACCAAGTGCGCCATCCGTTTGTGGTCCACCTTTAGACCATGCATTTAAGTCATGCAGATATAACGGCATCTCCAGTGGGCCGACCCATTTTGGTGTCCGAACTGGTCCGAAACGGTCCATTCGCGTCGGGCCTGGACGTCAAATCTCGCATGGACAACGCCGATCCATTTGGGTAGGTGGGTGCGCCCAGCGGGGCGACCTATTTTTTGGCCCGCGTTTGAACTGTAGTCAGTTTTCTCTCATTTTGCTTATAGTTTAGAAATAAAAAAATAGATTACAATAAAATCTTAAATTAGTGCAAGATACATTACAAATAGTTTGCAAATAAATACTTCAAATGTTTTACAACATAATTAACTAAAATCTAAATAAGTTCAAATGGGGTTGTTTCCAGGGTTGGTGATGGGGTTGTTCCCCTCATGAATCCAAATATGGTTCACCAAATCTTCATGGAGTGCGAGGTGGGTTGCCCGGTGATGGTGCGGTGTTGATGTAGGAGTTTTGTAGATGATCGCCCAGTTGAAAACCCCAAGAGAATGAGCACAGCAGCAAGTCTTCCCTCAGTATAAAACCAAGGTTTATCAAACCAGTTGGAGAAAAAACCAACTTCCGAAGGTTGATGCTCGCTAGCTTCGCGACAGCTCCGGATAATGTATGTATGGCGCCTTGTCCAGGGCGTAGCTTTGCACCAGCAGCAACGTGGATCCTGCACACAACACAACCAAGTACTTTACCCAACTTACAGTGAGGTTGTCAATCTCACCGGTTTGCTATAAATAAAGGATTAAGCGTATCGAGTGGTAAAAGATAGTAGTTTGCAAGAATGTAAATAAAACAAGTAAATAGTAAATGGTAATAACAATGTAAAAGAATGGACCGGGGTCCACAGTTCACTAGTGGTGTCTCTCCATAAGATAAATAACATGCTGGGTAAACAAATTACAGTTGGGCAATTAATAGAATAAAACAAGCGTACAAATATCATGAGGATCACTATGAGATTCACTTGGGCATTACAACATAATACATATACCGTAATCTAACTGCATCTATGACTAATAATCCACCCTCCGGATGTCGTCCGAGCAACCATTGGGTATTAAGTTGCAAGTAACAGATTATCACCTTAAGCAAAGTGTGTAATGTAAACAATACAAATGTCCTTGAACACAAGATTGTTATTTTCTCCCTAGTAGCAGTAGCACATCTACAACTTTAGAGGTTTCTGTCACTCCCCCAAGTTACTAGAGGCATGAACCCACTATCGAGCATAAATACTCCCTCTTGGACTCACTAGCATCTACTCGGCCAAGATATCTACTAGCAACGGAGAGCATGCAAGATCATAAACAACATAGAGATAACATAAAGATGATAAATCAATAGATCAACTTGACAAAGTACCAATATTCATCGGATCCCAACAAACACAATATGTATAATTACACAACGATGATCTTGATCATGATAGGCAGCTCACAAGATCTAAACATGAAGCACATGGAGGAGATGACAACCATCTAGCTACTACTATGGACCCGTAGTCCAAGATAGACTACTCACACATCACTCCGGAGGCAGGCATGGTGATGAAGAAGGCCTCCGGCGATGATTCCCCTCTCCGGCAGGGTGCCGGGAAGAGCTTCTGGACCCTCCCGATCTCGCGTCGATGACAGCGGCGGCTTACAGTATGTTTTGTGGAAAATTGATCGGGTCTTTTAGGTTTTCCCATCGAGGGGAATATATAGGCGGAAGGGCAGCGTCAGGAGGTGGACCAGGGGCCCACACCAGGCCCCGGCGCGGCCAGGGGATGGCCCGCGCCGTGGGGTGGCGCGTAGGGATGGACATAAAGCTCGAAGCTCGGCGAGTTAAATGAGCGCTCGTTTCCTTGACTCGTTTGAGCTCGACTCATTTTCTTAACGAGCCGAGCCGAGCAGCAAATTTTGCTTGTTAAGGTTAACAAGTTAAATAATCAATCAGACGGTGTTCGTGAGCTACTCGTTAGGATCGTTAAGAAATGCTAGTCCAATATGTTCTATTTATAACCTCTCTCAAATTAATCTAAAGTGAACGAGGGCTATTTATTTGTGCTAAACCAATGCTAATATACGCTAGGTTGCTTTGCATTATCGAATCCTGATGCTAGCTAGTGTATGTATTGCCTGCTGATGTATTAAAATATCAGTCAGGCTTAAATAATATTTTCTTAATGATCTTAACGAGCTGCTCGCGAGCGCTCGTTAACACATAACGAGCCGAGCCGAACAATATTTTCAGCTCGTTATCCTTAACGAGCTTAATGATTCGAGCCTTATCGATCACGAGCTTTAACGAGCCGAGCCTTAATGATCCGAGCAGCTCGTTATTCCAGCCCTAGTGGCGCGGCCGCCTCCTGGCCTCCCTCCGTCTCTGCTTTGGACTCCGTCACGCTCCGGGAAAAATAGGAACTTTGGCTTTTGTTTCGTCCAATTCCGAGAATATTTCATGTGTAACTTTTCTGAAACACAAAAACAGCAGAAAACAGGGAACTGGCACTGTGGCATCTCGTTAATAGGTTAGTTCTGGAAAAATGCATAAAAACACTACGAAGTGTAACAAAACACAAAGCAAATGGTGTATAAACAAGCATGGAGTATCAAAAATTATAGATACGTTTGAGACGTATCAAGCATCCCCAAGCTTAACTCCTGCTCGTCCTCGAGTAGGTAAGTGATAACAAAACAATATTTTTTTAGGTGACATGCACCATCACAATCTTAATCAACGATGTAAAGCAATGAGTGATGAGATCAAAGTACTCTAAACATGGGCATAAAAGACATAATCTTGACAATAAAACTTAGCAACCATGTTATAATATGAAAAGTAACACAAACGAAAGATCATGAGTAATGGAGCTTTGAAAGTCAAGTGTGTGTTTCAACCATATAGAAAAATATAGCAAAGTGGTTTTCAGCTTGTCTTCATGGAATAGCAAAACATAAATGCATATGACACCTTCAAGTTTAAGAGGGCGACTATATATAAATAATTTAAGAACAAGCAAAACCATAATCATGAATCAATCAATAATAAATTTTGGGACTATGCACATTAAACTCAGAATGACAACTATGCTCTCTTAGACGGTGTATAAAAGTAGAAGGTGGAGACTCAACATAAAAGTAAAAGAAAGGCCATTCGCACAAGGAAGTAGTGATTAAACATGTGCTAGAGCTTTTTATTTGTAAAATAGAGAGAAAAATTTGTTTTGAGAGGTGGTTGTTCTTGTCAAGGACTGGCAATGGGGTTCTTACTATCTTCCATACTAAGCAAGTTTTTGAGAGAGAGATTGACACTTTTGTGCTCTTTTATAAAGCTTGGCACTCCTCCCCACTTTTTCTTTCACAAACCATGGCCAACTAATTTCATCAGGTGCCAACCAACTTTCACATACCATGGAGGAGTGCCTTTTTTCTTTTCTTTTTTCCCTTTTTTTCTTTTTTGGAATAAAACAATATGGAAGATAGCAAATCCGACCACTACGTCCCCATGAGCTGAAAACAATGTCACAAAATGAGAAGTATTTTGAAGGTTTTTTAAAAGGTAGCACATGAAAATTTACTTGGAATGGCTTGCAAATACCATGCATAGGAATTTATAGTGGACTCTTTGGAAAACTTTGGTTTTTGGTAGTTAGATGCACGAGAAGTATTTCCTCTCAGTACAAAATGAAGGCTATCAAAAGACTGGAAGCGACCAACTAAGAGAGCAATAACGACCATAATCATGCATAGCGACAAAACATCATTAACCAAAGCATAAAGTGGTATCACAAGTCAAAAACCAAATGATCATAGAGGCTTATGGCAACTTGTTAGAGTCAAACATGTTGTAAGCATGCGCCAAGTCAACCCAAATAAAGCATCATAGGAGAAAACCATAATAATATGCTCCCATATAACAAAAAGAACGCATGATTCTTTCAAAGGCACATTAAGCAATCTCATTCATTTGATAAAAGTCATGCTACAGCAAAAACTACTAAGCATACTATCAAAATAACATCAAGCATGACATGCAAAAGTCTAAGCCACCGTCTAAACAAGCTCCCATTTGTACCACTATAGGCATGAAACTTTTTTCTCTTTTCCAACACCATTCAACCTTTTTGAAACCACTCTTTGAGATGAAAACCAACATAGACCAGTGGTCTAAATACACCTTTATACAAAGATATAACAATATCTGAACAAAAATCAAGGCGAAAAATGAAAGCTAAACGCAGTTCTTGAAAAAGAGAACACTCATTGAACGATAAGAGTGAAAACTAGAGTGTTCTTGGCAATGAAAAACAGAGTGTGTCTTCTCCAAAATAAATTTGTTGGGGTTCAACCATTTATTGCAGCAAACAAAACAAAAGAAAACTGAAAGCGAAAGTAAAGACGCTCCAAGAAAAACGCATAGTACATGAAGCAATAAAAATATAGTGTCTTGAAAGGTGACCTGATTTTTGCTGATGAAGAAGGGGTGCCTCGGGGGGCATCCCCAAGCCTTGACGCTTGTACCTCTTGGATATTTCTTGGGGTGACATGGGCATCCCCAAGCTTGAGCTTTTTTCCATACTTCATCTCATCTCATCACTCTCCTTTCCCTACACTGGAAAACATCCTCCATACAAAACTTCACACAATTGTATTAGCAACATTAGTGTAAGCATGATAGTAAATCCACTCTTTTAGTTCAGTTTCAAACTCAAATATACCATCCATTAAAGCATAAGCTACTGTAGCAACTTCCTCAAAAGTTCCGTGATCAAAAGAACTCAAAAAGAAAGCGATCGAGAGGCAAACACAAATAGTGACAGAATCTGTCAAAACAGAACAGCTGACAACGATTGATTTTTTTGAGGATCTTCTGTTGCTCAAATCGAAAAGTGCAAAACTACTAAAAGTTTGGAAATAACCTGGGGCATGCGCACAAGAAATCGCAGATCAAAAAGATATTCTGAGAATTTTCACGAATTTTTACGGTGCATCGCAAAAATCTGTTTCAGGACAGCACCTTCCCCAAATCTTACCTTCCTCAAATTAGAGGTTCTTCTTGGCATAAAAACAAAATAAAAAAGATAAGAAGAGTTCATTACAGTAGTAATAACTTCCAAGACTCAACAAAAAGAAAAAGTACTGAAAATAAAATATTTGGTTATCTCCCAAGAGTGTTTTTTTAACGCCTTTGAGCTAGGCGCAGATAGTGGAAATCAAGTAATATCAAGCGATGAAGCATCAAGATCAATTGCATAAGTCCTTTCAACAATGAATTGTATTGTATTCAAATGAGTTTTTGAAGATCCCTTCTGAACACTCTTGGGTTCACTACTTTCATCAAAAGGGTTTTCAGGAACAATCCAATCGAAATTCTTTTCCAAAGCTTCATGCAATCCTACAAGTTTGCAAGGTATTGGTACTTTGATGTCTTCTTTGGTTGTACCAACAACATTTACACGTGAGCCAAGCATATTAAAATGCTCAAAAACTTTCCTAGCTTCAATAGCAACATCTCTAAATTCTCTACACAAAGTCTCCAAAATAAAGTCTTTCTTTTCAGAGTCTTCTATATCATGAAGCTTAAGAAACATTTGTTGCATAAAAGGATTAAGGTTAACAAACCTAGCCTCCAGCATGTGAACTAAATAAGCAACAGCAACTTCATAACTAGGAGCAAGCTCGGCTACAGATCTATCCTCAACATCTTTATGCATACTAACATGATTAAAGAACTCCACGATGTTACCTTTCCCAATTGTAGAACCACTACCTATTGTAAGGTCCTCCAAAGCATACTTAGGGAACAATATAATGAACTAAAAGTAAAAGTAACAGAATGCAAGCTATCAAAGGAACTGATTTTTTGTATTTTTGATAAAAATATGCAAGTAAAAATAAAATAAAGCAAAATAATAACAAAGTAAAAGATTGGAAGCGAGAGACTCCCCTTGCAGAAGTCCTCTTTCTCCCTGGCAACGGAGCCAGAAAAACTTGTTGATGGTGCGGTGTTGATGTAGGAGTTTTGTAGATGACCGCCCAGTTGCAAACCCCAAGAGAAGGTATGATGAGCACAGCAGCAAGTCTTCCCTCAGTATGAAACCAAGGTTTATCGAACCAGTAGGAGAAAGAACCAACTTCCAAAGGTTGATGCTCGCTAGCTTTGCGACAGCTCTGGACAATGTATGTATGGTGCCTTGTCCAGGGCATAGCTTTGCACCAACAGCAACGTGGAACCTGCACACAACACACAACATAACCAAGTACTTTGTCCCAACTTACAGTGAGGTTGTCAATCTCACCGGTTTGCTGTAAACAAAGGATTAAGCGTATCGAGTGGTAAAAGATAGTAGTTTGCAAGAATGTAAATAAAACAAGTAAAAGGTAAACGGTAATAACAATGTAAAAGAATGGATCGGGGTCCATAGTTCACTAGTGGTGTCTCTCCATAAGATAAATAACATGCTGGGTAAACAAATTAAAGTTGGGCAATTGATAGAATAAAGCAAGCATACAAATGTCATGAGGATCACTATGAGATTCACTTGGGCATTACAACATAATACATAGACCGTAATCCAGCTGCATCTATGACTAATAATCCACCCTCCGGATGTCGTCTGAGCAACCATTGGGTATTAAGTTGCAAGCAACGGATTATCACCTTAAGCAAAGTGTGTAATGTAAATAATACAAATGTCCTTGAACACAAGATTGTTGTTTGTCCCTAGTAGCAACAATACATCTACAACTTTAGAAGTTTCTGTCACTCCCCCAAGTTACTAGAGGCATAAACCCACTATCGAGCATAAATACTCCCTCTTGGAGTCACTAGCATCTACTCGGCCAGGATATCTACTAGCAACGGAGAGCATGCAAGATCATAAACAACATAGAGATAACATAAAGATGATAAATCAATAGATCAACTTAACAAAGTACCAATATTCATCGGATCCCAACAAACACAACATGTAGAATTACACAACGATAATCTTGATCATGATAGGCGACTCACAAGATCTAAACATGAAGCACATGGAGGAGATGACAACCATCTAGCTACTGATATGGACCCGTAGTCCAAGGTAGACTACTCACACATCACTCCGGAGGCAGGCATGGTGATGAAGATGGCCTCCAGCGGTGATTCCCCTCTCTGGCAGGGTGCCGGGAAGAGCTTCTGGACCCTCCCGATCTCGCGTCGACGACGGCGGCGGCTTACAATATGTTTCGTGGAAAATTGATCGGGTCTTTTGGGTTTTCCCGTCGAGGGGAATATATAGGCGAAAGGGCAGCGTCAGGAGGTGGACCAGGGGCCCACACCAGGCCCCGGCGCGGCCAGGGGGTGGCCCGCGCCGTGGGGTGGTGCGACCGCCTCCTGGCCCCCCTCTGTCTCTACTTTGGACTCCGTCACGCTCCGGGAAAAATAGGAACTTTGGCTTTTGTTTCGTCCAATTCCAAGAATATTTCCTGTGTAACTTTTCTGAAACACAAAAACAGCAGAAAACAGGGAACTAGCACTGTGGCATCTCGTTAATAGGTTAGTTCTGGAAAAATGCATAAAAACGCCACGAAGTGTAACAAAACACAAAGCGAATGGTGTATAAACAAGCATGGAGCATCAAAAATTATAGATACGTTTGAGACGTATCACCCGGTCTCGAATCTCATGATGTGTATGAAGAAATTCCTAAAAATAAGATGGTACAGGGTTTGGAGCAACCAACTCACCATGAAAATCCCACCCCTGATCATAGATGCAATCATCACACTCCTCTTCAACGATCATGTTGTGCATGATCACACAAGCAGTCATGACCTCCCACATCTGCTGAACACTCCATGCCTTAGTTGGGTGATGAACAATGGCCCAACGAGACTGAAGAACACCAAATGCTCGCTCCAAATCTTTCCGGCAAGCCTCTTGTTCTTTGGCAAACCGATCGTATTTTTTCTTAGTGGGATTACGATGTGTCTTCACAAAAACAGGCCACTCAGGATAGATACCATCAACTAAGTAATAACCCTTGGTGTATGTATGGCCCATAACCTCAAAACTCACTGATGGGGCATTGCCATCTGCAAGCCTCCCAAACACAGGGGATCCTTGGAGGACGTTGATATCATTATGAGACCCTGTCATGCCAAAAAAAGAATGCCAAATCCATAGATCTTGGCTAGCAACGGCCTCAAGTATGACCGTGCAACCCTCATAATACCCTGAATACTACCCTTGCCATGCAAATGGGCAGTTCTTCCACTCCCAATGCATACAACCTATGCTTCCAAGCATACCAGGAAATCCCCTCTTCTCATTGATGGACAAGAGTCGTTGAGTGTCTTCCAGATTTGGCTCTCGCAAGTACACTACGCCGAAGACCGCAATGATAGCTCGACAAAAATTGTACATGGCCTCAATGCATGTAGACTCGCTCATGCGCATGTACTCATCAAAAAGATCGCCGACCACTCCATAAGCAAGCATCCGTATAGCAGCCGAGCATTTATGATATGAAAAGAAGCCAAGTTTACCTGTAACATCCATCTTGTATTTGAAATATGGGTCGTGAAGGCGAACACCTTCAATGATTTGCCCAAATAACTTCCTTGACATCCGGAAACGGTGCCAAAAATAGTTTTGGTACAACGCCGTTTCCGGGTGAAAGTAGTCGGCGTAGAGCTGCATGTGGCCGTTATCCCAGTTGCGGTCCAGATTGGCAGCTCGCCCCTTCACGGAGCCCCTCCATTGAGGCATGTAGGCCTCGTTTGCCTCATTGAGGACGGTGGCCATGGCCACCATCAAGTCGGCATCATCGTCGGAGTCGGTGTCAGACTCATCGAAGAAGTGCATGTAGAAGAACTCATTGTTGAGGTTGATAATGGCCGCAATATCGTCGTCGTCCGAGCTGCTGTCCCTCGAGGCGCTCATGTTGGCAAATGGCCGAACAGGTTGCGAGCGGCCTGGGAGGACAGCTCTCTCAACCCACCCTGTTGTGGCCGTCAACGGGTGGCCGGCGGCAGCCTAGGGTGGCGTCGGGGTGCAGTGGAAGGAGGGGCTTCTTTTTGGCGGTCGAGGCGACAAGCGGACACCGGCGGTGGGTGTGGCGGCACCGGCGACGGAAAGGAGGAGGAGCGCCCGCAGTAGGGCAACATAGGAGAGGGGAGGGGGAAATGGTTTCAAGCCTTTGTCGGCTGGGCCCGGGGCGGACAAGGAGGGGCGCACGAGTGGACGCACGGGCTGTCCAGGCCGACGCATTTCAGACCCAAATCTGAGACCGAAATGGGTACGCGCGGACGCCTTTAAACAACTTTGTCTGTTTGGGTCGCCCCGCTGGGCCGTGTGTTTTGTTCGCGCGGACACGTTCGGACGCGGGGTGGTCATTTGCGTCAGCCCACTGAAGATGCCCTAATTAAAGTCTGCGGTCCGTTTGCAGCACCCTGTTGGAGGCGTCCTTAGGGCAGCTGCAGGGACACCCTTATTTCGAACACCGTTTGCATAGGTGTCGTTGGAGTTGTCCTTCTTAATTCGTGAGACCATTTGCAGAGATTGTTGTCAGTAATTCATTCTAGTATTTATTTACTGAAGAATTTTTGGTAACTGCAAACTCGGCAGAAGCCGTACGCGTGGTCTCACGGTGCAGCAGAGACACTGTGCGCAATTCATTGTGGGAAAGGCTGATTTGGTTCAATGGCATGCATGGCTTCACAGTTCAGACTTGAGTATTAGAACATCTCCAGCCGTCCCCTGACTAGGGCCCCGGACGCCATTTTTTACATTCGGATGGCGATATTCGGCCCAGCCACGCCCCCGGTTCCTCGTTTTCGCCCGGATTTGGGCTTTCATCCATCCGGCGAGCCCAGGCCGTCCCCGGCTTTCCGAGGCGCGCTCGGGGACTCCGGACGAAACAAAAACGCGCGAAACGGCGAGCGGGCCCGCGGTGTCGGCGAGAGCAAGGGTAGTTCCCCGCCATTAATTCCGTTTCCCTCCAAAATGCGCCGCATATACCCATTTCCCCACCGAAATCCCCCACAGTTGCAGCTCCTCCTCTTCTCTTCCACCACCATGCCGCCGAAGAGGATCGCCGACGACGGCGCGCCGAAGCCGAGGAAGCCGCGGGCGCCCAAAGACAGGCCGCCTGGCATGACCAACGCGGCGTGGGTGGCGGACGTGGCGTGCCGGGAGACCGAAACTCGCGGTAGGGCGGAGAGGGAGAAGAAGCTCGCGGCGAAGAGGGCGGCGGCGGCGGACGAGCAGGCGAGACTGGTCTCCATGGCCATGGAACAGCTGCGCGTCGGCCAATTCCCCGCCGGTTCATGGCCAATCCAAGGTACGATCGGCTCACCTTCCACCTACTCGCCGGCGGCGTCGTTGCCGATGTTCCACGAGACCTGCATCCCCGCCATGTCGAGGTTCACCCCGTCGCCGCCGGAGTACGATGCCGCCAGGATGCACGAGGGCATCTCGCCTGCCCTGCGCCGAGGGCCGCTCTCGTACGGTATGCCGCCGCCGAACGACGGCGTGATGCACGACATGATCACGTCGGGCTCCATGGCCGCCGCGGCGAACCCGGGTTTCTTCACACAAGAGGAGGCAAGGGCGACGGAAGCAGTCGCGGCGGCGGCGCGGGGTGGCGACGACGGGCTCGGAGATGCCACGCAAGACGTCGACGAAGAAGAAGAGGAGCACGTCCAGGTCGACGAGGAGGACGACGCGCCTGAGCCGACATCGACGGCGAAGGGGCGGAAGAAAAGGAGGAAGACCTCGCCGCCGACCGAGCCGCGGGTCAAATGGATGGGCAAAGAAGAGGAGTGCCTCGCCGAAGCTTGGAAGACCGTTTCCATGAACGGCATCACCGGCGCCAATCAAAACTTTGACACATATTGGCAGCGGGTCAAGACGGCGTTCGACGAGCGCAAACTCGTCGATCCCTACTTCAACAAGACGGTGATGGTTCGCGGCGAGAAGGCCATGGCCACGCATTGGGGGATCATGCAGGCGGCGTGCAACAAGTGGCACGGCATACAAGAGGAGATCGCCGATCGTCCGATTAGCGGCGCCGACTTTGAGACCAAGGTACTCGCTGTTCTCCCTCGACATTGGATCGCCGATTTGTGATGACGCCGCGGCTTCTCTGTGCAGATGCGGCGGGCGTTCGACATGTACGGCGACGACTCCGACGGCCAGCAGTTCAAGTACCTCAACGTCTTCGCCCGCATCGAGGACTGCGAGAAGTGGGCCGAAGTACGCCGGACCCTGTCCAAGAACAAGGACGAGCAGTACAACCCCGATGCTCCCGCCGCTGCCGCGTCGGCGGGCCGCCCCGAGTTCGGCCAAAAGAAGCTGAAAGAGATGAAGAAGTCGGGGGCTCCGGCCGACGGATTGCAGGCGTCTTTCGAGAAATGTTGGGCCGACGCGAGGGCGCACAACGCCGGGAGAGACACCAAGTACGACGCACGCTGGAAACAGATGCTCGCCAACCAGGGCACCCGGATCGCCTTGCTCCAGACAACATCGGCGGCGAAGAAGAGGAACACCGACCTGGCGTTCCTGATCGGCGGCAACGACACTGCGATGGACGAGGAGACGAGGGCTTGGTACGACGCTCATCGCCAAGCCATCCTCCACCCTCCGTCGACTGCGTCGTCCTCCCCTTCAACGACGTCCCCTTTGGCGGACTGAAACTACGCCGCCCGAGGAGGCGCAGGAAGGCACCGCCGACGAGCCTGTTCTAGTCTAGTCTAGTTTCTGTTTCGATCGCTGAATTCTGGCTGATCCGATCGCCGAACTTCGTGCGATGCTTTTGTGTAGCGGGCGGAAAGACGCTATTTTGAAACTATATCCGCGAACGCCGGAGTGCGACTAGAAATTTGCTCCCACCCACGCCCGTTTTACATCCAATCCAGACGAATATATCACTGGATTTCGGCCCGGGGGCCTCAAACGGGTGGAGATGCTCTTAGCTTTGGACCCTCTGGTTACGTGATTCCGGTCAAACGTAGACGAGTAGTGGCAGTAAAGTTTGAAGAGACGAAACATGCCGCGCGCACTACACGTACGCTTTGGCATCTTGTCCAGTAGACTTGTAAACAGTGCTTAGTGGCGGACCCTAGAAGATTTTAGAAGTCTGGGCAAATATGTTTATGTCCTTATTTTTTCAAGCAAAATTACTCTATAAAATCAAAAAATACAAAGCAGCATGTGTCGGTAAGCCTGGGCGACTGCCCGGGCTGAAGGGGTGGTAGATCCGCCCCTGACAGTGCTGGAGCCTCCTCTTAACTGGAGGATCCTGTAAGCGCACAATGTGAGTGGTTCATTAAAAAAAAAAATGAGACCCGCCAGGACTAGCCCTGGCTGGCTTTGGTTTATAGAAGAAACAACCGTGAGCACCCGTCAATCCTAGGATTCGAACCCGGGTGGGCAGCGTGCGATCCCGCAGCGCTTGCCAACAGGTCGACGCCCTGTTCTCATGTGAGTGGTTCATCAAACACACCTGCTCGTGGCACTCTCTTAACTGGGATTGAAGGACTCGCATTGGGAGGTCTTGGACACTACTGAATCGAGTACATGCACTAGCAAATTATACGTTCGAGTGATTAAACAGGAGGTATAGTGGGCACTCAGTTCTTGTGATTAAAACTGGAGACCTTGTGATTTCTGAAGACCAATGTTGGATCTAGTTGACGAGTGCGTTCTACTGATTCGTATTGGTTGCTGCTTCTGTCCAATTTATGTCGCTGCCGGTTGATGCCATTAGTTGCATCCTTGATGGATTTGCAGTGATTACAGAGCCCACGTTTCTGTTGGGCATCACTCGGGCAAGTTATTAGCACTGGCGCTGATGCAGGGATCCAGTTCAATCCCACTGCATAAGCGGACTTGATTCGTTCACCAAATGCGGGATTCCAGTCATGCTGAAAGCAGTTCACGAAGTAGTGCCATGTGGACTGTGGACACTACCAACCGGAATTTCTTTTGTGCAAAGATGATCAGCGTGATTTGACATGCGATGGACAACAAAGAGCAAAAACCAGAAAATACTTTGGTAAGCAAGTGTTGATCCGAAGGAATTTGTAGTAAATTTAGTGAATTGGATTTTTTTCGATAATGAATGTTTTATTACTTGAAAGGTTTGGGCTCTGTATAATTAGGATGTGTAGAACCACTCAATCTCAATCGCAACAAATAAAAAATAAATGAAATCACGATACAAGTAATCCTCAGTATGAGCGATTATGGAATGGAGGTGCAATCCGAAGATCATGCTGTTATTCATGTTGGGAAAAATATTTCTCGTTGTGTCATCTCGATATAGACATCTACATAAACAGATCTTGATTATCCACACATTATAGAGATGATCATGAACGGGGCAAAACTATGCACCGGTAGATAATCTGCATAAATGATGGATTTTTTACATTAAAATCATGTCAGTTTTACATAGCCAAATTAAGCGACGAAATAATAGCAAGCGCCCCACCCTAATAAGAATCCTAAACCTGATCACACCATATAGCCAATTGCAAATAATATTAGCAACGCTACATAGTGGGTATAAGTTAGAAGCTACTTATATGATTGATCATGTATAAGTGTTAATTGTCTTATCATGATGGCAGAAAACATACTTAGTATTTCTGTGCCAATTCTATTTTACAAAGTTATCTTTGGTGAGAATTATAGCTTTGCAAAGATAGCATGCATATATATTTTTCTTAAGTGAATCCTAATTTTCCAAATCTTTTTGTTATCATAGTCTGGTAGTTGGCCCTATCAATGCTCTATACATTAAATCTACTGACAATCTTCCGTTCTTGTGTACGTCAAACCCTTAGGGCATCAAATGTCCCAAAAAGGTATATTTTAGTACTAAATTTCTTTATTTTTACGTAAATTCAGGAAGATACCAACTCGAACGAACCATGGAAAAGAAATAGTGATTCTTCCCGTACTGATGCAAAGTATAGCAGCTGAGCACTCAACTGTATTGTATCTGGCTACTAAAGCAGGTGTGCATTTTCACTACCTTTACTTTGCAATATTGATAGGTCGCGATAGAAATCGGAGAGCCAACCCACGAGCTTGCTACATAAATATATTTTTTCTTCCGTGAAACCACTTTGTGCATGTAGGACATAGAGAAGTACACAACATTTTAGTTTGAATTTTTTAACATTTTTTAATATGTATTTTAAATAAAAATAATATATGCACCAAGGAGCCAAAAAGCCATATCCCCAACTTTGGGTACCTATCATCAACTTCAACTTAGTGACCTTAGGGCTAGTGGCAATGAACTTTGATACCTATTGTTAATTAGCCCCAAACTGGTTCCATGGAATGAGTTTTACCTTAGAGGCAAAATCGTCGACAACTGTGAAAAGGAGCCATGGGTTTCTCTTTTTGGTATTCCCGATGTTGTGAAGACGCATACTAGCATGAAATGGCAGTGGTCCTAGGGTTCTTCTTGCGCATTTTGGACGGGTCTCATGACTGTGAAGTAAAAAAAAATCAGATTTGGGCATTTTTTTTATTAGAGATGGTTCGCATATAAGGTTCTAGGAGGACAAATGGCTCGGGAATGCCCCTCTACGTGAACAATATCCTGCGTTATACAATATTGTTTGTTACAAAAGTGGTACCATTGCGAAAGTAATGGCTACCTCACCTCCAGATGTAGCGTTCATATGAGATTTACGTGGGCAACGTCTAGTTGCATGGAATGCCCTTCTTCTACGATTGGCTAACATTCAACTATCTGCCGCGCCCGATGAATTTTGTTGGAATCTTCATAAGAGTGGTGCATTCTCTGTGGATTCCATGTATAATGCTTTAATACATCTTGATACACTAGTTGATGATAACAAGATGATTTGGAAGATGAAGATACCACTAAAGACTAAGGTGTTTGGTTGGTATCTTCGTTGTGGAGTTATTCTCACTAAAGATAATCTTGCTAAGCGAAACTGGCATGGAAATAAAAATTGTGTTTTCTATCACCATGATGAGACTATTAAACATCTTTTTTTCCAATATCGGTTCGCAAGGCCTATATGGTCAATCATCCAAGTAGCATCTGACTTTTATTCCCCATGCAGTGTGGCCAATATTTTTGGTAATTGGCTGCACAGTATAGATAATCGGTTTAGAACGCTTATACGGGTGGGAGCGCTTGCCATTATTTGATCATTTTGGCTATGTAGAAATGATAAAGTGTTTAACAATAAAGATTCTTCTCCTTTACAGGTCATCTACCGGTGCACTGGTACACTCCGTTTATGGTCGTCTCTTCAGCGGGTGGAGCATCGAGACCTCTTTACGAATGTTTGTACACGGTTGGAGTTCACGGCGAGGGATAATTTTTCCCATCATGAGTGGCAGCATAATCTTTAGACCGGTCCACCTTAGTCTCAGGCGGCGTTGCAGTTTTATCACTATGATATGTAATACGCCTTTTTTATTATTTCGTTGCTACTGTTCTGCTACTGAACTACTGAACAACTGTGTGCATCCTAGTTATGCAGAGGCTAGGTGTAATGCTTAAACCTTTTAAGTAATAAAGTGCCCTTTATCGAGAAAAAAAAGAGCCCGATGAGAACATATTAATCATGGTGAGATCTGATAGTATCGATGTATGCAGACACCAGGCTCACATCCTCCATTTCGAAAATAAAGAATTGTAGTGCAACGGCATGGTGGATATTGATGTATGTTTATATTGGTATAAACATTTTATTCAAATAACTTGTAAAGAACGCAATTATAAGTTGTGGCATACCCATTTGTTTTCATATATTATAGTACTATTTTGGTATGATCATCGTTGTTGCATTTTATTTAGAGAAATATATACGTCTTTGATATCAGTAGCGTACAAGCTTCCTTTATCTGACTTATTGTAGTATGATCACCATTGTCGCATTTTTTTTAATAGAAATATTTATGCCTTTGATATCAGTACAGTACTAATACACAGCTTTCTCTTGGTGCTAGGACTAGGATATATACTTTGCATGCAAGCGGGCAAGTAATTTTTTTCAAGAATACACCCTAGGAGATGTATTAGGTTTCATAGAAGAAAGGCTAAGATAGCCGGTACAACGCCAAGAAGGCTACACGATACAAACACGACGCCACACGACTTACAACATAACCCACAACAACCGAACAATAAAGACACTCCTTGCACCGTCTCCCGCCATGAATGGTGGGAAGGAGATAATGTAGAACGGTAAGCCAGAGAATTGGGGGAAGCCTCGCACGATAAGTCGTGGGGTTCCGGGGGTTTATATATTGGGCACTTGGTCAATTATGGTTTGGTACAATTACAGTTAGGCCCTAAGTATATATAGTAAATACAGTCTAACACCCCACCCCCCCTCCCCCCGCAGTCTCAGCGGGAGGCTCTCGAACGCAGAGACTGGACCAAAAGTCAAGAAAGAGCTGACTCGGTAATTCCTTTGTCATTATGTCAGCAAACTGTAGAGCCGAAGGAACGTGAAGATCCCGAACTTCGCCAAGAGACACCTTCTCACGGACAAAGTGGATGTCGATCTTAATGTGCTTGGTGCGACGATGTTGCACAGGATTGGATGACATGTAGATGGCAGAGGCGTTGTCGCAGTAGACGAGAGTAGCCGAAGTGAGAGGGCGACGAAGTTCCTGAAGTAACTGGCGAAACCAGTAGCACTCAGCAACAACATGAGCTATAGCGTGATACTCAGCCTCAGCACTGGAGCGGGACACAGTAGTCTGTCGCTTGAAGGACCAAGAGATGAGACTGTCACCATAGTAGACACAATAACCTGATGTGGAGCGACGACAGTCTGGGCAGCCAGCCCAGTCCGCGTGAGAGTAGGCCATCAGGGATGTGGAGGACGAGGTGCGGAGAGTCATACCAAAGTCCAGTGTACCACGTAGATACCGAAGAACACACTTCACAAAGGCAAGGTGAGGTATACGAGGAGCGTGCATGTGAAGACATATCTGCTGGACATCATAGGAGATGTCAGGACGTGTCAGAGTAAGGTACTGTAACGCACCAGCAAGACTGCGGTACTCCGTGGCGTCAGAGATCAAATCACCATCAGTAGCAGAGAGCTTGGCACTGGTGTCAACAGGAGTCAGAGAAGAATGACACTCAGCCATACCAGCACGCTGTAGAAGGTCGATGACATACTGCCGCTGAGTCAAGGATAGCTCATTCAGAGTGCGACATACAGCAATCCCAAGGAAGAAATGAAGATCACCAAGATCAGTCATAGCAAACTCACTGTGCAGCCGGCCAAGAAGCTGCTGAAGAAGAGTCGTGGAGGATGCAGTGACTATGATATCGTCGATGTAGAGGAGCAAGTAGGCGGAGTCAGTCTCTAAGTGAAGGACAAAGAGAGACGTATCGAAGACAGAGGCGACAAAACCCACTGTGGTGATGTGTGCTGCAAACCGCTGGTACCATGCGCGAGGTGCCTGCTTCAGATCATAGAGGGACTTGTGCAGACGGCAGACATGATCAGGACGAGTTGGGTCAACGAAACCTGGGGGCTATTGACTATATACGACTTCCTCGACATTGCCATGGAGAAAAGCATTCTTGACATCAAGCTGGCCAATCGGCCATGAGCAGGAGAGAGCAATCTGAAGAACAAGACGAATAGTGGCATGCTTGAACAGGCTGAACGTCTCATCATAGTCAATTCCGGGCCACTGAGAATAGCCCCGAACAACCCACCGCGCCTTGCGACGAGCCAGAGTGCCATCAGAGTGAAATTTATTGTGAAAATTCCACTTGCCCGTGACGACATTGGCACGCGGTAGATGAGGCACCAGAGATCAGGTGCGGTTGTCCAGAAGAGCTTGATGTTCCTCTATCATGGCAGCACACTAGAGTGGATCCTGGAGAGCCTGGCGAGACGTCAAAGGAATGACATCAAGGGGTGTCGCAACAGCCGACAAGTCAAGGAGGTTCGGTCGATGAAGAACTCGGCCGAAACGAGTAGTCCGAGGAGCCGTCGTGGAAGGAGGCGGCGGCGCGGCAGCAGAGGCTGCCACGACAGCGTTTGCGATGGTAGTACCCGATGCGGCAGCGGGCGCGGCAGAAGAGTCTTCCACGGCAGAGGAACCGGATGCGTCTGGTGTGGCGGCAGCATGTCCTACCACGGCAGGACTCCATGGCGCGGCAGCCTGCCGGGGCTGATCAGCAGCACGACGCGAGGGCGCAGTGGTGGATGCGATGTTAGGATAACAAAGACAACCAAAAACCCGAAGTGTGTTGTAGGGTTGAGACCGACCAAGAATACGCGTGTAAGGTATGCGGGAGCCAATGGCTTTGCTGGGGCGTCTATTGAGGAGAAAGGTGGCAGTGGCTAAGGCTTCAGCCCAGAAGGACTCAGGAAGGTGAGCATGGAACATAAGAGTGCGCATGGTGTCGTTGATGGAACGAATGGCGCGCTCAGCCTTGCCGTTCTGCTGTGAGGTGTAAGGGCATGACAGACAAAGAGTCGTGCCGTGAGTGGTGAGTACGGATTCAACAGCGTTGTTGAGAAACTCGGTGCCATTGTCTATTTGAAAGGAACGAATGGTGGTGCCAAACTGAGTGTGCGCGTATGCAAATAAATCTGTGAGAGGGCGAGACACACGAGATTTGTTGCGAAGCGGGAACGTCCAATAATAATGAGAGTCATCATCGATGATAACAAGGTAATATCGAAAACTAGAAGCACTTATAACTAGAGAGGTCCACAAATCACAATGTATCAAATCAAACTTGGCACGAGACACAGAGGTAGACGAACTAAATGGGAGGCGCACATGTTTTCCAAGTCGACAGGCTTTGCAAACAGTGGCATGTCTAGCTTTATTTCATCTGACTAAAGAAAGACGCTAAAGAGCCGACATGGCATCTTGACCAAGGTGACCAAGTCGATGATGCCAGAGGTCGACGTCAGTGGTGGCGAGCAAGGAGGTAGGTGGAGCATGGTGCGGAGAGCCCGGAAACGTGTAGAGATCCCCTTCACTATTGCAGCAAAGGATCACGCGACGAGTCTTCAGGTCCTTCACAGAAAAACCGCAAGCGTCAAATTCAACAGAACAAAAATTGTCACGGGTGAATTGACGAATAGAAAGCAAATTGCGAACTAAGTGGGGAACAAGGAGAACATGTTTGATATGAAACACATGACTAGAAGGAGACTGGTGATGGCGCCGGTGTTGATATATAGATCACCGACCAGTTGGGAACCCCAAGAGGAAGGTATGATGAGCACAACAGCAGTTTTTCCTCAGTAAGAAACCAAGGTTTATCAAACCAGTAGGAGAAAGCCAAACTTAAGAAGGTGATGCTTGCTAGCTTAGTGACACTCCAACAAGGGCGCTGTTAACGATACTTGTTAGCGCGTCTTCAACTAGTAGCAACGCGGAACCTGCACACAACACAACCAAAAACTTTGCTCCCAACTTACGATGAGGTTGTCAATCTCATCGGTTTGTTGTAAACAAAGGAATGAGTGTATCGAGTGGAAAGCAATAGTAGTATGCGAGTAAGTAAATAGTGCGAGTAATAGTAAAACGGTGTAACAATGTAAAGGAAATTGGACCGGGGTCCACAGTTCACTAGTGGTATCTTTCTATAAAATAAATAACAACAAGCTGGGTAAACAAATTACAGTTGGGCAATTGATAGAATAAAGATAACGTGCATATGTCGCGAGGATCACTATGAGATTTACTCTGGGCATTACAACAAGATACATAGACCGCCATCGAACTGCATCTATGACTAATAATCCACTCACGGAGAATCATCCGAGGACCCCGAAAGTATTAAGTTGCGAACAACAGATAACTGCATTAAGCAAAGTGTGTAATGTAAACAAAGCATATGGCCTTCGACATAAGAATGTTGTTTTCTCCCTAGTGGCAACATCACATCTATAACCTTAGAGGTTTCTGTCACTTCCCCAGATTAAATAGAGGCATGAACCCAACTATCGAGCATAAATACCCCCTCTTGGAGTCACTAGTATCTACTTGGCCAAGATAGCTACTAACAACGGAGAGCATGCAAGATCATAAACAACATAGAGATAACATAAGATAATATTCAGCACATCAACTCAACATAACACCAATATTCATCGGATCCCAACAAACACAACATGAAGAATTACATAACGGTGATCTCGATCATGTAAGGCAGCTCACGAGATCTAAACATGAAGCACATGGTGGAGAAGACAACTATCTAGCTACTGCTATGGACCCATAGTCCAAGGTAGACTACTCACTCATTGCGTCGGAGGTAAGCATGGCGATGAAGAAGACCTCCGGTGGTGATTCCCCTCTTCGGCAGGGTGCCGGGAAGAGCTTCTGGACCCTCCTGATCTCGGGTCGATGACGACGGCGGATCGCGATGTGTTTCTGGAAAATTGATCGGGTATTTAGGTTTTTCCCGTCGGGGGGTCTTTATAGGCAAAGGGACAGCGTCAGAAGTGGACGAGGGCGGTCACACACATATGGGGCGCGGCCAGGGGCTGGCATTGTGGCATCTTGTTAATAGGTTAGTTCCGGAAAATGCATAAAAATGCCACAAAGTGTAACGAAACACTAAGCAAATAGTGTAAAAACAAGCATGGAGCATCAAAAATTATAGATACGTTTGAGACGTATCAGCATCCCCAAGCTTAACTCCTGCTCGTCCTCGAGTAGGTAAGTGATAACAAAAGAATAATTTTTGAGGTGACATGCACCTACACAATCTTGATCATCTATGTAAGCATTGAGTGCTGGGATCAAAAGAACTTAAAACATGGGCATGAAAGATATAATCTTGATAGAAGAAACTTAGCAACCATGTTATAACATGAAAAAGAACACAAATGAAAGATCATAAAAACGAAACAATGAAAGTCAAACATGTATTCAAATCATATGGAAAAACATACAAAATGGTTTTCAGCTTGTCCTTCATGAGAGAGCAAAACATAAATGCATAGGACACCTTCAAGTTTAAGAGGGCGACTAGATACAAGTAATTTAAGAACAAGTGAAACCAACATCATGAATCAATCAATGAAAACTTTGGGACAATGCACATTAGACTCAGAATGACAACTATGCTTTCTTAGACGGTGCATAAAGATAGAAGGTGGTGACTCAACATAAAAGTAAAAGAAAGGCCCTTCGCAGAGGGAAGCAGTGATTGCAAGTTTTATAAACCTTCATAAATTATGGTACTTACTAGCTTTGAGCTCTCATTGCCCCCATCATAGGCATCTTGAATGGTTAAAGTTAATGCGAGTACAATTATGAAGCATATGCTTGACAAATCATAAGTTGAAAACCTCGTGTCCCGTGAAGTACGAATACCCAAACCTCATGCTACTCGACTTAGAGTCCCAAGCAAGCTCTTGTCATTATAAGTATACATGTATCATCGAGAATCGCCAACGGGGTACCTCCGTGCCCGATGACATGGAACAAGCCCACATCAAAATGATAGGAGAAACAGATAATAAACACCTCGGCATCTCTTTTATTTACCATTGGTATAGCTTTTTATTTTGAGATGCGTCGTCGAATGTTCACTATGGGCATGCTGTAAATTTCCACCATGAATTATGCATGGCTTAGATTGGCGGCCAGGCGTTTCTCTAACACGTATACAAACTCCATGATCCCGCAAGATTCCCAATTTATTTCACATCGCGAGTATCCATAAACAAAAGATCATGATATCAACTCAAATAAGAAGTGCAATGTTGAAAGCTTACCCCATGATGGCATGGTTTGGCTAATTTCCAACTTACAACTTGCAAGCATAACAACTCAACATAAGAGAGCCACAATGTCAAATTTTTAAGAACGAGAAAAGTAAAGTGTACCATCAGGTTCGTGAGAGCTTTACTGACCAATTTTCGCATAACACCAAAAAGAGTTTAATTTGAAGGATAGATAAAAGCAAGTCAAATGTACTTTGGAATAGCAATTTGCTAATAGCTATGTATGGTGGACACATTGGAACAACTTGGTTTTTAGGAGTTGGATGCACGAGTAGAGCTCATACTCTATACAAAATGAGGGCTAGCAAAAGACTGGGAGCGACCAACTAAGAGAGCAATAACGGCCATAATCATGCAGATCGACAAAGCAACATTAAAAGAAGCATAAGATGGCATCAAAAGTCAAAAACTAAATAATCATAGAGGCAATGGCGACTTTGTATGAGTCAAACATGTGTGAGCATGCGCCAAGTCAACCCAAATAAAGCATCAAATGAGAAAACCAAAATAATGCTTCCAAATAATTAAAACAACGCATGATTTTTTCAAAGGCTCATTAAGCAATCTTAGTCATTTGAGACAAGTCATGCTACAGCAAAACCACTAAGCATACTATCAAAAAGACATCAAGCACGACATGCAAAAGCCTAGGCCGCAGTCTACACAAGCTCTTTTTTGTACCATTTTTTGCATAATTTTTTTCTCTTTTCCAACACCATTCGAACCTTTTTAAAATAACTCTTTTGATGAAAACCAACATGGACCAGAGGTCAAAATACTCCTTGATGCAAAGATATAACAAGATCTGAACACAAATCAAGGCAAAAATCAAAAGCTAAACGCAGTTCTAGAAAAAGAGAACACTCGTTGAAACGATAAGAGTGAAAAACGGAGTGTTCTTGGCAAATGAAAAGCAAGGCAACTTCTCCAAAATAAATTTGTTGGGGTCCTACCATTTATTGGAGAAAACAAAACTTAAACAAAACTGAAAACTAAAAACAACTAATGCTCCAAGAAAAACGCATAATGCATGAAGCAATAAAAATATAGTGTGTTGAAAGGTGACTTGATTTTTACCGATGAAGAAGGGGTGCCTCGGGGGCATCTCCAAGCTTTGATGCTTGTACCTCTTGGATATTTCTTGGGGTGCATGGGCATCCCCAAGCTTGAGCTTTTGTCCATTCTTCAACTCATCTCATCATTCTCCAATCCCTACGCTTGAAAACTTCCTTCATACAAAACTAAACACAATTCTATTAGCAACATTAGTGTAAGCATAATAATGAATCAACCCCTTTTTGCTTCAGGTTTCAACTCAAAACCACCACATATAAATAATATACTACTGTAGCAACTTCCCCAAAAGTTCCATGATCAAAAGAACTCAAAAAGAAAGCGATCGAGAGGCAAACACAAATAGTGGCAGAAATCTGTCAAAACAGAACAGCTGACAAAGGTCGATTTTTTCGAGGGTTTTCTGTTGCTCAAATCAAAAGTGTATAACTAATGAAAGTTTGGATATAACCTGGGGCATATGCACAAGAAATCGCAGGTCAAAAAGATATTCTGAGAATTTTCACGAATTTTTACGGTGCAGCACCAAAATCTGTTTCAGGACAACAACATCCCCAAATCTTACCTCACTCAAATTAGAGGCTTCTCTTGGCACAACAACAAAATAAAAAGGATAAGGAGAGGTTATTACAGTAGTAATAACTTCCAAGACTCAAATAAAAGAAAAAGAACTGAAAGTAAAACAATGGGTTATCTCCCAAGAGTGCTTTTCTTTAACGCCTTTGAGCTAGGCGCAGAAAGTGCAAATCAAGTAATATCAAGTGATGAAGCATCAAGCTCATAAGTTGCTCTAAGAATAGAGTCAAACAGTAATTTATTTATTTTCATAGGGAAGTGTTCCATACCTTTCTTGAGTGGAAATTGATATTTGATGGTGCCTTCCCTCATATCAATGATGGCACCTATAGTTCGAAGAAAGGGTCTCCCCAAAATAATAGGACATGAAGCATTGCATTCAACATCCATAACAAGAAAATCAACGGGAACAAGGTTATTGTTAACCATAATAAGAACATCATTAATCCTTCCCAAAGATTTCTTCTTAGCAACATCAGCAATAGGAACATCATAATAACACTTTTCAAGAGGTGGTAAACCAAGCATGTCATAAATCTTTCTAGGCATAATAGAAATACTAGCACCTAGATCACATAAAGCATGGCAATCAAAACCATTAACATGCATATCAGTGATGGGTTCCTAACCATCTTCTAACATTCTTGGGAATAGAAGCTTTTTGCTTCAACTTTTCATCCCTAATTTTCATGAGGGCATTAGTAATATGCTTAGTAAAAGCAACATTTATAGGACTAGCATTAGGAGTCAAAACAAGATTTTGCAAGAACAAAATAACTTCAGATATATTGCAGCCATCAACATCAAAATCATTAAAAGAAATAGAGCTATCATCTCCTATACTCCAAAAAATTTCAGCACTCTTTTGAGAAAAAGTTTTTGCTATTTTGGGCTTTTTAACACAAGGAGTAGGAGTTTTCTCTACACCAATCAAAGTAAGAGGATTGCTAGCATTTGGAACAACATCATTAGAGGTAGTAATGGTACATACCTTCATCTTTCTAGCCATCTCATCTTCTCTTTCCCACCTGGCATGCAATTCTGCTAGCATCCTAACATTTTCATCAATTCTAACTTGGATAGCATTAGCAGTAGCAAAAGTATTGTTCTCTTTCACCTCATTAGGCAACACTTTTAAATTCAGAAGTTCAACATCATGAGCAAGGCTATCAACTTTAGAAGCAAGAATATCAATTTTGCCTAACTTTTCCTCAACAGACTTATTAAAAGCAGTTTGCTTACCGATGAAGTCCTTGAGCATTACCTCAAGCTCAGAGGGCGCATCCCTAGTGTTGTTGGAGGAATTACCATAAGAGTTACCATAACCATTACCATTGGTAGAAGGATACAACCAATAATTGTTACTAGTAAAAAATTTCCTATAAGCATTGTTGTTGAAATTATTATTTCTAATGAAGTTTACATCAACATGCTCTTCTTGAGCAACCAAGGAGGCTAAAGGAACATTATTAGGATCAACATGAGTTATATCATTAGAAAGCATAAGCATTGTAGCATCAATCTTATCACTCAAGGAAGAGGTTTCCTCAACAGAATTTACCTTCTTACCTTGTGGAGCTCTCTCGATGTGCCATTCAGAATAATTTACCATCATATTGTCGAGAAGCTTGGTTGCGGCGCCCAAGGTAAGGGACATAAAAGTGCCTCCAGCAGGTGAATCTAATAGGTTCCTTGAAGAAAAATTTGGCCCTGCATAAAAAGTTTGGACAATCATCCAAGTAGTCAGTCCATGAGTAGGGCAATTCTTTATCATAGATTTCATTCTTTCCCAAGCCTGAGCAATATGTTCATTATCAAACTGGCTAAACTTCATAATTTCGCTACGCAAAGCTATAATCTTAGCAAGAGGATAGTATCTTCCAATAAAAGCATCCATACACTTAGCCCATGAATCAATACTATTTTTAGGCAAAGACAGCAACCAATCCTTAGCTTTTCCTCTCAAAGAAAAAGGAAACAACTTAAGCTAAATAATATCACTCTCTACATCCTTATATTTCTGCATCTCACATAGCTCAACAAAATTGTTGAGATGAGCTGCAGCATCATCAGTACTAGCACCAAAAAATTGCTCTTTCATAACAAGGTTCAATAAAGCAAGCTTAATCTCATAAAAATCTGCAGCAGGAGCCGGTGGCGCAATAGGAGTGTAGATAAAATCACTATTATTAGTGCTAGTAAAATCACACAACTTGGTGTTCTCATGAGTACCCATTCTAGCAAAGCTAAAAGCAGACAAGTAAAAGCAACTAATAGGAAACTAATTTTTTTTGTATTTGGTAAAACGATGCAAGTACAAATAAAGTAAAAGCAAAACTAAAACAAAGTAAAGGATGTGTGACGAGGTTCTAAGTTGGCAATGCCCATGCTCGAGGGCTTTCGATCTAGGGAGCGCATTGTGGGACCCGATGAACTCGACGGCGATCAGACGAAAGCAGGGAAACACGAGGTTTTACCTAGGTTCGGCCCCCTTGGTAGGGTAATGACCTACATCCTGCTTGTCTGACTTTTATTGATGGGATGGCTACAATGGTGATGTTACAGTGGTGGCGTAGATTAGATCTAGCCGAGGCAGAGAACTCTAAGTATCGAGAGCTCCGGCGTGAGGTGGTGGAAAAGTGTCTAGTGTTTCGGGACCTCCCTCCCAGCCTTTTATATGCGAAGGCTGGGTCTCAGGATTGTCCCTCAAGAAAAATACAGATCGGATTGGTTTCGAATAAGCCCTAGCCGAAGACTAATCCAATTTGGACTCCTCGAATCCTTGCTTGCATGCCAAGTATAGCTCCTGGGCCACGTCAAGCCGCTGCCCTTATGGGCCTTGCAATTCCTTCGACTGTAATCTCCCCTGGGCCGAAAACCAGGTAGGCGAATGTTGAGGGCCTATTTGTCATTCCTTCGTCAATAGCCCCCGAGTGCCTGGGATAGTCGAAGACTATGGCAGGGACTCTAACTCGAGTCTCCTTTTAATTGCATGAGACCATATTCGCCCTTCCTTAAAAAGCACAAAAGCATAGCGAATACACAAACGATGCATCTGACAGATGCGGCTGATTCGAGTAGTACTCATTCCGAGCCTCGAAAATGTTTAGCTTGGTTTGCAGGGGGATAGGCATAACCGGCCTGAGACTCACGCCGGGTCTCAGTTAATTGCATAGCCGCAAAAACATTCGGTTAGCTTACTCAGATTCGAGTCCCCCAACTCGAACCCGCGTGGGCTGGCGCTACTTCGACCCGAGCCGCGTTGGACTTACCAGGTCGAAGCCCAGTTCATTGTGAGGCATCCGATGCGTCCATCAGTGCAAACTTCATACCGTAGGTATGGAAAAAATTTCGGCAGAGCGTGCTTGATACGAATACCGGGCCATCTGGTGTTGCAAACCGTGGACTTACCTTCGTATTTGACATACGGCATCCGAACTGGTATATTGCCACCAAGACTCGGGCATTTTGAGTGTATGCATGAATATAGAATTGGATTCAGGGGGCTAAAGCCACTCCCGAATCGTAACTGAGGCGCGAAACTCCCCTTGCAGAAGTCTTCTTCCTTCACGGCAACAGCGCCAGAAAACACCTTGATGGCGCCGGTGTTGATATATAGATCACCGACCAGTTGGGAACCCCAAGAGGAAGGTATGATGAGCACAGTAGCAGTTTTCCCTTAGTAAGAAACCAAGGTTTATCGAACCAGTAGGAGAAATCCAAACTTAAGAAGGTGATGCTTGCTAGCTTAGTGACACTCCAACAAGGGCGCCATTAACGAAACTTTTTCGCGCGTCTTCAACTAGTAGCAACGCGGAACCTGCACACAACACAACCAAAAACTTTGCTCCCAACTTACGATGAGGTTGTCAATCTCACCGGTTTGCTGTAAACAAAGGAATGAGCGTATCGAGTGGAAAGCAATAGTAGTATGCGAGAAAGTAAACAGTGCGAGTAATAGTAAAACGGTGTAACAATGTAAAGGAAATTGGACCGGGGTCCACAGTTCACTAGTGGTGTCTCTCCATAAAATAAATAAGGGATTTCTATTTTTGTGCCCTCGGGTCCTTAGTTGTGCTCAGTTTTCCCCAGCCGCTTAGTTTTTCCTCAGTTTTGCCCAAGCGCTTGTCTGAAACCCTCACAAGGATCTCGGACGGGAGGAATCCCGTTTAGTTGACCATTTGTTGGTGCTGGCAAGTGGGGCCGCTGTTGGTACCCCATAGTGGACACGTCTCCACTTATCCAGATCATCATGGGACCCACAACTTGTCCACGTTAGCGCGCCGGACCCACAGCTTACCCAGGTGACCGTTGCAAAATGGGAGCCCGAGCCAGCCCCGCGCCCGTGCCCATGCTATTGCTTCCCCTTTCTTTCCCCATTGTTCTTCTTCTCCGCCAGCGGCAGCCCTTCTCCGGCAGGTGGGTGATGTCTAGTTTCTCTTTGACCTCCCGTTCTTCATGGCCTCAGTATGGACCCGTGCCTTTGACAAAATGCCCTGACTGCCCACACCAGGAGCCTCTGAAGCGGTTGATCTGTAAGACGGACGGCAATAGCAACCGTGGACGTGAGTTCCTTGCATGCGAGAGTTTGCCATATAGAGAGGGGGATAAGGTTAGATCTCGCTCCAATTGCTCTATTTTCTCTCAATTTTCTTGTTATTCCCTCGAATTTGGGATTTAGGGTTCACGTTGTTGTTTTCAGATCCTTAAGAAATGCAGGTATTTTGAGTGGATCGATGTGTACGTTCAGAGGCTTAAATTGCAGGAATCAATTGGCGCTATTGGGGAGCGCAATTTGGGAGGGGGGACTTGCTGTAGAGAATGCGGCAGAGAGAGGAGCCATTCCGATTATGCCCAATTTTCCCAATGCAGAACTGGTGGAAGTGAAGGGAGAACTGAAGAAAATGAACAAGCAATTAAAGCAGCTGATCGAGTTGAAGAAGCAAGCTAATCTGATGGATGGTTGTTTTTTTGTTGTATAATTGCGATCGGATTCTTATCATTGCTCATCAAGCGCTAGAAGTTGTTACAAGGGATCCCTTGTTACAAATCCATTAGTCAGTTACATGTACTTGTAGTTGTTTTCAAAGTTAGTGTGTGCATTCACCGAAATTACCAAAAAAAAATAAGTGTTAGGGAATATAGGAATGCTAAAGATAGTTGATAATTGTTAGAGGGGTGACAAATAATGCATTCACCGAAATCCCACAAATATGTATGTCTCATGTTTATACCAAAATTATACCACTTTTGGGAAGTTTCAAATAACCAAAACTATATCCCAAACTATATTCCCTAAAAGAAAAGGAATGCTAAAGAAAGTTGATAATTGTTAGAGGGGTGATAAATAATCCATTCACCGAAATCCCCCAAATATGCCAAATATGTATGTCTCATGTTTCTACCAAAATTATACCACTTTTGGGCCATTTCAAATTGCCAAAACTATATTCCCTAAAAAAAGGAATGCTAAAGATAGTTGATAATTGTTAGAGGGGTGATAAATAATCCATTCACCGAAATCCCCCAAATATTCCAAATATGCATGTCTCATGTTTCTACCAAAATTATACCACTTTTGGGCCGTTTCAAATTGCCAAAACTATATTCCCTAAAAGAAAAGGAATGCTAAAGATAGTTGATAATTGTTAGAGGGGTGATAAATAATCCATTCACCGAAATCCCCCAAATATGCCAAATATGTATGTCTCATGTTTCTACCAAAATTATACCATTTTTGGGCCATTTCAAATTACCAAAACTATATTCCCTAAAAGAAAAGGAATGCTAAAGATAGTTGAGTGGGAGCTCGGTGACATTTTTAGTACTATATGTGGATGACATATTGATTATTGGAAATGACATCGGTATGCTTAACGATGTGAAGAGTTATTTGAATAAAAGTTTTTCAATGAAAGACCTAGGAGAAGCTGCTTATATATTAGGCATCAAAATCTATAGAGATAGAGAAAGACGCCTAATAGCTTTAAGCCAAAGTACATACCTGGACAAAGTTCTGAAGAGGTTCAGAATGGATAAAGCAAAGAAAGGTTCATTGCCCATGTTGTCGGGTAAGATATTGAGCAAGGCTCAGTGTCCAGCTACGGTAAAAGATAGAGATACTATGAGCAAAGTGCCATATGCCTCGGCCATAGGTTCTATCATGTATGCCATGTTGTGTACTAGACCGGATGTGTCCAATGCTCTTAGTTTGACGAGCAAATACCAAAGTGATCCAGGAGTGGAACACTGGACAGCCGTAAAGAACATCCTAAAGTATTTAAATAGGACTAAAGAAATGTTCTTGGTCTATGGAGGTGATGAGGAGCTCGTCGTAAAAGGTTACGTCGATGCTAGTTTCGACACCGACCCGGATGATTCTAAATCTCAGACAGGATACGTTTATATTTTGAATGGTGGAGCTGTAAGCTGGAGAAGCTGCAAGCAAAGCGTGATCGCGGGATCTACAACCGAAGCGGAATACATGGCTGCTTCGGAAGCGTCAAGTGAAGGAGTTTGGATCAGAAACTTCATCACTGAGCTTGGTGTGGTTCCAAATGCCTTGGACCCACTAGAGATATTGTGCGACAACACTGGCGCCATAGCACTGGCTAAGGAACCAAGATATCATCCAAAGACCAAGCACATCAACCGCCGTTTCCATATAATTCGAGATTATATATCAGATGGAGATCTGAAGATTAGCAAAGTACATACGGATCTGAATGTCGCAGATCCGTTGACTAAACCTCTTCCACGAGCAAAACATGATCAGCACCTTAATGCCATGGGTGTTAGATTGTTGCCAGATGTAAACTAGATTATTGACTCTAGTGCAAGTGGGAGACTGTTGGAATTATGCCCTAGAGGCAATAATAAAGATGTTATTATTATAATTCTTGTTCATGATAATGTTTATATTCCATGCTAGAATTGTATTAAGCGGAAACTTTAATACTTGTGTGGTTTATGAACAACACCGTGTCCCTAGTACGCCTCTTTGGACTAGCTCATTGATTAATGATGGTTAAGGTTTCCTAACCATAGACATGAGTTGTCAATTAATAATGAGATCATATCATTAGGAGAATGATGTGATGGACAGACCCAAATAAAGCAGAGCAATTAGATCGTGTCATCGTGTTCATCTTTGCGAAGCTTTTTCCTATGTCAAGTATTGTATTCCTTAGACCATGAGATAATACAACTCCCTGGTATCGGAAGAAAGCTTTGAGGTCATCAAACGTCATCCTATGTGAGGGTGATCATAAAGGTATCTCTCAGGTGATTGGAAAGTACTTGTTGGGTTGTATGTATCGAGATGGAATTTGTCCCTCCCAAGTCGGAGAGATATACTTCGGGCCCACTCGGTAATCGATATCAACATCGCTTGCAAGCACGTGGTTAAGGAGTTGATCACAAAGTGATATCGGATTACGGAACGAGTAAAGTACTTGCTGTGAACGAGATTGAACTAGGTATGCCGATACCGACGATCGAATCTCAGGCGAGTAAAATATCGTGAGACGAAGGGAATACAAATACGGGATTGATTGAATCCTGACATCGTGGTTCATCCGATATGATCATCGCTGAGTGCGTGGGAGTCAATATGGATTTCCAGATCCCGCTATTGATTATTGATGGGGATCATGTCCACGTATTCTCGAACCCGTAGGGTCACACACTTAACGCAAACCAACGCTAGGGTAGTTTTGGGATATATGTGAAATAGTTTCAGAAGAGTTACGGAATTGTTCCGGGTGGAAAATATTGGTATTTATTAATTATATGAATTAATAAATATTGACACTATTTATTTAGTAGAAATAAATAAAGAAAAAAAGGAGAAAAAAAAGAACCAGCGCACACTACCAGCATGCATGGCTGTATCATTGATCGATGCGGCCAGCGATCATGGCTCGCGTGCATGGCATGGGCCTCTTGGCCATTTGGGCCTGCCGCACATGCACACGCTATTGACGCGATCGATCGTCGATCGCGGCGGCGCGCAGCTGGCTTACGTGCATATCAAGTTGATTGCACGGGAACCTAGGGCATACTGCTACGCCTATAAAAGGCACTAGTGCGCCGCCGGTTTTGGTGTGACCTAATTCCCGCGGAGCCGCTGCCCGGTTTCTGAAGCCTTCTTTTTCCGTTCTTCTTCCACCACGCAAACAGGCGAAGCCCTGTCGGCGCATACTCTCCATCATAGACACCACACCGTCGTGTTGTCGATCCCATCTACCACTCCACCATATCTCGCTGGACCGGGAAGGCGGAGTCGTTGGTGCGCTGTACGTGTGCATCTCTCGGAGGCGCCGCCACTTGCGGCGTAGGATCGGATCGGATCGCGAGGAGGAGACGGCGAGTACGACTACGTCAACCACGTTCTGTTGAACGTTTCCGCTGTGCGATATCTTCAAGGGTATGAAGATCTCATCTACCTCTCTCGTTGATTACATCTCCTAGATTAGATCTTGGCTTTCTTGTTCGCTTCGTAGATTTTTTTTTGATTTACTATGCTGCGAAACCCTTCAGTGGTATCAGAGCTAGATGTATGCGTAGATGTGTTTCACGAGTAGAACGCAACATGCTTGTTGCGGGCGTTGATGTTTTCTGTTGCAAACCTCTTGTTTTGTACTTCTTATGGCGCGGCATAGTGAGATCGAAGCGGTCCAGGCCAACTTTACGCGACCTCGTTCGCGAGACCGGCTCCGCACTTGACGTGTGGCTTGTTCCACACATGCGGCTGGTGGATGCCAGTTTCTCTCACTATAGTAGTCATGAGATTTACAACGGATGTTAGCAACCATAATATCACCGTTGTGGCTTTCCATAGGTAAGAATCGTTCTTAACTTGTGACTCCCATAAGCCACGTAAAACATGCAACAACAAAGTAGAGGCGTCTAACTTGTTTTTGCAGGGAGTATTTTGTGATATGGTATGGCCCAAGACATGATGTGTATGAATTGAGATGTATGCGATGATCATGTTTTTGTAATCTTTCACGACTTGCATGTCGATGAGTTCACAACCGGCAGGAGCCATATGGTTGTCTTTATAATTGTGTATGACCTGCGTGTCAACTTCTTATACGCCATGTAATAGCTTTACTTTATCGCTAAGTAGTTAGCAATAGTTGTAGTTGCTATTCGTGGTGGAGGCAATCATGGTGGAGTGATGGAGATCATGCCGGCGCGCACAAGATGGAGATCATGGCGCGGAGATTGGCTATACCATGTCACATAAAATTATATGCATGTGATGTTTATCTTTTTATGTATCTTATTATGCTTAGATCGCGACGGTAGCATTATAAGATGATTCCTCACTTAAAGATCAAGATAAAATTGTGTTCTCCCCTCATATGCGCCGTTGCGAAAGTTCGTCGTTTTCAAGCATCTCGTGATGATCGGGTGCTATAAACTCTACGTTCACATACAACGGGTGCAAGCCAGTTTTGCACACGCGGAAATACTTGGGTTTGACTTGACGAGCCTAGCATGTACAGACATGGCCTCGGAACACACGAACCGAAAGGTTAAACATGAGTCATATGAATGATATGATCGACACTTAGTTGTCCACCATTGAAACCACATCTCTTCTCGTGAAGATCGGATTAGGTGTGGTGAATTTGGATCGTGTTCACTAAACAACTTGAGGGATGTTGAATTTAGTGGGAGTTCATCTAGTAATTTGATTAAGTTGAACTAGTTATCATGAACATAGTCTAAATTGTACTTGCAAATTTTGTAGATCAAATGGCTAAGTCCAACTTCAACTTCAACATTTTTGCTGAGAAAGAAAAGCTTAAGAACAATGGGTCTAACTTCACCAACTGGTTCCGCAATTTGAGAATCATTCTCGCTGGCGGACAAAAAGCCTATGTACTTGAGAAAGCGCTAGGTGACGCCCCTGCTATTGATGCGCCGGCTGATGAAAAAGCTGTTTATCAGTCACGCAAAGATGATTATGGCGTGATTAAGAGTACCATGTTGTTTGCTATGGAACCGGAACTTCAAAATCGTTTTGAGGAGTTCAAGGGGCCTTTTGAGATACTTGAGGAACTGAAAACGATGTTTCAGACTCAGGCCCGTTCTGAGAGATATGCGATCTCTGAGAAGTTCTTTAACTGCAAGATGGAGGAAGGGAGTTCCGTTAGTGAGCACGCCATTAAGATGTCGGGCTACACTCAACGCCTTGAGCAACTGGACTGCAAGATTCCAGAGGAGCTCAAGATTGACAGAGTTCTGCAATCACTCCCTCCTAGCTACAAAGGCTTTGTAGTTACTCATAATCAAATTGGTTTCACTGATACGATCACTGAGCTCTTCGCTAAGCTGAAAGCTGCGGAGGTGGATATCAAAAAGGATAATCATGTGTTGATGGTCAACAAGACCACTAGCTTTAAGAAAGCTAAGGGTGCAAAGGGATCCTTCAAGAAAGGCAGCGGCAAGCGCGTTGCCCCTGTTGAGAAGAAGCTCAAGTCTGGACCTAAGCCGGACACTGAGTGCTTCTATTGCAAGGTCAAGGGTCACTGGAAGCATAACTATCCGAAGTACTTAGCGGACAAGAAGGCTGGCACCATCAAAGGTATATTTGATATACATGTTATTGATGTCTACCTTACTAGCGCTCGTTGTAGTGCCTGGGTATATGATATTGGTTCAGTTGCTAATATTTGTAACTCGAAACAGGAGCTACGGAATAGACGGCGGCTAGCAAGGGATGAGGTGACGATGCGCGTTGGCAATGGATCAAAAGTTGATGTGATGGCCGTCGGCACGCTCTCCTTAGTTTTACCTTCGGGATTAGTTTTAAACCTTAATAAGTGTTATTATGTGCCTGCGTTGAGCATGAACATTATATCTAGATCATGTTTATTGCAAGACGGTTATTCATTTAAATCTGAGAATAATGGTTGTTCTATTTATATGAATAACATCTTTTATGGTCATGCACCTGTTGTGAATGGTTTATTTCTTCTGAATCTCGAAAGCAATGAAACGCACATCCATAACATTGAGGCTAAAAGATGCAAAGTAGATGGTGATAATCCAACTTATTTGTGGCACTGCCGTCTAGGTCATATTGGTGTAAAACGCATGAAGAAACTCCATTCTGATGGACTTTTGGAGTCTCTTGATTTTGAATCATTTGACATGTGCGAGTCGTGCCTCATGGGCAAGATGATCAAAACCCCGTTCTCTGGAATAATGGAGCGAGCAACGGACTTGTTGGAAATCATACATACCGATGTGTGCGGACCAATGAGTGTTTCGACGCGCGGTGGATATCGCTATTTTCTCACTTTTACTGATGACTTAAGTAGATATGGGTATATCTATTTAATGAAACATAAATCTGAAACGTTTGAAAAGTTCAAAGAATTTCAGAATGAAGTGGAAAATCATCGTAACAGGAAAATTAAATTTCTGCGATCCAATCGTGGAGGTGAGTATTTGAGTTATGATTTTCTCACGCATCTTAAAGCAAGCGGAATCGTTTCGCAACTCACGCCACCCGGAACACCACAGCGCAATGGTGTGTCTGAACGCCGGAATCGAACTCTATTAGATATGGTGCAATCAATGATGTCTCTTACAGATTTGCCGTTATCTTTTTGGGGTTATGCATTAGAAACCGCTGCATTCACTTTAAATAGGGCACCATCTAAATCCGTTGAGACGACACCGTATGAACTATGGTTTGGTGCTAAACCTAAGTTGTCGTTTCTTAAAGTTTGGGGATGCGAAGCTTACGTCAAGAAGTTGATGCCGGACAAGCTCGAACCCAAAGCGGAGAAATGCGTCTTCATAGGATACCCTAAGGAAACGATTGGGTATACCTTCTACCACAGATCCGAAGGCAAAGTATTTGTTGCAAAGAATGGATCCTTTCTTGAGAAGGAGTTTCTCTCGAAGGAAGTGAGTGGGAGGAAGGTAGAGCTAGACGAGGTTATTGAACCTTCTCTGGAGTTGGAGAGTAGCGCAGCACCTGAAGTTGTTCTGGTGCCGTCTGCACCAACAAGAGAGGAAGCTAATGATGAAGATCATGAAACTTTGAACGATGCTACTACTGAACTTCGCAGGTCGACAAGGTCACGTGCCACTCCTGAATGGTACGGCAACCCTGTCTTAACAGTCTTGTTGTTAGACAACAGTGAACCTGCGAACTATGAGGAAGCGATGATGAGCCCAGACTCTGAGAAATGGCTAGAGGCCATGAAATCCGAATTGGGATCCATGAGCGAAAACCAAGTGTGGACTTTGGTGGACCCTCCTAGCGACCGTAAGGCCGTTGAGTGCAAATGGATTTTCAAGAAGAAAACGGACGCGGATGGTAATGTTACTATCCATAAAGCTCGGCTTGTCGCAAAAGGTTTTCGGCAAGTTCAAGGTGTTGACTACGATGAGACTTTCTCTCCCGTAGCGATGTTTAAGTCCATTCGGATTTTATTAGCAATTGCTGCGTTTCATGATTATGAAATATGGCAGATGGATGTCAAGACTGCGTTCCTCAATGGCAACATTGATGAAGAGTTGTATATGATGCAGCCCGAAGGTTTTGTTGATCCTAAGGATGCTAATAAGGTGTGCAAACTTCAGCGTTCTATTTATGGACTGAAGCAAGCATCTCGGAGTTGGAACCTTCATTTTGATCAAGTGATCAAGAGTTTTGGATTTGTTCCAAATTGCTACGAAGCTTGTATCTACAAGAAAGTGAGTGGGAGCTCGGTGACATTTTTAGTACTATATGTGGATGACATATTGATTATTGGAAATGACATCGGTATGCTTAACGATGTGAAGAGTTATTTGAATAAAAGTTTTTCAATGAAAGACCTAGGAGAAGCTGCTTATATATTAGGCATCAAAATCTATAGAGATAGAGAAAGACGCCTAATAGCTTTAAGCCAAAGTACATACCTGGACAAAGTTCTGAAGAGGTTCAGAATGGATAAAGCAAAGAAAGGTTCATTGCCCATGTTGTCGGGTAAGATATTGAGCAAGGCTCAGTGTCCAGCTACGGTAAAAGATAGAGATACTATGAGCAAAGTGCCATATGCCTCGGCCATAGGTTCTATCATGTATGCCATGTTGTGTACTAGACCGGATGTGTCCAATGCTCTTAGTTTGACGAGCAAATACCAAAGTGATCCAGGAGTGGAACACTGGACAGCCGTAAAGAACATCCTAAAGTATTTAAATAGGACTAAAGAAATGTTCTTGGTCTATGGAGGTGATGAGGAGCTCGTCGTAAAAGGTTACGTCGATGCTAGTTTCGACACCGACCCGGATGATTCTAAATCTCAGACAGGATACGTTTATATTTTGAATGGTGGAGCTGTAAGCTGGAGAAGCTGCAAGCAAAGCGTGATCGCGGGATCTACAACCGAAGCGGAATACATGGCTGCTTCGGAAGCGTCAAGTGAAGGAGTTTGGATCAGAAACTTCATCACTGAGCTTGGTGTGGTTCCAAATGCCTTGGACCCACTAGAGATATTGTGCGACAACACTGGCGCCATAGCACTGGCTAAGGAACCAAGATATCATCCAAAGACCAAGCACATCAACCGCCGTTTCCATATAATTCGAGATTATATATCAGATGGAGATCTGAAGATTAGCAAAGTACATACGGATCTGAATGTCGCAGATCCGTTGACTAAACCTCTTCCACGAGCAAAACATGATCAGCACCTTAATGCCATGGGTGTTAGATTGTTGCCAGATGTAAACTAGATTATTGACTCTAGTGCAAGTGGGAGACTGTTGGAATTATGCCCTAGAGGCAATAATAAAGATGTTATTATTATAATTCTTGTTCATGATAATGTTTATATTCCATGCTAGAATTGTATTAAGCGGAAACTTTAATACTTGTGTGGTTTATGAACAACACCGTGTCCCTAGTACGCCTCTTTGGACTAGCTCATTGATTAATGATGGTTAAGGTTTCCTAACCATAGACATGAGTTGTCAATTAATAATGAGATCATATCATTAGGAGAATGATGTGATGGACAGACCCAAATAAAGCAGAGCAATTAGATCGTGTCATCGTGTTCATCTTTGCGAAGCTTTTTCCTATGTCAAGTATTGTATTCCTTAGACCATGAGATAATACAACTCCCTGGTATCGGAAGAAAGCTTTGAGGTCATCAAACGTCATCCTATGTGAGGGTGATCATAAAGGTGTCTCTCAGGTGATTGGAAAGTACTTGTTGGGTTGTATGTATCGAGATGGAATTTGTCCCTCCCAAGTCGGAGAGATATACTTCGGGCCCACTCGGTAATCGATATCAACATCGCTTGCAAGCACGTGGTTAAGGAGTTGATCACAAAGTGATATCGGATTACGGAACGAGTAAAGTACTTGCTGTGAACGAGATTGAACTAGGTATGCCGATACCGACGATCGAATCTCAGGCGAGTAAAATATCGTGAGACGAAGGGAATACAAATACGGGATTGATTGAATCCTGACATCGTGGTTCATCCGATATGATCATCGCTGAGTGCGTGGGAGTCAATATGGATTTCCAGATCCCGCTATTGATTATTGATGGGGATCATGTCCACGTATTCTCGAACCCGTAGGGTCACACACTTAACGCAAACCAACGCTAGGGTAGTTTTGGGATATATGTGAAATAGTTTCAGAAGAGTTACGGAATTGTTCCGGGTGGAAAATATTGGTATTTATTAATTATATGAATTAATAAATATTGACACTATTTATTTAGTAGAAATAAATAAAGAAAAAAAAGGAGAAAAAAAAAGAACCAGCGCACGCTACCAGCATGCATGGCTGTATCATTGATCGATGCGGCCAGCGATCATGGCTCGCGTGCATGGCATGGGCCTCTTGGCCATTTGGGCCTGCCGCACATGCACACGCTATTGACGCGATCGATCGTCGATCGCGGCGGCGCGCAGCTGGCTTACGTGCATATCAAGTTGATTGCACGGGAACCTAGGGCATACTGCTACGCCTATAAAAGGCACTAGTGCGCCGCCGGTTTTGGTGTGACCTAATTCCCGCGGAGCCGCTGCCCGGTTTCTGAAGCCTTCTTTTTCCGTTTTTCTTCCACCACGCAAACAGGCGAAGCCCTGTCGGCGCATACTCTCCACCATAGACACCACGCCGTCGTGTTGTCGATCCTATCTACCACTCCACCATATCTCGCTGGACCGGGAAGGCGGAGTCGTTGGTGCGCTGTACGTGTGCATCTCTCGGAGGCGCCGCCACTTGCGGCGTAGGATCGGATCGGATCGCGAGGAGGAGACGGCGAGTACGACTACGTCAACCACGTTCTGTTGAACGTTTCCGCTGTGCGATATCTTCAAGGGTATGAAGATCTCATCTACCTCTCTCGTTGATTACATCTCCTAGATTAGATCTTGGCTTTCTTGTTCGCTTCGTAGAATTTTTTTTGATTTACTATGCTGCGAAACCCTTCAGATAGGGGTATACTGCCCGTTAGATCAGTGGATCAACGGTTGGTGGAGTCGATCCGTGTGACAACGGCTCAACCAATCAGGATAAGTTTGGGCTTCTGTGAGCATTTGTGACAGTAGTTGAGGGCAAAACTAAGTAGTACTAAGAAACCAAGGGCACGTAAATAGTAAATTGACTAAGAGATTCAAACAAAAGAATTACAAAATGAAAAATGCGTGTTTTGTACAATATAATTCATATTGGGCTACATCAAATTATTTGCAATTCAAATATATATGAGTGTGACAATTATGGCCTTATTTAGACAAACTATGTTTTGGGGAAGATGTTTTGCAAAGGGGTTTGAGTGGAAAACCATGCATCTTCATAGCTACTAGTGATTCTGAGAAGTGGCAATTTGTGGTAAAACATGATTTATCTATGTTTGTTCAAGGTGGCAGGTTGCGTAGGAAGACTCCATGAGTAGGTGCCACTATGTTTTTATTTTTTTGGATTTTTTTGCGCATGAAATGACTCAATTAGCTATGTTAATCTCATTTGTTGACTCTCTGTTGACCAGCTACTTGAGGGTAGAACTGAGTATATTGCACTTGCCAGTCTAAGTACTCGAGGGGAAAACTGAGTACAGATAAATTTTTTGTATAAGGCCCGAGGTCAGAACTGAGTACACCAAACGTCGAAGGGTTAGCCTCGTGTCGCGGTGCACGCTGCAGCCGTGCATAGCGGACGCGTGTTGCGGTACACCAAACGCCACCTTCGTCTTTATAGAGCCCCTCTTTCTCTCCCTCGATGCTCGCCCACTCTCTCATTCTCACTGCAACCGCCTCTCCTGTCCCATCATCTTCTCCACTTCGCGTCGAAAAAACCCCAAAGAAAAAACCCCGGTGATGGAGAAGAATGAGATGCCCATTGTTGGCGCTTCCGGCGTAGCTGCCGGCGCATCAGCCGCCGGCACATCGGCCGCCGGCGCATCGGCCGCCGCCCCTGTCCAGGACCCCGTCGCTGCTTCGAACGTAGCCGTCGGCGCATCAGCCGCCGGCGCATCGGCCGCCGCCCCCGTCTAGGCCCCCGTCGCTGCTTCCGACGTAGCCGCCGGCGCATCAGCCGCGGGCGCATCGGCCGCCGCCCCCGTCCAGTTCCCCGTCGATTGGGATCCGTACGAACAAGAGCCATATGTCGCCCTGGAGAACCCCTACGACACCAGCATCGTCGACGACGAGGAGGTAACCCTTTGTTCCCTTGTTCTTATTCCATTTCAATCCTTTTTTGTGTTAGATCTTACGTTATTAGGGTTTGTCTGTTCCTAGTTCTATCATTTTGTGTTAGATCTTGCGTTAATAGGGTTCGTCTGTTCCTAGTTCAATCCTTTTGTGTTAGATCTTGCATCATTAGGGTTCGTCTGTTCCTAGTTCTCGATCTTGCGTGTTAGATCTTGCGTTATTAGGGTTCGTCTGTTCCTAGTTCTAGATCTTGCGTTATTAGTGTTTGTGATTTGCTTTTGTTTAAGATTTGGTTAACTTATGTGAGTAATCAATCCCATCCGGTTAATTTGTGCCGATGATGATGAATATTTGGGCACAAATTGATTCAGGGTTTGGTCAGTGAACAATTGGTGTGTACAAATTTGTTGTGCATGATCTTTGGTTCACTGACCCAAATCCTGGATATAAGTGTGTCCAATGTAACTGAGGCTACCTCTTTTTTTCGTGCCCATATTATCATGCATGATCTTTTGTTCACTCTCTATTCCATCATCGCTACAATTAACTCCGTGTTTTTCGATCTTTGGTACTATGTGACAGGTGCAGAGCAGCGACGTCGACAGCGACGACGAGTCCTTCCACACCAAGACTCGTCACGTCCTCAGGAGGCTGTAGTCCGGCCATTACGATCGCCACTTTGCTCGAGGCGTTTACAGGTGCCCCTTCTGCACCAGGAGGCTCCGCGCCACCGACTTCAACTGCCTAGTGAACCATGCCGAATCCATTGGCAGAGCCATTGGCGGCGCTAGAGTTGGAACGACCGTGAACGTGCATGCGTTCATGGCCAAACACAAAGCACTTAGGATTCACATGCGCAGCCTCCAAGCTTAATCCCATTCATGTAAATTGTAGCTTATGTTGGATCTCGGTCGGTAGCTACTGTTATCTATGCTATGTTGGCTGCTGTATGCAGCTTATCGTATATTTTCTCTGGATTTGTGCCCTAGATTTCCTACTCCCTCCGATCCATATTACTCTTCCCTAATGTGGTTGTATCTAAACACATTTTAGTGGTTGATACATCCGTATTAGTGAAGAGTAATATGGATCGGAGGGAGTACCTGACTGGGTAAAAACGAAGGCATAAAGAAATGAATGGCGTTAAGAAACAGAAGGAGAAGCTGCTCTAGATTTGCTACCAATTTGGGCAATCAAGAATGAATGAGATCGAGCGAGAGAGAGGAAAAAGGTGCATTGAAAACTGCTAATCTGGGCGAAAGAGACAGAAACCACTCATGCCCACGTCCCAGACCCACACGGCTCCACACGCTACGGCCCCACACGCTACGGCCCCAGCTCCGCTCGTATGACCAAACACGGTATCGTCCTGTCCCACGCGGTCCCTTTCTACCAGCCCCACACGACGCGGCCCCACATGACGCGGCCCCACTCGTCAGCACGAAACGGTCAACTGAACGGGATTCCTTCCGTCCGACCTCCTTGTGAGGGTTTCAGACAAGGGCTTGGGCAAAACTGAGGAAAAACTAAGGAGCTGGGAAAAACTGAGTACAACTAAGGACCCGAGGGCACGAAAATAGAAATCCCAATAAATAACAACATGCTGGGTAAACAAATTACAGTTGGGCAATTGATAGAATAAAGATAACGTGCATATGTCGCGAGGATCACTATGAGATTTACTCTGGGCATTACAACAAGATACATAGACCGCCATCCAACTGCATCTATGACTAATAATCCACTCGCGGGGAATCATCCGAGGACCCCAAAAGTATTAAGTTGCGAACAACAGATAACTGCATTAAGCAAAGTGTGTAATGTAAACAAAGCATATGTCCTTGGACATAAGAATGTTGTTTTCTCCCTAGTGGAAACAACACATCTACAACCTTAGAGGTTTCTGTCACTCCCCCAGATTAAATAGAGGCATGAACCCAACTATCGAGCATAAATACCCCCTCTTGGAGTCACTAGTATCTACTTGGCCAAGATAGCTACTAACAACGGAGAACATGCAAGATCATAAACAACATGCAAGATAAATAACATGCTGGGTAAACAAATTACAGTTGGGCAATTGATAGAATAAAGAATGCAAGCAATGCATGTACATGTCATGATGATCACTATGAGATTCACTTGGGCATTACAACATAATACATAGACCATAATCCAACTGCATCTATGACTAATAATCCACCCGCCAGATATCATCTGAACAACCGTTGGGTATTAAGTTGCAAGCAACAGATTATCGCCTTAAGCAAAGTGTGTAATGTAAACAATACAAATGTCCTTGAACGCAAGACTGTTGTTTTCTCCCTAGTAGCAACAACACATCTACAACCTTAGAAGTTATTGTCACTCTCCCAGATTACTAGAGGCATGAACCCACTATCGAGCATAAATACTCCCTCTTGGAGTCACTAGCATCTACTCGGCTAAGATATCTACTAGCAACAGAGAGCATGCAAGATCATAAACAACATAGAGATGATAAATCAATAAATCAACTTGACATAGTACTCAATATTCATCGGATCCTAACAAACACAACATGTAGAATTACATAACGATGATCTTGATCATGATAGGCAGCTCACAAGATCTAAACATGAAGCACATGGAGGAGAAGACATCCATCTAGCTACTGCTATGGACCCATAGTCCAAGGTAGACTACTCACTCATCACGCCGGAGGCAAGCATGTCGATGAAGAAGACCTCCGGTGGCGATTCCCCGCTCCGGCAGGGTGCCGGGAAGAGCTTCTGGACCGTCCCAGTATCAGGTCGATGACGACGGCGGATCGCGATGTGTTTCTGGAAAATTGATCGGGTATTTAGGTTTTTCCCATCGGGGGGTCTTTATAGGCGAACGGGCAGCGTCAGAGGTGGACCAGGGTGGTCACACACATAGGGGGCATGGCCAGGGGCTGGGCCGCGCCGCCCTGTTGTGTTTCCGGACCGTGGCCCCTCTCCGTCTCCTCTTTGGACTTCTGGAAGCTTCAATAAATTTCTGGACGTTCGGCTTTTGTTTCGTCCAATTTCGAGAATATTTCCTGTGTAACTTTTCTGAAACACAAAAATAGCAGAAAATAGGGAACTGGCACTATGGCATCTTGTTAATAGGTTAGTTCCATAAAATGCATAAAAATGCCACGAAGTGTAACGAAACACTAAGCAAATGGTGTAAAAACAAGCATGGAGCATCAAAAATTATAGATACGTTTGAGATGTATCAACTGGAAGGACGTATGATCGGAGGAGGAGATGGGAATGGACGTCCCATTACCAACGGTGACTACATGTGGACGAGAGAGGGGTGCCGAGAAAAGTATGTTACCCTCGTCGTTGGTCATGTGGGAGGTGACGCCGGAGTCCATGACCTAGCCACACTGCTGGTACAGGTTGTTGAGGGCGGCGATCAAACCGGCGTTGTCCCATGTCGATGAAGAGGAAGATGACAGCGCAGACTGGTAGAGTGGCGCAGTCGTGGTGTGGTACGCCTGGGGACGTGGTCCGAGCATGCCGGGTGCCGAAGGAGCACGCCATTGTCCGACGCAGGGGGAGAAGCACACCCACGGGACGGTAGTCGCAGGCTGCACCGAACGGGGGGCGTCACCGCCCTGGCGGCCCTTCGTTCTTGTTCTTCGGCTTGTAGGTGTTCTTGGGTTTGCCAGAACCAGAAGTGGAGGAGTCACCACGGCAACCCGCGCTGGTGCATGCCGGAGGAGGTGGGCGGGTGTGGGCGACGAGGGCGGTGTTGGTGGTGTTGGAGGCGGCGTTCGCCTGCTGCATCTCTTCCATGTGCAGCATGCTCCGAGTGCGGAGGAAGGAGGACAACGGCTCCGTCATGCAGATGACGGTGGCGGCCGTGGTGAACTATGGGCTGAGACCACGCAGCGTGTTGAGGATGAGTGCGTGAACGGACACCGGAGAGTCGTTGTCGGCGAGGTAGTCCGCAAGCTGCTTCTGGCGGCAGCAGTAGTCGGTGATGGAGGAGGCGCCCTGGACCAGCTGACGGAAGTTGTTGTCGAGGTAGATGGCTTTGTTGGCCTTGTTGGTGGAGAAGAGCTCGTGGACGACGAGCCACAGTTGGCGCGTGGTCTGGTCGCGAGAGAAGACCATGTCGGCGACGTCCTCATCGATGGCGGCATGAAGGAAGTTGAGGATGGTGTAGTCCTCGGCAGACCATGTGGCGTCAGTCGGCGCAGCGGTGACGATGCCGTCGACGTGGCCGATGAGACCCGCCCTCCCGAGAGAGGCCTTCATGTAGATCGCCCACTTGGTGTAGTTGGCGGCGTCGAAGGAGAGGACAACGGGGGCGACATTGCGGGGAGCGCCGCCGGGGGCTAGGGCACCAACGGGTGTGGTGATGAGGGCACGGTGGTGGAGTTGAGAGGGGCTGAGGTAGTCATGGCAGCGGAAGGTGGGTGCAGCGGGGGCCAAGAGAGGCGGCGGCTAGGGTTTTGCGGCGGCGGCGGCTAGGCTAGGGTAGGATCGGGTAAGCTAATACCATGTAGAACGGTAAGCCAGAGAATTGGGGGAAGCCATGCAAGATAAGTCATGGGGTTTTGGGGGTTTATATATTGGGCACTTGGCCAATTAGGGTTTGGTACAATTACAGTTAGGCCCTAAGTATATATAGTATATACAGTCTAACAGATAAACCGGGCTCCCAAACCGCGTCACGGCCGAAGAAGAAAACTCCAGGAGCTGACTCTAAAGGATGGCACAACCAACACAACCACCCACCCTTAAGCGCCTATGGTCGGTGAGTGAGTGGCGGGACCAAACCAGCCGAAAGAATACGACTAAGAAGCGCCTCCGACAGTTTACATTGTACCCTGGAAGCCCTCGCTCAAGGCGGACGCCAACCTGGACTCCATCGTGCCTGTTCGAGGACTCCACCAGCGACCTAGACAATGCCTCCTAGGAGGCAACGACACCATGTTGCTGCCGCTATCCGATCCGGCAAGCCGAATCAAGGGTTTCCACCGGTGCTGGTGGAGGGGCAACACGACCAGTGCAAGGACGATGCCCCAAGGAGGAAACGGTGCCCGCGGGGTTTGCCATCGCCAGCTTTAAGCAAGGCTTTCGCCTCGGCACCTCCGTCAGCCCCAAAAATCACTGAAAAAAGGCTGACTTGAGCGACCCTTGGCCGCACCACCGATGAGAGGAGAGCCGAAACTCGCTGCCGACAAAGGGGGGTGCGTTGACCATCGTTCCACCTCCACCATCGGTCGGACTGGACAGTAGAGGTCCAGTCCACCATCAACGCTCGGCCGGTCACCGGCACCACCACGATTCCAGGAGGCCGGAGCTGCCAGGCGCGCCACACCCCTAGCAGCCATGGACCCAGCACCACAGGCCCGCCCAAGCCCAGTGAGCCCACGAGCGAGACCGGCGCTGCCATCCATGGGTGTAGGAGCACCCCCACCGGCGGGAGAAAGATCCTTTGCATCTGCCGCCGTAGAGCTGCCTCCCGTCAAGATCCTGTCGTCCCGCGCCGCCAGATCGAGTCGGAGCCATGCCAACTGATACGTCTCAAACGTATCTATAATTTTTGATGCTCCATGCTTGTTTATGCACCATTTGCTTTGTGTTTTGTTTACACTTCATGGCGTGTTTATGCATTTTCTGGAACTAACCTATTAACAAGATGCCACAGTGCCAGTTCCCTGTTTTCTGCTATTTTGTGTTTCAGAAAAGTTACACAGGAAATATTCTCGGAATTGGACGAAACAAAAGCTGAAGTCCCTAATTACCTGACACAAAGACGGAGTCCAAAGGAGAGCAGGAGACGGACCAGGGGCTGGCCACACCTGGTGGTGGCGTGGGCCAGCCCTAGGCCGCGCCACCAGGGGGTGTGACCGCCTGGTCCACCTCCCAACATTGCCCTTCCGCCTATTAAATCCCCTCGATGAGAAAACCCTAGGGCCCGAACTCTTTTCCAGAAAACATACTGCAAGCCGTCGCTGTCGTCGATGCGAGATCGGGAGGGTCCAAAAGCTCTTCCCAGCACCCTGCCGGAGAGGGGAATTACCACCGGAGGCCTTCTTCATCACCATACCTGCCTCCGGAGTGATGTGTGAGTAGTCTACCTTGGACTATGGGTCCATAGCAGTAGCTAGATGGATGTCTTCTCCTCCATGTGCTTCATGTTTAGATCTTGTGAGCTGCCTATCATGATCAAGATCATCGTTATGTAATTCTACATGTTGTGTTTGTTAGGATCCGATGAATATTGAGTACTATGTCAAGTTGATTTATTGATTTATCATCTCTATGTTGTTTATGATCTTGCATGCTCTCTGTTGCTAGTAGATATCTTAGCCGAGTAGATGCTAGTGACTCCAAGAGGGAGTATTTATGCTCGATAGTGGGTTCATGCCTCTAGTAATCTGGGAGAGTGACAATAACTTCTAAGGTTGTAGATGTGTTGTTGCTACTAGGGAGAAAACAACAGTCTTGCGTTCAAGGACATTTGTATTGTTTACATTACACACTTTGCTTAAGGCGATAATCTGTTGCTTGCAACTTAATACCCAACGGTTGTTCAGATGATATCTGGCGGGTGGATTATTAGTCATAGATGCAGTTGGATTATGGTCTATGTATTATGTTGTAATGCCCAAGTGAATCTCATAGTGATCATCATGACATGTACATGCATTGCTTGCATTCTTTATTCTATCAATTGCCCAACTGTAATTTGTTTACCCAGCATGTTATTTATCTTTATGGAGAGACACCTCTAGTGAACTGTGGACCCTGGTCCATTCTTTTACATTCATATTATCGTTTACTTTCTACAAACATTATTTACCTTCTTGCAAATAAATATCGTTTACCACACGATACGTTTAATTCTTTGTTTACAGCAAACCGGTGAGATTGACAACCTCACTGCAAGTTGGGGAAAAGTACTTTGGTTGTTATGTGTGCAGGTTCCACGTTGTTGCTGGCGCCAAGGCTACGCCCAGATAGGCGCCATAAATAAATTCTCTGAAGCTGTCGCCAAAGCCAGCTAGCATCAACCTTCAAAAGTGGTTTCTTTCTCCTACTGGTCGATTAAACCTTGGTTTCATACTGAGGGAAAAACTTGCCGCTGTGCTCATCATACCTTCCTCTTGGGGTTCCCAACTGGGCGGCTAGCACCGCTATCAATCAAGCTTTTTCTGGCGTCATTGTCGAGGAGAAAGAGAATTTCTGCAAGGGAAGTCTCTCGCTTCCAATCTTTTACTTTGTTATTGTTTTGCTTGCTTACTTTCTTTACTTTATTTTTATATGCATCTTTTTATCGAAAATACAAAAAAAATTAGTTCCTATTTCAAGTTATTTTTATGTCTAGTTTAGTTCCTATTACTATGTCTCCGGAGAAAATAATCTTCACTTTCAAACAAAAGAGTGAAGAGAGTTTTGAAGAAGCTTGGTCTAGAATTTATGATTCTCATGGTAGAACTGAACCTAGAATGACTCTAGGCTTGCTCCTTAGTAGCTTTTACTTTGTCCTTGTTCTTTGTTATAGGTATGCTTTGGATGCTATAGCTGGAGGAGATTTCCTTCATTATGATGGGGATCAATCTTCTAATGTTATAAAAAAGTTGATTGCAATATATAGCTCACCTAGTAAATCTGATTCGTCCCTTGTGAGCATTTTTGCTAGATTAAACACTCTTGAGGCGAATACTACTTGTTTAAAAGAATGTTATGGTATGCTTTGTGAGCATCATGATTATGTTCCTATAAATTCTGAACCCTCTGGATGGTTCCCTACAATAAAAGTTACTATAAATAGTGAAAAAAATTATGCTCGTTGTGATATTATGTCTGAATTTTGTCTTATGTCTAAGGATGTCTATGAATCTTTGAATCTTTGGGGACTTTCTGAGGGAGGAGAAGGAATATCTCTTACTAATAATGCCACTATTTTTCCCGTTGGAGTAGTTGAAGGAGTGTTTACAAAAATCCTAGGGAGAATGGTATCTACTGATTATCTCGTTATTGAATGTGTAGGAAAGAGACAAATCACACTTGGAAGGTCTCTACTAAAGCTCCTGGGTGTGATGATAGATGTGGGAAAGGGCACTATAAAATTCACCTCTCCACCATGCAATCGTCATGAGTTCCCCAAAGGTAAGAGTAAAGGTAAGAGAGGAAGACGTAAAGCATCCGGTGATCTTAATGCTTCATTACTTGAAAATACTTGATTTCCACTTTTTGCGCCTAGCTCAAAGGCGTTAAAGAAAAGCACTCTTGAGAGATAACCCAATGTTTTCTTTTCAGTACTTTTTTTTGTTGAGTCTTGGAAGTTATTACTACTGTAATGACCTCTCCTTATCATTTTTATTTCGTTTTTGTGCCAAGAAGAACCTCTAATTGGAGGAAGGTAAGATTTGGGAAAGTTGCTGTCCTGAAATGGATTTCTGCGCTGTACCGTAAAAATTCGTGAAAATTCTCAGAACGTCATTTTGATCTGCGATTTCTTGTGCACATGCCTCAGGTTATTGTCTAACTTTCATTAGTTTTGTACTTTTCGATTTGAGCAACAGAAGATTTTCAAAAAAATCGATCTTTACCAGCTGTTCTATTTTGGCAGATTTCTGCCACTATTTGCGTTTGCCTCTTGATCTCTTTCTTTTTGAGTTCTTTTGATCACGGAACTTTTGAGAGAAGTTGCTACAGTAGCTTATGCTTTAATGGGTGTTATACTTGAGTTGAAGCTGAACCAAATAGTGGATTTACTATCTTGCATACACTAATGTTGCTAATAAGAATTGTGTGAAGTTTTATATGAAGGAAGTTTTCAAGTGTAGGGAAAGGAGAATGATGAGATGAGATGACGTATGGACAAAAGCTCAAGCTTGGGGATGCCCATGTCACCCCAAGAAATATCCAAGAAGTACAAGCATCAAATCTTGGGGATGCCCTGAGGCACCCCTTCTTTATTAACAAAATATCAGGTCATCTTTCAAGACACTATATTTTTATTGCTTCATATGCTATGTGTTTTTTCTTGGAGCATCTTTATTTTCGCTCTCAGTTTTCTTTTGTTTTGTTTGCTGCAATAAATGGTTGGACCCCAACATATTTCTTTTGGAGAAGACACACTCCATTTTCATTGCCTAGAACTCTCTAGTTTTCACTTTTATCGTTCAACGAGTGTTCTCTTTTTCTAGTACTGCGTTTAGATTTTATTTTTCGCCTTCATTTTTGTTCAGAACTTGTTAGTTCTTTGTAGCTAGGTATGTTTAGACCTCTGGTCTTTGTTGGTTTTCATCTTTGGGAGTTGTTTCAAAAAGGTTGACTGGTGTTGGAAAAGAGTAAATTGTTTCATGCTTATAGTGGTACAAATGGGAGCTTGTTTAGACTGTGGTTTAGACTTCTACATGTCATGCTTGATGTTATTTTGATTATATGCTTAGTAGTTTTTGCTATAGCATGATTGTCTCAAATCACTAAGATTGCTTAATGTGCCTTTGAAAAAATCATGCGTTGTTTTTATTATATGGGAGCATATTATTGTGGTATTCTCCTTTGATGCTTTATTTGGGTTGACTTGGCGCATGCTCACACCATGTTTGACTTTAACCAGTTGCCTCAAGCCTCTATGATCATTTGGTTTTTGACTTGTGATACCACTTTATGCTTTGGTTAATAATGTCTTGTCGCTATGCATGATTATGGCCGTTATTGCTCTCTTAGTTGGTCGCTCCCAGTTTTTTGTTAGCCTTTACCTGTACTGAGAGGGAATACTTCTCATGCATCCAACTACCAAAAACCAAGTTATTTCAAAGAGTCCACTATAAATTCTATGCATGGTATTTTCAAGCCATTCCAAGTAAATTTTCATGTGCTACCTTTCAAAAAAAACCTTCAAAATACTTCTCATTTTGTGACACTGTTTTCAACTCATGGGGACGTAGTGGTCGGATTTGCTATTTTCCATATTGTAACCTTTCAAAAAAAAGAAAATAAAAGAAAATAAAAGAAAAAAGGCACGCCTCCATGGTATGTGAAAGTTGGTGGACACCCGAAGGATTCGGTTAGCCATGGTTTGTGAAAAGAAAAGTGGAGAGGAGTGCCAAGCTTTATAAAAGAGCACAAATGTGCCAATTTCTGTCAACTTGTTTATTATGGAAGACAGCAAGAACCCCATTGCCAGTCGTTGACAAGAACAACCACCTCTCAAAACAATTGTTATCTTTGTTTTACAAATGAAAAGCTCTACCACATGCTAAATCCCTGCTTCCCTCTGCGAAGGGCCTTTCTTTTACTTTTATGTTGAGTCTTCACCTTCTACCTTTATGCACCGTCTAAGAGAGCGTAGTTGTCATTCTGAGTATAATGTGCGTGGTCCCAAAATTTATTATTGATTGATTCATGATTATGGTTTTGCTTGTTCTCAAATTATTTGTATCTAGTCGCCCTCTTAAACTTGAAGGTGTCCTATACATTTATGTTTTGCTACTCCATGAGGGACAAGCTGAATACCACTTTGCTATGTTTTTCTATATGCTTGAAACAAACAATTGACTTTCAATGCATTATTACTCATGATCTTTTGTTTGTGTTAATTTTCATGTTATAACATGGTTGCTAAGTTCTATTGTCAAGATTATATCTTTTATGCCCATGTTTAGAGTACTTTGATCTCAGCACTCAATGCTTTACATCATTTTGATCAAGATTGTGTTGGTGCATGTCACCTCAAAAATTATTGTTTTGTTATAACTTACCTACTCGAGGACGAGCTGGAGTTAAGCTTGGGGATGCTTGATACGTCTCAAACGTATCTATAATTTTTGAAGCTCCATGCTTGTTTATACACCATTTGCTTTGTGTTTTGTTTACACTTCATGGCATTTTTATGCATTTTCCGGAACTAACCTATTAACAAGATGCCACAGTGCCAGTTCCCTGTTTTCTGCTGTTTTTGTGTTTCAGAAAAGTTATACAGGAAATATTCTCAGAATTGGACGAAACAAAAGCTGAAGTCCCTAATTACCTAACACGAAGATAGAGTCCAAAGGAGAGCAGGAGACGGACCAGGGGCCGGCCACACCTGGTGGTGGCACGGGCCAGCCCTAGGCCGCGCCACCAGGGGGTGTGACCGCCCGGTCCACCTCTTGACATCGCCCTTCCGCCTATTAAATCCCCTTGATGGGAAAATCCTAGGGCCCGAACTCTTTTCTAGAAAACATACTGCAAGCCACCAGCTGTCGTCGACGCGAGATCGAGAGGGTTCAGAAGCTCTTCGCGGCACCCTGTCGGAGAGGGGAATCACCACCGGAGGCCTTCTTCATCACCATGCCTGCCTCCGGAGTGATGTGTGAGTATTCTACCTTGGACTATGGGTCCATAGCAGTAGCTAGATGGATGGCTTCTCCTCCATGCGCTTCATGTTTAGATCTTGTGAGCTGCCTATCATGATCAAGATCATCGTTATGTAATTCTACATGTTGTGTTTGTTGGGATCCGATGAATAGTGAGTACTATGTCAAGTTGATTTATTGATTTATTATCTCTATGTTGTTTATGATCTTGTATGCTCTTCGTTGCTAGTAGATATCTTGGCCGAGTAGATGCTAGTGACTCCAAGAGGGAGTATTTATGCTCGATAGTGGGTTCATGCCTCTAGTAATCTGGGAGAGTGACAATAACTTCTAAGGTTGTAGATGTGCTGTTGATACTAGGAAGAAAACAACAATCTTATGTTCAAGGATATTTGTATTATTTATATTATACACTTTGCTTAATGCGATAATCTGTTGCTTGCAACTTAATACCCAACGGTTGTTCGGATGATATCCGGCGGGTGGATTATTAGTCATAGATGCAGTTGGATTACGGTCTATGTATTATGTTGTAATGCCCAAGTGAATCTCATAGTGATCCTCATGATATATACATGCATTGCTTGCATTCTTTATTCTGTCAATTGTCCAACTGTAATTTGTTTACCCAGCAAGTTATTTATCTTTATGGAGAGACACCTCTAGTGAACTGTGGACCCCGGTCTATTCTTTTACATTTATATTACCATTTACTTTCTATAAGCATTATTTACTTTTTTGCAAACAAATATCTTTTACCACATGATACGTTTAATCCTTTGTTTATAGCAAACCGGTGAGATTGACAACCTCACTGCAAATTGGGGCAAAGTACTTTGGTTGTGTTGTGTCCAGGTTCCACGTTGCTGCTGGCGCCAAGGCTACACCCAGATAGGCGCCATAAATAAATTCTCTGAATCCGTCGCCAAAGCGAGCTAGCATCAACCTTCAGAAGTAGTTTTTTTCTCCTACTGGTCGATTAAACCTTAATTTCATACTGAGAGAAAACTTGCCGCTATGCTCATCATACCTTCCTCTTGGGGTTCTCAACTATACTTGGGCATTATTTCGGGCCGGGTCGGGCCGAGAGAAGGCCCGACTCAATTTTTCGCTGCCTAGGCCCGGTCCGGCTGTCGGGCCGTATTTTCTTGCCTAGGCCCGGCCCGTCGGGCGAGAAATTCATCGGGTCGTCGGGCCGGGCCTTCAGTAAATTCCTATTTTTCCCATCCCAGGCCCGGCCCGACATGTCAATCGGGCCTGAAAATCCTGCCCAAGCCCAGCCCGACAGCATGTTTTGGCTAGACGGGCCGGGCCATTTTCGGGCCGAGTCGGGCCAGGCAATCGGGCCGGGCTGCCCATGCCTAGCTATATTCCCAACTGGGCGGCTAGCACCGCTATTGACGAGGTTCAACCCCGGCAATGCCCATGTTTGTGGGCTTTCGAAACATGGAGCGCTAGTGGGATCCGGCGAACTCGACGGCGATTAAACGAAAGCAGAGGGACACAAGGTTTACCTAGGTTCGGCCTCCTTGGTAGGGTAAAGACCTATGTCCTGCTTGTCTGACTTTTATTGATGGGGTGGCTACAGTGGAGGTGTTACATTGGTGGCGTAGATTGAATCTAGCCGAAAGTGGAGAACTCTTAATGTTTCGAGCGCTCCGGCGTGAGGTGGTGCAAAAGTGTCTAGAGAGACACTACGATCTCCCTCCCAACCTTTTATATGCGAAGGCTGGGTCCCGTGATTGTTCTCCAAGTTGATTACAGATAGAATTGGTTTGAATAAACCCTAGATGAGTCCTAATTCGGCTAGGTCTCCTTCTTCGAGCCTTCATCTTGTACGACAAGTTATGTCCCTCTGCCGCGCCAAGCTGATATCTTCATGGGCCTTGTAATTCCTTCGACGGTTATCCCTCCTGGGCCGAAAACCAGGTAGGCGAATATCGAGGGCCTATTTGGCATTCCTTCGTCAGCTATCAATCACCAACCGCCACCGCCACCATCGCCCGTCGTGTTGTTCGCCGCCGTCCGCCGCCCATCGCATCGACGCCTAGAGGAGCGCCGCCCACCCTACATCTCGGCGGGAGATCTAGGCCCCGGCCTGGTGGAGAGGACCCACGACCGCCCCACCACGCGGGAGGACGCGATGGCCTCGCCGTCGCCTGCGCCCGCCCGGCCGCACCCTCTGGCAGCAGTGAGGAAGGAGGAGGGGTGGGGAAGGGCCCAGTGGGGGAGGGCGTTAGGGTTCCTCCCCGTCGCCACGCGGGGGCGAGAGGAAGGAGGAGGGGGTCATGAATTACTGATATGTTTTGCCATGAATATAGCCTAGTATATAGAGCCACCAGCTCGCAAATACCACTGGGCCAGAATTAGTACCACCTTTTTTTAGCGGAGTACCACCCATTCTAGAAGCATGTAATGGACTAAGAGCATCTCCACTCACGAGCCCAACGAGGCCCCCGGCACCCGATTTTTTCATCCGGATGGCGTAAATCGGCCCAGTCGCACCCCCGGATCCTCGTTTTAACCCGGATCTGGGCCTTCATCCATCCGGCGAGCCCAGGCCATCCCCGGCCTTCCGGGGCGCGCTCGGGGACTCCGGACGAAAGAAACGCATGCGAAACGGCGAGGAAAATTCTCGCGCGTCGTGTGGCCCCGATTTGTCGGCGAGAGTGGGCGGTCGTCGTCCTCATCGTCTCGTCTTCCGCGCATCGTCGTCTTTCCCGCGCATCGTCTTCCGCGCGCTATAAAAGCTGCCGCCGATGGACGGCCAGCCACGCGGCGAGGCGAGTTAATGCCAGCCCGCCTATATATCGCGGCCTACCGCGCCCGGCCGGCCACATACGCCAGCATCTCCCCCAATCGACCTCTCCACCTCCTCGAGCAATGGCGGGCTACCGATCGGACGAGGACGACACGACCAACAACGGTTTCGGCCGGCGCTCCCTGCACCAGTGGGAGGGCCGACTGCTGTACGCGGCCGGCTACATGGCGCCGCTGGACTTCCGCGCGCCCGGAGGATGGCGCCTGAGCGCCGGCGTCATCCCGATCCCGCCGCCGCCAACGGGCGCCGCCCTCGACGCCGCCATCTACGAGGTCATCGAGACGATGACCGATGAGCAGCACACCGATCCGTGCTTCTACCCCGACAACCGGGAGGCATGGACCGCGTTCTTCCGGCGTCAGTACGAACACGAGCTGGCGGCGTACGACGGCCCTCTCCCTCCTCCTGCGCGCAACAACGCCGCCGGGCGCCGCCGGTGGTGGAGCGCGCCCGGCCACACCCTGGAGTTCGTCCTCGAGCACATCGAGCGCGGCAACGACCCCATCCTAGAGATGCCGCCGCCGCGTCTGACGCTCTCCCGCCGCCGCGGCAGCACCTGGATGCCTCGGCGGATGGCATCCGGCTCCTCCGGCTCGGCGTCCTCTGGATCGGCGACGAGGTCGGCATCACGGTCCTCGGCATCCACGCCGAGGACCGTCAAGCAGGAGCCGCCGTCCGCGCCGCCGAGGCGCAACAGCGGCGCCCTCGTCATCCGCGAGGGGGTGCGCACCGCGTCGCCGCCGCGCCGTCACAAGCCGAGGAAGGACGCCGCTGCCAAGGCCGCGTCTGACCTCGCCGAGGCAGAGGCCGCGCGCGCCGAGGAGGCGGCGACGGAAGAGGCCATCAAACGGTCTCTGCGCGACGTCGTCCCCGCCGAGAACGCCATGCCGCTCGACGCGGCGCTCGAGTGGTCCCGGCGGGAGTGGGAGCGGGAGGAGCGGGAGCAGAAGCGGCGGCTGCTGGACCTGGCGGCCGCACAGCGTCGCGCCGCCGCCGCCGCCGCGCTACCTCAACGCGACGCGCCGCCGGTCGTCAAGCTGGAGGAGTCCAGCGACGACGAGCTCTACCGCCCTACACCGCCACGTTTCGGCGACGCTGGGCAGGGCTCGAGCCGCCAGGCGCCGCCGCCGCAGGACGACGATGACTCCTCCGACGACGGCGGCAACTACACGCATTTCTACCGCCATTTCGGCATGTAGAACGCGTGTTTTTAGTTTAGGTTCGGCCGAATTCGAATATATTACGAATTCGGCATATATATGTAAAACATCTCTATATTTCGCCCTATTAATATAAATATCTCTAAATTTCGCCAAACTTCACCACTTTTCGTCTACTTTGTGTTTAAATTCAAATAGTGCCCTGGGCTCGCCGCTGGAAACATGGGCCTCCCCAGGCCGAAATTTTCATCCATCCGGCGCTAAATAGCGCTGGATTTCGGCCTGGGGGCCTTCAACGGCTGGAGATGCTCTAATACACTGATATGGAGGAAGTATCAAAGAGAGCTGGAATTAGTACCACTAGATGACCCGTTGCGCCACTGGCGCAAAGGCAAATCCGAACCGGCACTGGCACCATAAAAAGTAAATTGTTCTAATTCAAATAAAAATAGTAGTTTAAAAAACCTAATACTATCCAAATTTTTGGATGTAGGTCCAAACACCTCAATTCTACCAATAGAATTCTACCAACGGTTTTTTGTTTAGCCGTTAAATAAGTAATTGAGAATCTGAGTATGGTTTATACATGAATGATAACACATGCCTTAGGGTCCATTTTCCCCTTATTTTTGCACTGATATACAGGACTCGGTTATAGCATAGGAACTCTGAAAGTTGACTTCATACATATCCAACATTACTTGTTCTATTACACAGTCCATATTTGAAAAACAGAGAAAAGAATGAAAAAAACAGATCCTTGGATACCCAATGAAAATAGAACATGGACTGATAATTTTGGTTCCCCATCCAGAATCTGCTCTCTTTCTCTCACTCACACATCAGATAACACAGAAACAAGCAGGGTAACACTTAACATTCAGAGAATTTTGTACCCAGTTTGCTACAGGGAAGTTCTTGTGGTGATGGTCTGAGCACTGGTGTGCTCGAGCGATGGTCGCGTTCTTGTGGGCCTCTTGCGGCTTGCCTCCAACTCGACCCTGTGTTTCCTGTCGCCGCTGGTGGATGGCCGTGGACTACTTGTTCCTCCCCAACTCCTTGTGATCTCTGGTGCACATGAATACTCCAAACACATGCAGCTGACCACGATTATATCATGCACATATTCAGTAATTTAGTTGCATACCAAAAGGGCGCAACAACATAGTAAAGAGCTGCATAAGATTAAAATTAGAGTGCACATGAGAAGAATCCAGGATATTTCTGATCCATGGGAATGAGAATACCTGATCATGAAGTAAAGGAAGACCATTTTTTCTACATAAGGTCCAGAACTCAATGCATTTATGGTGCTGGCTTATCTGAAAAGCCAACATCGTAATAGTGCATTTGAACTCTGCAAATGCAGTAAAATCCATAAACAACCATGAACAAATAACATGTACCAAATTAGTAATAATGTCACTGTGGTCCACAAAGATGTATGCAGTAACATAATTCACTAATAAAAGGTACAATTTAAGCTGACATATAGATGTGCTAACTTGTTCTATCGAAGGAAAATATGTGCTATTATTTAAATTGGATTGTACCCTAAAGGCAAGTACTCCGTATTAATACACGATCATAGAGAAAGCTGTGAGAACCATCTTGGGGTCTTTATGAAAATTCAATATCTATGGAACCATTTACATAAAACCAATGACATAGAGATGTCTGTGTCGTACTCAAGGCAATTCACATAGTGTGATTACCAATGTAAAAGACAGGCGCAACACATAAATGCGTTAGGGAACCACAACCTGTAGAACAAAAAATTGTGCTAAGATCCTGAAATGAGCTAACTGATAACTGAGAAGCAGCTCCTTTTTCATCAGCCTAAATTAAAAAAGAATCCTCTGTCAAGGCAACATCTCCACTTCACCAGATAAAATTAAAACCGATCTAGTTGAGGGGAAAGGAAAGGACTAAAACAAAAAGGAGTACTCACTTGGTAATACACGTATGGAAATACATGCCAGTAAAGATCTCTTTGACACGAAAGAAAGAAAGGAAAGACCAAAATAAAAAAGGAGTACTGGGCATTAGCCTGCAAAATTTCTTCTCAGTTAAGAGCAGCAAAATTATCAACCAGAAAGTTAGACGAACAACTGTGGTATTATTAATGTTCAGTGAGAGTAGTCTACCAAGAATTGGAAGACACAAAGAGAAATGCAAGCTCTGTTCCTCTCCGATTTTAATCAACAATATAAACATAAATTAAAAAACATAGTTTTTAAGACAAAGGGAAATATGCATAAAATTAAAAAGATAAATCTTAAACAAAAATATGAGCAAGCGTCTTCTATTAATTAGTACATCATGGACAAAAACATATACTGCTTCATAGAGCCAAACTATCTGCAAATAAACCAAAACACTTGCAAAGGCAGAAAGTATCAAGAGTATATACGCGATTACTGCCGTGTGACGGTACTCACATCTCTGTTGGAGCCTATTTGCTGTCATCCGTTCCCAACAAATCCTACCAAGCAAAATAAATTACCATGGGCAGTGACTACATGAGTTAGATAATCAAATAAGAAATATGGAAGGTAACTAAAGCTCTGTTACTGGGGTGAAGATCTCATTGAAGGAACTTAAATAGAAGAGTGGGTAATTTAATTAACAGTACAAACAGAAAAAAATTTATTTTAGAAGTGCTGAGTGCAGAGTATATATTAGAAAGAGACAACATCCAACCAAAACTAAAATAAGAGTATTATGCAAGTATGGATCAGATAACTATAGGAATTCAACAATTGTTCAGTCGCATATAACTATTAAAGCTAGTGTGGATAACCAACTGGCTGTAGTATATGGTCCGGTATATCAGGTTGGTAGTAACTACACTGATCTCTCTCAATTTCACTTCTCCTGGGAACATAAATTACTGGTCTGTAAGTTCTTAGCTTGGATGTCCTGCTGATGTCTGAATTAAAAACAATATGAAAAAATCTCGAAGCAGGTATAAATTTATAAGGTATGGTTTGGTTTCATTATAGAATTGCTGAACTTGCAACTGAAATCAGCTAACCTGAAGCTGGCCTGCAACTGAAATCAGCTTAACTGAAGCTGGCCGGATTTCAGTGTTTCCTCGTGACTTCCAATCAGGCATGCGAATTACAATTGTGACAGCTCCTTTAGCATTTGGCAGTGCCTCCTTTGGTAATGATGCTCGCTTGGCTTCAACCACTGACTCCAATTCCTATTTTCATTATATGACATGAATGTATAATAAATATATCACCAAGCCAAATATGGCACGCTGATGCAAAATATAGAGTAATCAAGCTTTGACAGAATTTATGGAAGAAATTACATGTTTATTAATGGGGATGAAGAGGCATACACAGTCCAAAATAAAGTGATGCATCCTCTGAATGAGGACGGCATAGCAGCTACCTCAAAAATACCTACTCATTGCCCGCCATGGCACCTACCCGATGCTACTGAAAGAGAAAGAAAAGGAACGAATTAGAGGGTGGGGTGCTTTCTTACCAAATAAGCATGTAGAAAAATAAGAACTGCAAACCTACCCTGACAGACAGAGGCAAAAGAATATGAGACCACTTACATGTTTGAGTGAATATTTAATTACTTGAATAACTTTCTTAGTAGTCAGAAATAATAAGCAAGAACAAGACACATGAACATAGAAGTTTTAAATCACCGCCAGTGACATATGCAACATGACAAAGGACCATAACCTGTCATATAGAATATCGGGTGTCTACACCATACAAAAAATTGTATATCAATCCATCCACTTACCAACTATTACTGTTAACTTCAGAGTGTACAGCTAAAACGGATTGATCATGGAATAGAACAAAAATCAGATGCCATCACAGTATCAGAGTGTAGAGCAGCTTTTCAGCCCGATGAACTTGGCCTTCTTCTGCATGCTGCAACGGAAATCTACTAAGAATTAGAGAAATGTCATCACAGTACTGGGTAACACATGTGAACATCTGAACTGCTATTTGTTCATAGCATTGATGTCAAATTTCACACATCGGTTTGCTAAATAACCCAGTATGTAATCTCTCCACATTATTCTATCTACCCACACAAGCATGAAGTATGGTAGTAGCTGCAAAGAAAAGGGATTATTAAGAGCTCCTAGCTCGAGAAAAAACCAACTAAGAATCATAGCATGATACAAAAAGTCCAGTGAACAAAAAACTGTACTAAAATAACAATCAATCCAATCTGACTGATCACAAACTAATGTGTAAAAGGTAAGTCAGATTGAGGACGATTACAGGTGCAAACAATCACAAATTATAAGAGGATAATTAATATAATTAAAATAAAGTTTTTAGTGTATTTGATACAGACCAAGTCCAGAAACTTCTGCGCTTACAGTCCTCTTGTGTATAGCTCAACGAGCGATTTAGGCATGTATGACTACGCGAGGTACATCAGATTATGTATAACAATTTATTCATTGTGCACCCAGAATTAAATCCTAACGAGCCTAAAGAGGTAGAGTAAAGCATTGGAAATCCTAATCTGATATGCAAGAGAACTATTTTTGCAATCAGTGTGAATTGCTCTCGCTTTGTAATGTTATAAGCAATAACACAAAAATAGGAGAAAAATCTGGAAATCAGACCAACAACAGAGGCACATATGACCCACCTAAAATGAAAAATGTATTGAAATTTGAAGATAGCTCACATAAGTGTCATGAAAGAAATACACAAAAATTATTTGTATTCATCAAATACTAAGAGACAACAGTGATACAAGAGTATAAATGCCCACCTGATGATAATAAAGGAGATCCAAATTCCAATAACCTGTTTATGTCAATGTTGTACCAAAAAAATACATTAGCTTTTAATATCAGAGATGGGAGCAATAGATGGAAAGGGGAAAGTATACAAGGTAGCACAAAATATTCACCTTACAGAAGCAAGCTGAAATTAGTACACATATCATAGCATAGCATAAAATCGCAACAACACTCAGGTAACTTAAAATGTATGTGCTGAATCACAAGCCTCTCATTACAACCTCTTTTTGGCTATTCATGTATCCTGGTAACGTCTGAACTGACAAAAGTTCCAAGCTATCATGTCACAACATAGTAACTCTCTAGCAGAGACAGGCATATTAATACATAACCACACACAGAAGAAGAAATGGAGAAGAATACCTGAACTCTGTGATGATGACAACAGCTACTGCAAGGTTTAGTCTACAGATATAACCAATAATCAGCATTAGTGCATTGCAAACTTGAACATTTCAGTACTGAAATTAGCACACATATCATAGCATAGCAGAAAATTGCAACAACACTCAGATAACTAAAAATATCTGTGCTCAATCGCAAGCCTCTCATTTCAGCCTGTTTTGGGCTAAATGTATCCTGGTAACATCTGAACTAAACAAAGTTCCAAGCATCATGTCACAACAGAGTAACTCTCTTGCTATATTGATTTGAGAAATAGAGGCAATTTGCATATGGAGTTGGCGAAATCTGCAAAGGAAAGAGAGAGGATGAGCACACCTGTAGCAACCATGTAGTTCACGAACAAGAACGGTAGCTGCTCGCTTAAGTGAATCTGCTAGACATCCAAACCCTAATGGCAAAACAAAAATTAAATCAGAAATGAAAAGGACAAGCTCATGTGGGGAGGACAAACCAAGAAGGGAGAAGGGAGCATTGTTTTCTAGGTCCCTGCTGCTCCTCGTGTTTTGGCAGCAAACAAAATTCAAGGAGCCGTAGATAGGCAAAAAGTACAGCAATACCAGCAGCAATCTCTGGTTGATGATAACCCCCTTCTCCACCACATAAGTGACCATGCTGTATCCAATCCTGCACAACACCAGAAGAAGCACCACAAATAAAATTCTTTAACTCAAATCAAAATACAAGATAACAAATCATGGGGATCCAGATATAGTTGGGGGGATAGCAGTGGCATCAAGCTCACCTGCCCTTCACGCTGGAGCAGGTCTCCTCGAGGTTGACTACAACGTGCCCCATAGACCCATCAATCATCTTGTTGAGGTGCACCAATAGCATATTCCTGTCAGCTATATGCCACAAATAGCCAAAAACACAAAAAATCTTCAGTAGCATGAAGAGATCTAAATAGAGATCGAGCATCTGCTCTAGCCAATCCAAGAGAATAGAGATGTAATAGGCATCAGGCGACAGAACAAATAACTGGCAGCATCACGAGCGCAAGAACGGCAGGCCGCAAGCGGCCAACTCACATCAGAGGAGAGGACAAAGGCAAAATCATGGAAGAAAGAGTCTCACCTGCCATCATCCCCAGTCCCAGAGTCACCGAGCATGAGCCGCTGGGACGCCGCCACTCCCCATCGCCGACCATGAGCTGCAGGGACGCCGCCACTCCCCTTCCACCGATCTAGCTGGAAAAACTGCTTCCCGATCTGGCTTCCTCTTGCCTGCCTCCCGAGCTATGGCCTGCTCGTCCACACCGCGTGGTCAGCCGGAGAAGGAGACCTTCTCGAGGCGACGCGCCGCAGCCACCCTCTGCGACCCCGCCCCCCTACGGGCGTTCTCCTGAAGCGCCTCCTGAAAGTGCAAACTTTGTTTCCCTCAGATTTTGTGTGTTAGATAACAACATTAGTGATACTAATTGTGTGCTAAGATTTGCAGGATTATCTTTTGCAGAAATGATAGGCCGGAATATCCGGCCAGGGATGGCCGGATAATCCGCCCCCTCTGGGGTGGCCGAAAAACGGCTAAGGACTTATCGCGGCGTCACCCAGATAGGGGGGCCGGATATTCCGGCCAGGGGCCGGATAATCCGGCCAGCCGGATATTCCGCCCCAGCTTTGGCCGGATATTCCGCCCTCCCCCGGGGGTGGCTGAAATTCTACTAAGGACCTGGCGCGGCGTCACCCAGGTAGGGGGGGCGGATATTCCGGCCCAACTTTGGCCGGATTATCCGCCCCTCCAAGTCAGCAACGGCTACATTTTGGGAGGGGCTATAAATACCCCTCCCCTTCTTCAACCTCAAGCTGCTCGAGCTGTGAAGAAAAGACCCCATTTTGGAGCCACCAAATTAGCAAGATCTCCTCCCTCAACCCACCAAAGTCGTTGATCTTTGGAGAATCGAAGGAGAAGGCCTTGATCTACATCCTCACCGAAGCGATTTGATTTCCCCTCTCATTTGCTAGAGGTCCCTTTGGTCTTGGGTTCCCTTGTGTCCCTTGACCTTGTTTGTGTGATTGAAATCTTGATACTTGTTGATTGAGATCTTTGTGGTGCTTGGGAGCCTCCAATTCAGTTGTGGAGTGGTGCCCCAAGTTTTGTAAAGGCCGGTTCCGCCTTGAGGAATCCCTTAGTGGAAAGTGAGCTAGGCCTTTGTGGCGAAAGCTTGCACCGGAGAATAGGGTGAGCCTTTGTGGCGTTGGTTAGGCCTTTGTGGCAACCACACCCCTCCAACGTAGACGTACTTCCCCTAAAAAGGAAGAAACTACGGGAATTACATCCGTGTCTCCGTGTGCTCCACTCTCGGTTACCTCTATCCTTTATTGCCTTTACTACTTGTATCTTGCTTAGCTTGCTCGTTGACATATAGGTAAATTCACCTTAGTTGCATATCTAGAGAATTTACCTTTTGTGTCAAGCCTAAATTGAAAAAGAATTAAACTTTGAGTAGCACCTATTCACCCCCCCCCCTCTAGGTGCCCATACGATCCGTTCAATTGGTATCAGAGCCTCGGCTCTTTATTCGGGCTTAACCGCCTAAGAGTATGGACACCTCTCCGAGTGAGGGCTCGGGTCAAGTTTCCATGGGTGAGTTCAAATCTTTGGAATCATCCATGGCTTCCATGACAACTCAAGTAAATGAGTTGCGTGAAATAATAGCGCAACTCTTGCAAGCTAAAAATGCTAATGCTCCTCCACCTCCGGAAAAACCCGCTACTCCACAAGTGGAGAATGTGGGGATTGAAGAGGAGGGTGCCGATAAAAATGGCGATGCTAAGTCTTCCTCTAAGGGCGACGGGAAAGGTGAATTCCCTCATTGGTATTCACCCGACCCGCCGGTTCCTCATCCTCATATTAACCATAGAGGAGATCCACCTAAGCTTGATGCATTAAACTTTGGTCAATGGCAATATCAAATGATCTCTCATATGCGTAGTTCTTGCATCGAGCTTTGGAGGATCGTTGAGGAAGGATTCAAGGCCGTGGATCCCCACAACATGACAAGAAGAGAGACGGTTGATAGCCAACTCAATGCTACCGCTCTTCACATGATTCAAGTCGCCGTGGGATCCAAGGACTTGCCTCACATCCAACACTTCTTCACCGCCAAAGAAGCTTGGCAAGCTCTCTCCGACGTCTTTGTTGGCAATGAGAGCATGAAGAAAACAAGATATATTGCCTTCTCAAATCAAGCGGAGGGTTTCTTCATGATGGATGGTGAGGATCATCAAGAAATGTATAGAAGACTCAAGACCATTGCTACCACCTTCAAGAACCTCGGTGCTCACCATATTGATGATGAGTGGATCAAGATGAAGTACATTCTTGCTCTCACTCCATATGAGCCCGCGGATATAAAGAGTGTTCAAGGAAAGCACAACTTCAATGAGATGACCTCCAATCAAGTGATGCAAGAAATTCAAGCCTACAAGGTTTCCGCACAAAATGCGGAAGATGCTCGTGCCCGTGCCATAGGGATGCAAAGAAGCTCCAATCTTGCATTGAAAGCAAGTGTGGTTGAGAAAGAGGTTCCTCTTCAAGCAAGTATTGAAGCAAGGCTAGAGATGTGTCCCGAGGACATAAGGCATGAGTACAATGAGCACATGGCCTTCTACGGAAAAACCTTTTGGGTTGATCCACACAAGGCTAAAGAAGACAATCAAAGAAGAAGCAAGTCAAGTGGCTATCAAAGGAATGACAACAATGGTCAAAGGGTGAGGACTTGCTACAATTGCAATGATAGATTTCACTTCGTTGCCGAGTGCCCTTATGAGAAGAGAGAAGACCATGGTGGAAAGCTCATACTCAAGAACAAGACCAAGTCACCATCCAAGAAGCCTTTTGTGAAGAAGGGTGGACCAAAGAGGAAGCAACCAAAGTTTGTGTTCTTGACTCAAGAAGAGTACTCCGCAAGTGAGAGTGATGAAGAAGAAACCACAACTAGTGAGATGGCCGCAATGGCAACCACCTCCACTTCCTCCACATCACTCTTTGAATCCCCCAATGAGGACTCTCTTCTCAAGAACGTCAAATGCCTTATGGCCAAGTCTTCCGAGGTATCACCCACATCTTTCTCTTCCTCTAAGACAAATGATGCTTCCTTGAATGATCTTGCTAGTCTTAGAGTAAAGGAAGAAATTATTGCTTTTGATGACTATGTGTCTAGTGTAGATGGCGTTCATAAGATTCACTTTGAACGTTTATTGAGCCAATATGGTAAAACTCTTGAAAAACTAGATGAACAAATGAGGCTTGAAAGAGAATATGCTCAAGATATTGCCTCACTAACCGAGTCTCTTGAAGAAGAGCAAGAGGAACGAGCAACTCTTGAAGATAAGCTCGATTCCATTGAGGAAGCTAATAATGAAGTTGTTTCCAAACTCATTAAAGAGCGAGATCATGCCCGTGCTAAAGTAAAAATGCTTAAAAAGGAAAAGGTTGAATTTGGTGTTGGTCATGATATACTTGTTAAGGATTTAGAAGATCTTGACAAGGCTCACAAGGCCTTGAAAAGTGAACACTCTATTCTTACCAAGTCACATGAACAACTTCAAATTCAATTGACTAAGAATAATGTGCCTAGTTCTTCTACTTCTACTTGTGATCATGCAAATGTCATTGAAGAAAATGCTAGGTTGAAAGATGAGCTTGCCAAGTCCTCCATTCCCATAGGTGAGAAAAACTTGAATGACCTTTTGAGTAAGCAAAAGGCATTTGGTGATAAAACGGGGATTGGCTATGTCTCAAAGAAGAAGAAGAAGAACAACAAGAAAAAGAAGGCCAAGCCCGCTCAAGCAAAGAAGGATCCTATTGTGGGTGGCAAAGCCACTCATGATGATCATGCGGGAATTGCTAACCCTCACTATGTTTTATTTCGTGATTATTATGGTGATGTTTATGCAAAATATGTTGGTCCAAATGATGGTTATGTTGCTTGGTCTATTTGGGTTCCAAAGACCCTTGTTGCTAACAAAAGAGGACCCATTGAAAAATGGGGACCTAAAACCAAGCAATGATCTCTTGTAGGACTATGCTTCCGGTGGATCAAAATGGGTGCTTGATAGTGGATGCACAAGTCATATGACCGGAAGCAAGAAGATTTTGACGGAGTTGAGGCCTAATGACAATCATATAACCGTCACTTATGGAGACATGTCACAATCCGAGGTATTGGGTCTTGGCAAGGTGGTGGTCGCACCGGATATTTCCCTTGTGGACGTCATGCTTGTTGAGACCCTTGGTTATAATTTACTTTCAGTTCGTGCACTTGGTAAGATGGGCTTTGCCGTCTTCATTGATAATGACATTGTGGTACTCTTGTGGAGCAAGTCTCTAAAGGTCGCTTTCGTTGGACACATTGAAAATAACTTGTATGTGGTGGACTTTTCGGGGAAAACCACTACAAGTGCAATGTGTTTATTTGGAAAGGCCGATGTGGGTTGGCTTTGGCATCGCCGTTTATCCCATGTCAATATGAGAACTTTGCAAAGCCTTCACAAGGGTGGCCACATACTCGGACTAAAAGAGAATGTTTCTTTTGCCAAAGATCGTGTTTGCAGGGCTTGCGTTCTAGGAAAAATGCATGATTCTCCCCACCCAAGCAAGACTATCATTTCTTCCAAGAGGATCTTGGAGCTCCTTCATGTGGATCTTTTTGGTCCTCCCTCTCATGCAAGTCTTGGTGGGAAGAAATATTGTTTGGTGATTGTTGATGACTATTCAAGATATACTTGGGTTTACTTCTTCAAGCATAAGAGTGAGACTCAACAAACCGTCATCGACTTTGCCAAGGAAGTTGAACGTCAACATGGTCAAACTATTTTGGCAATAAGAAGTGACAATGGCTCGGAGTTCAAGAACTACACCTTAAATGGATTTCTTAGTGATGAGGGGATTCGTCATCAATATTCCGCTGCATATACCCCTCAACAAAATGGTGTAGCCGAGAGGAAGAACCGGACTCTTATGGATATGGCTAGGTCCATGTTGGCGGAGTTTAAGTCTCCATACAACTTTTGGGCCGAAGCTATCTCTACGGCTTGTCATTCTTCAAACCGGCTCTTCCTCCGCAAAGGCCTAAACAAGACTCCATATGAAATACTCACCGGAAGCAAGCCCAACATCTCCTACTACCGGGTTTTCGGGTATAAGTGTTTCTTTAAAAGAAAAGGAGTTCGTTTAGGTAAATTTGATCCAAAAGCAATAGAAGGTATTTTTGTTGGTTATGGTGCCGAATCCCACACTTATAGAGTCTTCAACAAGTCCACCGGACGTGTTGAAGAATCTTGTAGTGTGGTATTCGAAGAGAATGACGGCTCCCAAGGGGGCGAGATGTTGTTTCTTGTGATGTAGATGATGAAATACCTCGAGAAGCCATAGGAAGAATGGGCGTGGGATTTTTCCGCCCCATTGAGGGACACCTTGTGGCCGACCGGGAAGGACTATGCTCTACTCAAGTGGAGCCTTCATCTTCACAAGCTCAACAAGCCTCTCCCAAGGAAGCAACTAGTGCACCAACCGAAGAACAAGACAAGGACCTTCATGAAGAAGAAGGGGCACCACCATCCTCTCCGGTTATCTCAACCGCCCCCAATTCTTCACATGACCAAGATCAACCTACTCATGAAGATAATGATGATCAAGGTCAATTTGATGGTCAAGACGGGGACCAAAATGATCAAGATGATCAAGTATCTCCTTCAAGGTCTAATGAGGAGATCGAAGCCCGTCGCAAGAAAAGAGTTGAAAGAGACTTGGAACTTAAAGGTCATACCCTTGAGAGGGTTATTGGAGATTTAAGAAGCAAAGTGTCAACCCGGCGTCAATTGGCACAATTTAGCTCTCATCATGCTTATATCTCCATGGTTGAACCCAAGAAAGTATTTGAAGCACTTGAAGATCCGGATTGGTTGGATGCTATGCATGAAGAACTCAACAACTTCAAGCGCAATAATGTTTGGGTGTTAGTAGAGAAGCCAAAGGAGTGCCGCAATGTGATTGGCACAAAGTGGATATTCAAGAACAAGCAAGATGAGCATGGAATTGTTGTGAGGAACAAGGCAAGATTGGTTGCTCAAGGTTTCTCTCAAGTTGAAGGCATTGACTTTGGAGAAACTTATGCTCCCGTGGCTCGTCTTGAGTCCATCCGTATCCTTCTTGCATATGCCACTCATCATAATTTTAAGTTGCAACAAATGGATGTTAAGAGTGCATTTCTTAATGGTCCATTAAAAGAGGAAGTGTATGTTAAGCAACCCCCGGGGTTTGAGGATCTCAACTTTCCTAACCATGTCTACAAACTCCATAAGGCACTCTATGGCCTTAAACAAGCCCCACGTGCGTGGTATGAGCACCTTAGGGAGTTGTTGGTAGACCGTGGGTTTGAAGTTGGGCAAATCGATCCTACTCTTTTTACTAAGAGGGTCAATGGGGAGCTTTTCGTATGCCAACTATATGTTGATGATATTATCTTTGGCTCTACTAACAAAGCTTTTAATGATGAATTTTCAAAGCTTATGACCGATAGGTTCGAGATGTCTATGATGGGCGAAATGAAGTTCTTTCTTGGTTTTGAAATCAAGCAATTGAAAGAAGGGACTTTCATCTATCAAGCCAAATATGTCCAAGACATGCTCAAGAGGTTCAAGATGAAGGAACTTAATGGAGCCGCAACACCAATGGCCACAAAATGTCATCTTGAACTTGATCCCAATGGTAAAGATGTGGATCAAAAGGTATACCGTTCTATGATCAGTTCTTTGCTTTACCTTTGCGCATCTAGACCCGATATTGTGTTGAGTGTAGGTGTGTGTGCAAGGTATCAAGCCGCTCCTAAAGAAAGCCACCTTATGGCGGTTAAGAGAATCTTTCGATATTTGGTTCATACCCCAACTTATGGTCTTTGGTATCCCAAAGGCTCGGATTTCTCTCTTTGTGGCTTCACGGATTCGGATTGGGCCGGTGACAAGGATGATAGGAAATCAACCTCCGGAGCTTGCCAATTTCTTGGTAGGTCTTTGGTGTGTTGGTCTTCTAAGAAGCAAAATTGTATATCTCTCTCCACCGCCGAAGCCGAATACATTGCCGCCGCAAGTGGATGCACTCAATTGTTATGGATGAGGCAAACTTTGAAGGAATACGGTGTCAATTGTGACAAAGTGCCTCTTTTATGTGACAATGAAAGTGCTATCAAGATCGCCTATAATCCGGTGCAACATTCAAGAACCAAGCATATTGAGATCCGGAATCATTTCATTAGGGATCATGTTGCCCGTGGTGATATTGAGCTTGCTTATGTGAGCACCAAGGATCAACTTGCCGATATATTCACGAAGCCTCTTGATGAAGCAAGATTTGGATATTTGAGGAATGAGCTAAATATCATCGATTCAAGGAGTGTGGCTTGAACATCTTGCAAATACACCTATATTTCAATGCATGTTTGGTCTAGGTGTGGGCATGGAGATAGGGGGAGTGCGGTCCTAATTAATTGGGCTATCCCTCCCCCCATAATGCCGATAGTAATCATATCATTCTCTTAATATCATTATATGATTTTTGAGCTTCAATGACGAGTAGTGGTTATGGACTCAAGATACATCTTCGCGGTCCAATGCCATAACACTCAAACATGGTGGCTTCGGCCACCGACCTCTTCTTTTCGAAGAGTTGATTCATTGCATATCTTATTTGAGGTTTTGGTGTTCTCTCCCGATGTTATTTCTTATTTTTGATATGGGAAGGCACTTGCGTTGGATTTTTAGTCGATTTGCTCTTGCAATGTTAAGTGCCGAGAACCACTCCGTGTTTGCTCTCTCACCTAAGCCATCCTCTCTCAAGACATCTATCTATGCACACGAGTTCAAATTTTTCATCAAAACAACATCTGTTTTTGAAAATTTCGAGTTGGCCAGTTTGCTGGCTCCAGGCCGGAATATCCACCCTCTCTGGGCCGGATTATCCGCCCCTTCCTGGCCGGATAATCCGGCCGTAGTGACCCTGGGTATATAAGGGGGGGGGGTCGGGCTGCCCTAGGGCAGTTCCCTCCCCACCCCTTCCAGGTGATCCCTGCCGCCGCCGCCTCCTTCCCATCGCCGCCGCCGGAGCTCCAGCCAACCTTTTGGCCTGATTTCTTTGGAGGCTGCTCTCCTTCTCCTCTGGAAGGCTTTCACCAAGCGGATTTCGCAATGGATGCCGGTATTGCTCTTCTCATTGGATGTGTCTTTACCCCTTCTTGGTCTTGGTGATTTTGCCCTCTAGGTGTTGTTTATCTTGTTTATGAATCATGTTGTATGAACACTTTCCCCGATCTATCAAATTGATATCTGCAGCAAGTTGTAGAAGAAACTTTCGGGGGGCCGGATTATCCGGCCACCCCTGGCCGGATAATCCGGCCTGGGATTTTACTGCAACATCTTTTTATATTTGCTGATGTCAATTTGGTTCGTTTAGTGGAATTTGCTTGTTCATCTTTCATGATTCGTTGATCCTTTCCGATACTCGTGTGCATACGCTTATCCCCATGCTCTCCGTGCATCTCTCTTTCACAGGTGGTCCGAGTATCCCGAAGCGCAAGCGTCGGCTTGTTCGGAATGAGGAAGGAGTTCTTCTGGATGAGATTGCTATCCGGAGGGCACAGAGGGATGCTGCTAGGGAGGCTGAGCAGGAGAAAGCTGCCAAGGTTGCCAAAGCTCGTGCCCGTCGTCGCAAAGGCAAAGAGCCCCGTCCTGACTACAAGAAGATGCCAGAGGCCGAGTGTTTTCTCGGGACGTGTAGCATCGCTCTTCTCCCTTTTTGGTGTCTTGATGCCAAAGGGGGAGAAGTAGTTCTATTAGGAATTTGTCGGGATTTGCATGGGTGGAAACACAAGCTTGCGCGCTTATTATTCTTTGGCGCTTGTGTTTCTTCTTATTTCGTTTGTCTTAAGTCGAACTTTGTGTGTGGTTGAACTTCGTGTCGTTTATATGCTACCATGTGGTGTATGAGACTATGTCATATGTTCTTAATATGCTATGTGGATCATTATGTGTTGTTCACTTATTTTTATCAGCTCATGGTTATTGGTGACATGGCTATGGAATTATTGCCCGGCATATCATATTATCATATTCGGGATTCCATAATCCATATTATTTGAGTTATCTATGCAATGGTATGTCTCTTCTAAACTCATTGGTGAAGTTGCACACGTCTAGGGGGAGCTGTGTATTTTGATCAATTATTCGTTGTGTGAATTATTCGACCTTTCTTGCAAATCCTAGTGTTGTCATCTAACACCAAAAAGGGGGAGATTGAAAGTGCAAACTTTGTTTCCCTCAGATTTTGTGTGTTAGATAACAACATTAGTGATACTAATTGTGTGCTAAGATTTGCAGGATTATCTTTTGCAGAAATGCCAGGCCGGATTATCCGGCCAGGGATGGCCGGATAATCCGCCCCCTCTGGGGTGGCCGAAAAAACGGCTAAGGACTTATCGCGGCGTCACCCAGATAGGGGGGCCGGATATTCCGGCCAGGGCCGGATAATCCGGCAGCCGGATATTCCGCCCCAGCTTTGGCCGGATATTCCGCCCTCCCCCGGGGGTGGCTGAAATTCTGCTAAGGACCTGGCGCGGCGTCACCCAGGTAGGGGGGGCGGATATTCCGGCCAGGGGCCGGATTATCCGGCCAGCCGGATTATCCGGCCCAACTTTGGCCGGATTATCCGCCCCTCCAAGTCAGCAACGGCTACATTTTGGGAGGGGCTATAAATACCCCTCCCCTTCTTCAACCTCAAGCTGCTCGAGCTGTGAAGAAAAGACCCCATTTTGGAGCCACCAAATTAGCAAGATCTCCTCCCTCAACCCACCAAAGTCGTTGATCTTTGGAGAATCGAAGGAGAAGGCCTTGATCTACATCCTCACCGAAGCGATTTGATTTCCCCTCTCATTTGCTAGAGGGCCCTTTGGTCTTGGGTTCCCTTGTGTCCCTTGACCTTGTTTGTGTGATTGAAATCTTGATACTTGTTGATTGAGATCTTTGTGGTGCTTGGGAGCCTCCAATTCAGTTGTGGAGTGGTGCCCCAAGTTTTGTAAAGGCCGGTTCCGCCTTGAGGAATCCCTTAGTGGAAAGTGAGCTAGGCCTTTGTGGCGGAAGCTTGCACCGGAGAATAGGGTGAGCCTTTGTGGCGTTGGTTAGGCCTTTGTGGCAACCACACCCCTCCAACGTAGACGTACTTCCCCTAAAAAGGAAGGAACTACGGGAATTACATCCGTGTCTCCGTGTGCTCCACTCTCGGTTACCTCTATCCTTTATTGCCTTTACTACTTGTATCTTGCTTAGCTTGCTCGTTGACATATAGGTAAATTCACCTTAGTTGCATATCTAGAGAATTTACCTTTTGTGTCAAGCCTAAATTGAAAAAGAATTAAACTTTGAGTAGCACCTATTCACCCCCCCCCCTCTAGGTGCCCATACGATCCGTTCACCTCCTCCGGGCCGCGGTAGTCCCCGACCGTCCATGTCCGTCGCTTGAGATGGCTCCGCGCCGCCGCCCTTCTCCGCGGGCTCACCTCAAGCGCATCCTCTGGTCCACCATCGCGGTCGTCACCGTCTGGCTTCATCTGCTTGCCAGGCACTGAGAAGGAGTTTCCAAGCATTGCACACTGTTTACTTCCTGTTTTGTTACATGTTTGCTCGCAGCGATATTTATTTCAGATCACATTTACTACTTATAATCATCCATACCACTTGTATTTCACTATCTCTTCGCCGAACTAGTGCACCTATACATATGACAAGTGTATTGGGTGTGTTGGGGACACAAGAGACTTTCTGTATCGTAATTGCAGGGTTGCTTGAGAGGGATAGCTTTGACCTCTTCCTCCCTGAGTTCGATAAACTTGGGTGTTCCACTTAAGGGAAACTTGCTGCTGCTCTACAAACCTCTGCACTTGGAGGCCCAACACTATCTACAAGAACAGAAGCGTGTGTAGACATCAAGCTCTTTTCTGGCGCCATTGCCGGGGAGGTAAGGTAAAAGGTACTCACATCCTTTGGCTACTAAGTCTTTTAGTTGCTAGTGAGTGCTCGGAGTTATTTCTTTTAGATTCTGCAATTACATCTTTTTGTTTCTCGGAGATCTTTTTCCGATGAGAGGCGGCTCGGGATTGGGGATCGAGGAGAGGCAGCTAGGGTTTGAGGGAACGAGTTGGAGATGGACGAATGAGGCTTCTGCCAGATCCCTAGCGGGGTTGGTCGCCTCTGTCCATCCCTGTCTACGCATCAAACTTCCCAAATCATGCCACGCGTGACAAGGCCAACCTCTCCCCTGATTAACTGGCCCCATATCCACCTGGCCCCAAATGGCAGCGAGACACGCTTGCCAGGAAGAAGTGCGAAACAAATTTACCGCATCCGACGGTCCTGGTGAAAAGTGGGATGAGATATTTACTGTTGGAGAGCATCCAACGTCCCTGCAGCACGCGGCGCGCGGTGATAGCGTGAGAGGCCGGGTAGGCTAGCGCCCTTTAGGTTTTAGAATTCATATTCTTTCCTCTAACATGTCTCCATGTATAGCAAATAATCATCATCATTGATGTGTGACTTGCGACTTTGACTCGACGATGCTAGGCGAGGCACTGATGTGGGTAGCAAGCAGTCTCTCGGGAACTCCTCCTTCCTTGTCATCGATTTGTATGCCGGCTTACCATGAGCTCTTCTCCAAGTAACCCCATTGACTTCAATCATGTGCAACTTGTTCAGAACTATTTTCCGATAGTGAAACATTTATAATCTTGAATCCCAACTATGTGATGTCTATTTTATTTTATTTTCCAAATTTTGTTATTTTTTTCATATAGAAAAGAGGACAATGAGGCCTCCAAAGTGATATTTTTTGTAATAACTAGTTGAATGCCCGTGCGTTGCTACAGTCCTTACTTTTTTCGCACAGTATATATAATAAACATTATAATTCACATGTAAAAAGAAAATATAGCCACAAAATAGCCAGAAACTTTATTTGGAACTCGTCCTACATAGGCCGTTAGCAGGTCCACTGGTTCTCTCTAGTGATTTGTGCCATTGTTGTATTCAAGACATGTATGTGTTGAGTACAGCTTGCTACTTATTCGTATTTTCGGTGTGTACTACGATGGCACATGCCCTCACATGGTTCGGTTAGCCCAGGTCTACACACATCTGACACCATGTGGCCCTCGAACTTGAGCTATTTAAATTGTTTTACCATAGTGTGTCTTTAGACTTCACTTTGTAAAAGGAACATTCTCAGATGTTTCAAAAAAGCTTCCAATCATATTGTGTACCCAAAGCTGCTTGACCAAATCTTGTGCATTGGCCAATATGCCTATGAGACTGCTAGTGCAACTTCAATCTTCAAAAGCTTATGGTTGTGGGCATTTTGTGTTCAGACGCATACCAGCAGTTATCGCCGCTTCAAAGCAACCTGATATGTGTTATGCAGTGAAAGGACACAGATGTCGCCTAGAGGGGGGGTGAATAGGCGATATCAAATTTTACGAAAGGCTTGAACAAAAGCGGAATTAAACTAGCGTTTATTTTGTCAAGCACACAAGACCTAAATAAACTAGGCTCACCTATGTGCACCAACAACTTATGCTAAGCAATACAAGTAACAAGGTGATAGCAAGATATATGACTTCAAGCACGAAGGCTATCACAATGTAAAGTGCATAAGTAAAGAGCTCGGGTATAGAAATAACCGAGGCACGTGGAGACGATGATATATTCCCGAGATCCTCCCTTGAAAGGGAGTACGTCTCGTTGGAGGGGTGTGGTATCGCCACAAAGGCCTAACCAACGCCACAAAGGCCTCACCCTATTCTCCGGTGTGAGCTTGCGCCACAAAGGCCTAGCTCACTCTTCCACTAAGGGGTTCCTCAAGGCGGAACCGGGCCTTTACACAAATCTTGGGGCACACATCCACAACTTAATTGGAGGCTCCCAAGGATAGCCACCAAGGCACCACAAAGCCACAAAGCCGTCTAGGGTTCCAAGAACCCAAGAGTAATAAGCTCACAAACTTTCACTTACTCGAATCTCCGGGGAGAACTCAAACCGATGCAACTTATGCAATGGCAAGAGCACACAAGGTGCTCAAATCCTTCTCACTCAAATCCTACCAAAGCAACTAATGCTATGGAGAGATATGAGAGGAAGAACAAAGGAAATCCACAAAGAACTCCAAGATCTAAATCCACAAGAGGTTCCCCTCACTAAGAGGAGATTTTGATTGGTGGAAAGATAGATCTAGATCTCCTCTCTCTTTTCCCTCAAAAAGATGCAAGAATCATGTGAGGAATGGAGGAGGAAGGGCAAGCTTGCAAAGTCAACAATGGAGGAGAGAGAGGCCCAAAACGTGCCCAGCCCAAGGAGGAAGAAGGGGTATTTATACCCCCCACGAAAATCTGACCGTTACAGCCACTAACACCGGCTAAAGCCGGTCTTAACACCGGCTATAGCCGGCCTGAAATATCCGGCCCTGGCCAGCAATAGCCAGACAAAAAGCCGGGTTGCAACAGAGACGAAATCTGGGCAGACCGGCTAAAGCCGGCCCTCAGACCGGCTAAAGCCGGTCTGACCGGCTATTTCCGGCCCCGGGCCGGCTATTTCCGCCCCCACAGAAACAGCAGAAATACCAAAACGAAAACGGCAATAACTTGAGCATCCGGACTCCGTTTTCGATGATCTTGGGCTCGTTGGAATCACCACAACGAGCTCTACAACTTCATGTAGAGAAACATCATAGTCCAACCAAGGAGGATAAAACCAAATGATGAAATGTTTGACCTCTCTTCGAAGACAAACCGGTAAAACCTCCAAACACCAAAAACGCAAGAAGAGTTTCATGCGAAATCCGTTTTTGATGAGCTAGAGCTTGTCATGGAAATAACGACAAGCTCTAGAACCTCACATGGATAAAATCCAAATAAGAATCAAGAAAGATGATGCCAAGTATGCAAAGGTTTGAGCTCTCTCTGAACGATACAATTAAGTTACTCACTCGAGAGCCCCTCTTGATAGTACGGTTACCGATCCTATAACCTGGTCTCACAACAAACACCATGAGACCGGTAAGAAAGAAACCCTAACACTATCATACCTTTGCCTTGAGCATTCCACTTGAGGTGGTTAATGACGATCTTGATCTTCTCAAGTTGGACCACCTTTCTTGATTGAGCTTGCTTGGTGAAGTCTTGCGGATTGCTCCCCCATACTGCTACTATGGAAGAGACTCTCTTTAAGCATATCTTCACATATCCATGATCACAATATATATGGCAAGCTTCAAGCATATGTTCTCTTCTAGTTGCTCATCTTGAACTTGCGCTTTGACTTGATCAATCCTCGAATCAATTCTTCTTTCTCCATAATGATGGTGTCTTGAGGATACACATGAGAGCTCACTCAATCTTATTCTTCAAGACACACTTGACATAAGCTCAACTCCCTTAAGACCAATCTTTGGATCACTCCTTGAATAACACCTTGGTCAACACATAATCTTCTTCTTACAACCTTGACTCCAACAAATGGTTCAAGCATTGTCTATGGACAAGTCCTACACATATAACTCAATGCAACCATTAGTCCATAGGGATTGTCATTAATTACCAAAACCACACATGGGGCTCGATATGATCTTTCAATCTCCCCCATTTTGGTAATTGATGACAATCTCTTTGAGAGGGTTTATATAATGAATTCAAAGAACCAAAATGGTTGTACTAACATCAAATACTACAAAAGTATGTGATGTTAGTAAAACCACCATATATAGAGCAAACTCCCCCTCAATCTATGCACGTGTGAATGATCTTGATTTCATTGCATATATTGCCAACCAAGGTTGTTGGTGGAGTTTCCACTATATACTCAACCATGCAAAGCATGCAAGGCAAATGCTTAAGAACAAACCAAAGCATAAAAGCCAATTCCCTTTAAACCCTCGAAACTTCTCCCCCATTGGCATCCATTGCCAAAATGGGCGAAAAACTTAGAAGGCCAATATAGTGTGGGTTCCTCCAAAACGGTGTGCATATCCAAAAGAAATAAGTGAAGACACATGCACATATACAAAGACAAATATATGAAGGAAACCAAACTATATTGAGGATCAAAGATTGCAAAAAAAAATAAGATAACACGATGGATAAACTTCAACAAATGAAGAGAGCAATCAAACAATCCAAAGAACAAATTGAATAGATATATTATGATAAGATCGAAAAGGTGCTCTAAATAATATGAGGAAGCTCCCCAAGGTGTGTGCACAAAATATTATATTTGAGTTGAAGTATAAGGTGCACACACATGGAATCATCACTCCCTCAATATTATTCAAAACAAAATGATACCAAGTGAAATTAAATACTATGCTAACCGCAAAATGATGCTTTAAATGAAATGAGGAAGCTCCCCAAGGTACGTGCAAAAATTGGAATGTTTGCATTTGAATACAATTTGCACAATATGGAATCCTCACTCCCTCAATAACATTTAAAACGCAACCATTTGCAAGAGATCATAGAGAAGAAATTAAGCTTACACTTGCATCAAACAAATGGTTGAGCAACAAGCAAGGGACAATATATTAAAAGGCTCAACCAAAGGAATGTGCGATAGGAATGACAAAGAATATTATAAGACTAACACAAGGATTAGCATAGAGCATCCATATAGTCTTCAATGAATGATATTACTTAGCATTCCATCCCAACACATAAGGTTCAAATAAGATATCAAATAATAAGATATCATCTCTCATGTGTATAAGTTTCTAAGTAGACAATATCACAAAGATAATTATCACAAAGAAACATGTACACACAAAATAGATACTAAGAATAGAACATGATATCCAAAATGAAGTCATGCAATATACCAATGAGATATTTGCTTTTAAAGCATGGCCAAAGGCTTAATTTATCTTATTGTATATTGACGAACTTCAACCACCAACAAGTCAAAGACATCACAAATATCAACAAGGGAAAGAAGATAGTTGGGATGCTTTGAGAAAAGCAACAAGTATCACAAAGAGGGATACCAAAAGAAAGTACTAAATTTACACTTTCAACAATATTGCACATGTGAGAAACTTGAGGAATTGATATGCAATAAAATTGCTAAATTGACATATATGGGATAGGAGAATCATGAGCATGATTTTATATGTTCCCGATAATATGCACTCATCTCAACTTACTCACATTTGCAATAAAGAGGTTTCATTAAGACCTTTGCAAGAAGCACAACATTTGCAAATAAAGATTTTCCATGCCATGAAACAACCTACACAAGGTTGGATACTAGAAAAGTATGCATGAAGAAGATACTTGTTACCGAGATATCAATGGTAGGATCTAGTAGATAAGAGTCCTTCAATAATCCTAGCTTGCCTCAAATTATCATTTAGTCACCACTTCATCCTTATTATTGAGACAAGAACCAATATATCTCCATGTACCTAAAACAAAGTTCAAGTACAAGATGGTCCCCAAACTCATTGGGTCCAAAGTAGTTAGAAACTACAACATATAGGACAAACTCCACATAAATATGTGCATATAAATATGAAATTGAATTTCATGCACATCTTAGCCGATTTAGGAATTGATGGAGCTTCTCCTATATATTTGATCAAAGAAAGAAAAGCATGCCATAAAGTATACATTTAGTAAATATGCATGCACAAGACTTTCTAGAGCCAAAGAAGATACAATTTGGACAAAACACCAAGAAGGACAAGCAAGCACACAAAATTGTGAAGCGACAAAAGGTTGTACAAATTATATCAAAGAATCAAATCAACACAAGATTGACTCCAAAGTTCAATTAGTGAACCAAGCAAAAGCCAATGAGCAAAAAGCATAACTAAAACACACATGCTCAAAGACATCTCATTTTAAGAGTAAGAATAAATAATAAGGAATGAGATCACCAACTCCCAAAGAGAGCAAGGTTCAAAAAAAAGAAAAGAGAGCAAGGTTCAAACAAACAAACCAAACTCTCCACACTTTTTATGATGGCACACTAAGTACCAAAAAGAAAAGATTTGTCTTCCAACAAAAACCAATAAAAAATGAAATAAGCACAAAGAGTGTATTATAACAAAAATAGGAGAGCTCCCCCAAGATTAGTGCATTATTTATGATTTTGCATTTGAATACAAAATGCACACAAGTGGGATCATCACATCTACCTACATAGAAATAACACAAGACAAGTTCAACAAAATCAAATGGAATAACAAAAGTCACGGAAGACAATGGGAGCTAAAACAAATACATTTTTGGCTAGAGATAAGGCAATTAAAAGCAATAGTCAATGTAAAGATGATCAATATACATGTGCCACATGATATAGTACCAATTGTCCAAGAACAAGAGGTATTTGGATTTATTTCCCGGTGGTAGTTTACATATAAATCCAAGATCATCTTCACAACAAAGAAGCATATGGAAAAGGATAAGAATTAAAAACCATGCTAAAGAAGATATTCTTGATAGACTCAAATAGTTAAACAATCACGCAAGGCAATGATTAGGATAACTTGAAGCAAATGGTTTTCCAACTTTGATGTAGCATTCCACATTTTAGGAAAACCCTATCAAGAAATTATCTCACAAACAAGATCCAAAACAAGAGCAATAAAACAATTTGGCAAATTGGAACTTGTTTGAGAAAACATGCCACATAGAAGCAAGATAATTTACAATATCAACACTATGTGACACAACCTCAAATATACACATTATATCGGTTTGTAGTATGCACAAAGCATATTACTCCCCCATAATGTGATAAAACATTTATTTTCACAAGATACAAATAAAATCCAACAAGATGATTAATGGACATTATAGAATTTGAATTTCTCATGAGAATGACATACCACATAGAAACTAGATAATCTTTAAATATCAACACTACGTGGTATTCCTCATGTACACACATTTTTAGGGTTGTGAAGTGCAAAGCATATCACTCCCCCAAAATGGGATGGTCCAATAATCTCTCACAAGAGCCAAGTAAGATAAAACGAGATGCAAAAGGCTCAACAAGAACAACCGTACATGGTGTGCAAACCAACATGCACATACTTGATTACTCAAAATGAAGCAAGTAGGAAGCACAACATATACAAACACATGCAAGATACAAAACCCAACACATGTAAAGGGGCGAGTAACTTTCAATGTAGATAAGTTGAATACGTGTTACCGCAAGGAGGAACATTGGATATATGATAGACACAAGATAATCCACTTGACTTGACTTGACTTGAGAAAATATAATTGATGAAGATCCCTTAATTCTTCATGATATGGCCAAGTCTCCAATGCCCTCCAACAACACCTATTGTTCAAGTAATGGCTTGTTGGTCCCCAACCAAGTTGGGTCCGAAGAAGTTAGAAACAATAGGTTTGACAACCCAAATGGTTCTTTTCTTGACACCACTTTGAGCGCCAACAAATTTGGCAAACACATTGCCAACCTTATCCTTGCAAAGTGAATAACCATCTTCAATTATGATAGGGTTGGATGAGTTACCACTAGTGCATGAAGAAGATAGGTGACCCTTCTCATGGCATATGTAGCAAGTTCTTTTCTTCACCTTCTTCTCACTTGATTTCTCCACAAGGGGAGAATTAGCTTGATTATTCTTGGGAAGTGACCTTTCTTCAACTTGAGGTTGAGCAAGGGCTTGAACTTGAGGCCGCTTCCCTTGTTGCTTCTCACTAAGTGCCTTTTTCTTCAAAGGGCAAGATCTAACATGGTGCCCTTCAATTTTGCACTTGAAGCAAACAATCTTGGCCAAATTGTTGACTTGTTCTTGGCCCTTCTCCTTCTTGTATATTTTGGACTTCTTCTTGTAGTTAGAGATAAATCCAAGTCCACTCTTGTCATTGGGGGATTTTTGCACACTCAAGATCTTATTGAGTGTGGACTTCCCTTCATGACGTTTTTCCAAGTCTTTCTTCAACGAAGTAACTTGGGCCTTGAGCTCTTTGATTTCCTCTACATGATTAGTGACAACACAAGTACTAGTGGAAGTAGAGGCTACATTGTTAGAGCAATAAGGCAAGGATGGTAATTCATCACTAGATGTAGCAATAGTATGAGTGGATGAATTACTAGTACTAGAACATGGCAATATAGCATTTTGGGAAATAGTGCTAGTGCCCACATGAGGCTCACAAGATGTTACCTTTGTAGATATAGCCTCATGAGCTAACTTTAGGCGAGCATGGGACACTAGAAGATCCTCATTAGAGCTAGATAGCTTTTCATGAATTTCTTCCAATTTCCCATACTTGCTAGTTAGCAATTCAAGTTGAGCCCTTAGCTCAACATTCTCCTTCAAAATAGATGCTTCACGAGAAGTAGAGTTAGTAGCACAAGCATCATTATCATGAGCAATAGGAGAAGACAACTTGGCAAGAGCGAGGTCACGTTCTTTAGTGAGTTTAGAAATAATTTCATTACATGACTCCTCAATGGATTCAAGCTTCTCCTCAAGAGAAACCCGAAGCTCTTGCTCTTCCTCTAGAGCATATTTTAAATCATGGATATCATTGGCATACTCACGCTCAAGAGAAAACATTTTATCAATTTGTTCTTCCTTCATCTCAATGAGTTTCGTGCTCTCAATAGCACAACTCATGATTTCAAAGAAGTTGGGCAAAACATTTTTATGGTTATGCAAAGCATCAAAGACCACCTTACCCTTCTTGTTTAAATACTCAATATAGTCTTCTTCATTTTCCTCATCCTCACCATTGTCCTCAACATCATTATGATTTGAAGACCTAGCCATAAGGCATATGTTGGAACCGTGAGAAGAAGAAGATGAAGAAATACTTGAAGCTCCATTCAAGACCTTGTCTTGGCCCAAAGACTCTTTGGTTTCCTCTATATGGTTAGACACACAACAACTAGAGGAAATAGAAGCATTTATATTATGGCAACTAGACAAGGCAAGCATATCATCATGAGATTTATTCAAGAAACTTACACATGATATGCAAGGACTATCAACACAAGCATGTAAAGCATTTATGGGGCTACAAGTGTTTAAGTCCAAAGATGAAATATTGCAATGAGATAGAGATGAATGAGTATCAAAAGTAAGCATACTATCACCATTGCAAGTTTCATCACCACTCACCATATCATTACCTTGTGTCTTGCCACACTTTGGTGAAGTGGATGAAAGTTCATCGCGGCCGGAAGTGGAAGGAATACAATCATCCCCAATAAACTTGGACACACCATATTTTTCTTGAAGCTTTGTCCATATCTCATGAGCGCTCCGAAAAGGCGTGATGGAGAAGGTAACTACATCGCTCAAAGCATTAACAATCACATGAGTAGCTTGAGCATTGAGATACAATTTTTTCTCATCCTCTAAAGATAGATTTTGAGTATCCTTTGGAGGAGAAAAACCCGCATCTACAATTCGCTCCATAGATGGGTCCATGACCCGAAAATAATTAAGCATGTGAATTTTCCAAGTATCATAATTTGTGCCATCAAATATAAAAGTGTTATTGTGCACTAATCCCCTAGCCGACATCTTTGCTCTCAAGGCGGTGAAGCCTAAAATGAGAGACCTGGCTCTGATACCAATTGAAAGGACACAGATGTCGCCTAGAGGGGGGGTGAATAGGCGATATCAAATTTTACGAAAGGCTTGAACAAAAGCGGAATTAAACTAGCGTTTATTTTGTCAAGCACACAAGACCTAAATAAACTAGGCTCACCTATGTGCACCAACAACTTATGCTAAGCAATACAAGTAACAAGGTGATAGCAAGATATATGACTTCAAGCACGAAGGCTATCACAATGTAAAGTGCATAAGTAAAGAGCTCGGGTATAGAAATAACCGAGGCACGTGGAGACGATGATATATTCCCGAGATCCTCCCTTGAAAGGGAGTACGTCTCGTTGGAGGGGTGTGGTATCGCCACAAAGGCCTAACCAACGCCACAAAGGCCTCACCCTATTCTCCGGTGTGAGCTTGCGCCACAAAGGCCTAGCTCACTCTTCCACTAAGGGGTTCCTCAAGGCGGAACCGGGCCTTTACATAAATCTTGGGGCACACATCCACAACTTAATTGGAGGCTCCCAAGGATAGCCACCAAGGCACCACAAAGCCACAAAGCCGTCTAGGGTTCCAAGAACCCAAGAGTAATAAGCTCACAAACTTTCACTTACTCGAATCTCCGGGGAGAACTCAAACCGATGCAACTTATGCAATGGCAAGAGCACACAAGGTGCTCAAATCCTTCTCACTCAAATCCTACCAAAGCAACTAATGCTATGGAGAGATATGAGAGGAAGAACAAAGGAAATCCACAAAGAACTCCAAGATCTAAATCCACAAGAGGTTCCCCTCACTAAGAGGAGATTTTGATTGGTGGAAAGATAGATCTAGATCTCCTCTCTCTTTTCCCTCAAAAAGATGCAAGAATCATGTGAGGAATGGAGGAGGAAGGGCAAGCTTGCAAAGTCAACAATGGAGGAGAGAGAGGCCCAAAACGTGCCCAACCCAAGGAGGAAGAAGGGGTATTTATACCCCCTACGAAAATCTGACCGTTACAGCCACTAACACCGGCTAAAGCCGGTCTTAACACCGGCTATAGCCGGCCTGAAATATCCGGCCCTGGCCAGCAATAGCCGGACAAAAAGCCAGGTTGCAACAGAGACAAAATCTGGGCAGACCGGCGAAAGCCGGCCCTCAGACCGGCTAAAGCCGGTCTGACCGGCTATTTCCGGCCCCGGGCCGGCTATTTCCGCCCCCACTGAAACAGCAGAAATACCAAAACGAAAACGGCAATAACTTGAGCATCCGGACTCCGTTTTTGATGATCTTGGGCTCGTTGGAATCACCACAACGAGCTCTACAACTTCATGTAGAGAAACATCATAGTCCAACCAAGGAGGATAAAACCAAATGATGAAAGGTTTGACCTCTCTTCGAAGACAAACCGGTAAAACCTCCAAACACCAAAAACGCAAGAAGAGTTTCATGCGAAATCCGTTTTTGATGAGCTAGAGCTTGTCATGGAAATAACCACAAGATCTAGAACCTCACATGGATAAAATCCAAATAAGAATCAAGAAAGATGATGCCAAGTATGCAAAGGTTTGAGCTCTCTCTGAACGATACAATTAAGTTACTCACTCGAGAGCCCCTCTTGATAGTACGGTTACCGATCCTATAACCCGGTCTCACAACAAACACCATGAGACCGGTAAGAAAGAAACCCTAACACTATCATACCTTTGCCTTGAGCATTCCACTTGAGGTGGTTAATGACGATCTTGATCTTCTCAAGTTGGACCACCTTTCTTGATTGAGCTTGCTTGGTGAAGTCTTGCGGATTGCTCCCCCATACTGTACTATGGAAGAGACTCTCTTTAAGCATATCTTCACATATCCATGATCACAATATATATGGCAAGCTTCAAGCATATGTTCTCTTCTAGTTGCTCATCTTGAACTTGCGCTTTGACTTGATCAATCCTCGAATCAATTCTTCTTTCTCCATAATGATGGTGTCTTGATGATACACATGAGAGCTCACTCAATCTTATTCTTCAAGACACACTTGACATAAGCTCAACTCCCTTAAGACCAATCTTTGGATCACTCCTTGAATAACACCTTGGTCAACATATAATCTTCTTCTTACAACCTTAACTCCAACAAATGGTTCAAGCATTGTCTATGGACAAGTCCTACACATATAACTCAATGCAACCATTAGTCCATAGGGATTGTCATTAATTACCAAAACCACACATGGGGCTCGATATGATCTTTCATGCAGCCGCAACTGGTCGAGCCACCGTTCTCCTGCAAAGGCTTACCCTGCATTATGTTTTACAACTATTAGAAATAACTACCCGTACATTTTTTCAATTTCATATTAAAATGTTTCTGCCACGATTCATGATTTTCCCAATAGACAACAAGAATTATGGGCTCAATTAATCACTGAAATGCAGCTAGCGAAGTACTTTCCTGACGATCATTCTATTTCTGCACCCGAAAAATGTTGATGGTTTAATCATGTAATGGACACCCCGGTGATAATTTAGCTCTAATTATGTCTTAGGAACGGTCTGCCTAGTGTACACACTGTCTTATTTTTACAAAATTCGCATGCCAATTACAAGGTATATATGAACAAATTTCAACACATGATCCAGACGTGTTCATATTTTCCTTATACAGAGCCAATAAAAATTAACAAACCTGTTACGAGCTCGCACATGAATGACTACATCTACATTAAGGGTGCTTAAAAATATAGGCTGGTTGTAATTACCTCCTAGTCCACCAAGTGCGGTGACAGGCCACGACTTCGATTCGACCTCTGCTTCTTCACTAAGCGAGTCTGAATCTTTTTGGGACTCCCTCTACGATTGCAACCAACAGCGGTAGACTGACTGGATGAGAGCCCGGCCGGACCATCGTGTATTCTTGCAGAGCAAGAGGCCGACGCAGACGCCAGCGGTGACGGCAACTTGCTGTTCACGTCCCACCACCTCTGTTTCAGCAGAAGACTTTGCCTTCATAGCAATCAGCTGGCTCTCTTGAATCCTGTCTTGCTGCAAAACCAACCCAATGCACTCCCGCGACACTATCCTAAGAAAGTCAAATCAAATAACCCATTGATATCCTGAGCTTCTTTGGCAAAAAATCAAGCAGCGAGCAATACAGATTACAGTACCTGGTATCCACTTACTTGAAGAACTCCAGCCATTGTTGAGTTTGTCCATCTTCTCCGCTATCCGCTTCTTACTCTGCTGCTGTCGCCACCTAGGAGCTAGCAAATCTTGATGGCGCCTCTCCAGTCTCGATAGCGTTAACATGTGCCAAGCCTATCATGAGTCATCTCTGCCAGCACATGTACAAGCACACCATATGCCCCTTACTATACGTCGGCCCACCACGTGTAGATCACATTTTAACTCAACGACGGATGGGCTCGATAACGAGCTACCTATAGGAAGTCACTTTCACTGTTCATTTCTTCCGTCTTTTTCCCATCGGCTTGCACTGTTCCTTCTATAGGAATTAACTTTCATGTGCAAGCATTATCACTGCTAACTGCATTGAATTTGTAATCCAATCATCTCTTCTGTAATGCCATGAAGAAAGAATAAAAAATGTTAAAATGGTATTAAGTTGAGCAACAGTTGGACAATGTCGAGAAAAAAATGCAAATTGTGCATACCATGCTCACAGGTGCTATAAATGTTCCCAAAACTGTAAGCAAGGATACCAAATAAAGACAACTTATAAAAAGGGAAACATAGATGAGCAAGCAGCCAGCAGACCTGCAATCATTAATCTAAGTTCTTTAAAGAGCACCATTGTCCTATGATAGGTTGGGCCATACAAAAATAATTAATTAGCTCCATATAGTGCAAAGAACCAGATGATTATCTTCACTTCTATTGAAAAACTAAATACTGAAAAAATACAATATTTCACTTCTTAGCATCAACACATTGCAGATACAAATTGTAAAGGTTTATGCACTCAAAAAAATAACATCAACGTCAAGTAGTGAATATTGTGGTAGGAGGTATTACCATAATCATAATGGTATCAACAGAGGGAAAAACTATACAATTAAAATGATGGCCGGTAAACGAATACATATTATTTGGTTCCGGTTCTTACACAGAAAAAAGACACTATACAATTATATTTTTTATTGAATTGCATTTCATTGCTCTCATGGTAATAAATAGTGAATATATGTTTGACAAATCAATATAGTCTTGCTTCAATACAAATTATGTCACCAAAAGTAAAACTTATCTAAACAAGCAATGCATCTCCTAGTTTATGAAATGACAAAAGAACATAGAAAAGTTGCTTTGGGTCACTTTGTCATGCAAACAGTAAAGATCAATTTTAGCGTAGGCTAGAGAATGAGCAACAAAAATTGTGAAGGACCGGATACCATGGGCATTGGATAAAACCTGGAGGCAGTGGACAAGCATGTATGGTGTCATCAATGAGCTGGATGCTGTGGCAGCTGTGCCCTTGGTGTGCCACTGCGGAATACATGGCGGAGGTGGTGTCGCTGTCCTACCTGAGCAGTTAAGAGGTGATGATGTTTGAGTCAAGAAAAGGGAGTATCTAGGGGCATTTTATTTTCAGTTATGTACAATCAGATTTCAGATATGCAACCGATCTCATAATACAGAGTGGACAAACCTGATGCCGACAGGCTCTGTTCTTCCTTGCCGAAGTATCCCCGGTGTGGCCAGGGCTTGATGCCTCATAACTGGTCGTGGTTGTACATGGCCCTAGATAAATACGTGCAAATTATATTATTGGACATCAACTACACAGCAAACCGCAGGGCTTCTTATGGGGTAAAGGACTCGCCAAGATAGCATGGCAAGTGATTTGGGTGAGGTAATTCACAATTCTCCAAGATCAGTGCAACAAAACAAGTGGACACATCAACCTACATGCAACATAAGTTAATATAAGTAAAGTTAGGTAAACCAGCAGTAGTAAGTATAATGTGAGGAATGTACTCTTGTATAGCAAAGTGCACACCGTAAATTTGAAAAGAAGCCTCACATACAATTGTGAATGGTGCAGAAGCTTTTTAGTTCTTCACCTGACCTGTTTTTGTATTGTACACCCTTAACTATACTATTTTCTTCAAGCAAAGATGTAACTGGTTCTTTGCTCTAACTGGACACTGGAAAGCCAACAGTATGTCAAATCAAGCTCATGGGGTAATCTAATTCCACATTTGCTAACCATGTGCCAACAAATAGCATTTGTTAGTTCTTAAGGACTAAGATAGCATAGCATTCTCTTTTTAATACATAAGACTTGTACTATGAATCTATATATGAATTAAAAGGAAAAGGAAAGAAAATTGGCATTCTGAAGTATAATCGATAACATGGTATCTCAGTTCTCAAACTATTAAACTAAGGGTCTTGTATAGTCAAAGAAGTGCTCTCTTCATTTTGACATATGGTCTCTTAATGGTTGTATCAGTTCCCAAATTGTAAAAAAATCCATGTTAAAAAAACTCTTGCCCAACTTAATTATCAGGACTATGATTTTTTGTTAATGCTCAGATTATCCTATTCTCACCTTGAGGCCATCGTGAATTCTTTACCATTCTACTTCAAGTTGGCCAATCGGAGTGATTCACTTTATGATAGAAATAAGAAAGAAGAATAGTTGTTCAAGGTGTGTTAATATATTATTGGCCACTATCAAATGTTCCACACATAAGATTAGGACATGAATTTTCATACCAGTGTCTCTCCGATATCTCTATGAAAGAGGAGATCACATTAATTTGGAAATTAAACACCACGATGGAAGGGATACTTAGCAGACCTAGAAAAAACCATTTGTTAGAACCATTGTTGAGGCAGAGGTATCCTTCTTTGGCCTGCCGGACAAATATATCCCACAAGAGAAATAATATCTCCTTGCATATTTCACCACCGTGAAACGACGCAAACTTCTCCAAGATGTTGTAGGGCAAAACTGAATAATGGCCATAATATCTCCCTGTACAAAGATTGCAATATTAGCTTGAGAATAATTAAACAAGAGTAGAGCAAAACTGACCGTGTCTAAAATAATGGCCATAATGGTCCAAAAGGGGACAAAAAACAACATATTATTGTTCTACAACAACAGAAAACTTTAAACCTCTAGCTTGTTTTTTTACTCGAGACAAAAATAGCCTCCTGGCTCCTCACATGAAGTAGCTTGCCCCAGATTGAACCATTAACTCATCGAGAACATTTTTCCATAATTGAATAAATAAAGAGAAACAGACAGCAACTTTGTGTAGTGACATAACTCCCAGATGAGGCAGCACAATTTATTCTATGACAGTATTTGTATCTAAAAAGTATATAGCTGAAATTTGATTTACCATATTTCCATGTACGATTCCTTGCACAATATTGTTTCATATCTCTAGAAGACGCGGGAGAGCCAAGTTCTCCATCAAAGAACAAGTCTGAAGTAAAGAAGATTGAAGAAAAGAGAAATCACTAATGAGGAAAAAATATCACTTCATTGTGTACTTGCAATAATTCGCTATTAGCATCTTAGGTGTTGATCTTGTAATAAAGTTACATAACCTTAGGTGTTGATCTTAGCAGGGAAATATATACATAACCTTGCAAAAAAAATATGTTCATCGTTCTTCCTTTATTTTGTTAGTTGAATGGATAAACGCTAAACCCGATCTAAATCTGTTGAGTTAATATCTTTTCTCATTTTCTTGTATCAGTAGATGGAAGAGTGGTTTGCACGTATCAGCACACTATAAAACTAAGAAGATATAACACCACCTGTCCTCAATCCTTAACTTGTCGTTCTGCTGTACAGTGTCTGTAGCCTCTCCAGCCAAAAGAAAATCCATGACAGTGACGATACCTAAGATCTCATAGTTGGCATGTCCTAATTGAGTGGCATGGCCAGTGCGTGCTAATACAAATCGAGGAAATATTCGATGAGATCTGATCTAGAACAGATAAGGAAGGAAACCGTACCAGATCAGATGCGGAAGATGCGACGACGGCGGCCTGAAGGTATCGGTAGATCTGCTCTCCCTTTGCTAGGTGCTGTCCTGCACGCACCTCTCGTGCATCTTGGCGATGATGGCGGCCTTGGTGAGCGGGCGGCACCGGGTCGTGGAGGACGTGGCCGTCGTCCTGTCCATCAACCGATCTGAGCCACATGCAACCTCACTGCGAGGAAGAAGCACGGTGGTGGGGGAGATCCGGGATGATGAGGGACAGTAGAGAAAATAATAAAATAAAATAAAGCATGAGTAAAATTTAGTACTAGTTTCTACACACTTCTACTATACTCTAGGTAATATGGTCCTTTAGTCACATGTGTGTAGTAGTTTCCAGAGTGTTCTACTATAAGTTGTATCTAGATATTTGTATTTCTTTCCTAGTTCTGAGTAGTATTCTCTAGAGCCTTCTAGTTTTTTTTTTTTTGCGGGTACTCTAGAGCCTTCTAGTTATGAGTAGAGCTAAGTAGTAAAGGCTTATGTAGCCTACAAATAGAGGTCCCCACCTCTAACTATGTAACCAGACTATGTACCCACTACCTATCAATAAGAACTTTGTGTTCTTGTCTAAGATCTTGGATTAGATCTTGTGTTGAGAGCTTTGGACTAAGCTCTTGACAGCCCCCGCCCCTAGAGCGATATCTAGCACAACGCCCCTAGAGCGATATCTAGAGCAGCACGTTGAGGAGGTTCCCTCAACATTTGTGTTGTCCGCATTGTAGCAGCAAGGTGGAGTTGTTCCTCCACAACTTTGTGCTGCATTAGGTGGTATCAGAGCCTTGCTGATCCATTCCAACTCTTGGTGTTCTCTTTGAGAGGAAGCTGTACCAAACAATGGAAGAATTGGAAAAGAGAATGGATGCTACAGAACAACAAATCCAAGCACTACGTGAGGATCTTAATCGGAGATTTGATCAACTGGTTGGGATGATAAGAAAAGGTGTTCCTCCTGCTACCAATGAAGAATCGTCAAAGGAGGAAGATGATCGACGACGAAGAATGGGAGGTCGTCTTGAAGCAAAAACACCTCATCCCCATGTTGTTCAGCGTACTTCAAGGAGGCCAATGTATGTTGAAGCTTCTGAAGGTGACGGATATGATGAGGGCCTTGAAGAACCTGATCTCTATGCACATCCTAGAGTACCCAGTGCTACATATGGGAGAGATACATACAAGGTGAAGGCTGAGATTCCTACTTTCAATGGAAATGTTGATATTGAAGGGTGCCTTGATTGGTTGTATGAGGTAGAGACTTTCTTTGAGGTCATGAATATTCCGGAAGACCGTAAAGTCTCTTTGGTCGCATACAAGCTGAAAGGAGGAGCCGGTGCATGGTGGAATCGTCTTCAAGAAGACCGCAGACTAAGAGGAGAACCTCGTGTGAGATCTTGGCGGCAGATGAAGAATCTTTTGAAAGGGAGATTTCTGCCTGCAGATTATGATCAAATCCTATTTACCCAGTTTTAGAATTGTGTCCAAGAAGATAGGACTATTTCAGAATACACCGAAGAGTTTTTAAGGCTACAAGTGAGGTGCAACCTTGCTGAAACTGAAGATCAACAAGTTGCAAGGTATGTCAATGGTCTCAATGACGTTATCCAGGATCGTTTGATGATGCAGCAAATTTGGTCCATTGATCAAGCACAAGCTCTAGCCTTAAAGGCTGAGAGGTTGGTGAGGACAAGAAGGGCAAGTAAGAATCCATATCCTCATACAGAAGGTTCATCCGGCAATTACTCCCATAGAGTTGAAGAAAAAGTCGTTCAACCTAAAGGAAAACAACTTGTCCCAAAGCAAACCGGAGTAAAGAGTAGGGCAGAGCCAGTTATAAAATGCTACAAATGTGGTGAGGATGGACATGTATCTAGCAACTGCCCATCAAGAAAAATTGTCAACACAACTATCCATGATGGTGAAGATGACAAAGAATATGAATCTGAAGAAATAGAAGCACAAGATGTTTGTGAAGAAGAGGGCGAAGAGGTGGTATGCATGACTCAGCGTCTCTTGTGCTCAACACCACAGGCCGACAACACACAACGAAAGAAGATATTTGAGGGCAAATGCACATTGAATGGCAAGGTATGCAAACTAATGATTGATAGTTGCAGTTGTGAGAATCTTATCTCTCAGAATTTGGTGAACCATTTAAAGCTTGAGACACATGATCATCCAAATCCCTACACTATAGGATGGATCAAGAAAGGGGTAAATATAAGGATCACCAAACAATGCAACCTACCACTCTCTTTGGGCAAATACTATCGCTCAAATGTGCTATGTGATGTTGTTGATATGGATGCTAACCATGTTCTCCTTGGAAGACCTTGGCAATTTGATGTGGATACTACACACAAAGGGAAGGAAATTTTTTACTCTTTCACTTGGAACAAGCGGAAGATCACCATTCTACCCAACCAATCAAATCGTAATAGCTCCAAGGAGAAGGGGAAAAGTGACTCCAAACGGAGGATAAAATCATTCCAAGTTGGTGATAAGACTTGACACTTTATCATCCCGAACAAGCACTCTACGAAGATAACTCGAGGTCGAGTTCTAAACAACCAGGAGAGGATGATGAGGGACAGTAGAGAAAATAAAATAAAATAAAGCATGAGTAAAATTTAGTACTAGTTTCTACACACTTCTACTATACTCTAGGTAATATGGTCCTTTAGTCACATGTGTGTAGTAGTTTCCAGAATGTTCTACTATAAGTTGTATCTAGATATTTGTATTTCTTTCCTAGTTCTGAGTAGTATTCTCTAGAGCCTTCTAGTTATGAGTAGAGCTAAGTAGTAAAGGCTTATGTAGCCTACAAATAAAGGTCCTCACCTCTAACTATGTAACCAGACTATGTACCCACTACCTATCAATAAGAACTTTGTGTTCTTGTCTAAGATCTTGGATTAGATCTTGTGTTGAGAGCTTTGGACTAAGCTCTTGACAGCCCCCGCCCCTAGAGCGATATCTAGCACAACGCCCCTAGAGCGATATCTAGAGCAGCACGTTGAGGCGGTTCCCTCAACATTTGTGTTGTCCGCATTGTAGCAGCAAGGTGGAGTTGTTCCTCCACAACTTTGTGCTGCATTAGATCCGGGGACGTCCGGTGGTGTTGGATATGGTGGAAGAAGCACGAGGAAACCCCTAGGTGTCTTCATCTCCTTCTGTTCGTCCTCTCCATCTCCCAGCCTTCCGCCCGTCTCCACAGCAACAACAGCGGAGCGACAAGTCCGGTTGGCCCTTCCGCTTCTGCGGCGGCGTCGGCATAGAACGTCGGGAAGGGCGGCGGCGGGTAAACCCTAGAGTCGCCGCTCGCCTCGCTTTCTTTCCGTGTGCGGGACCGGGCAACGCTCGACATCACTTTTTTTTGCGTTTTGTGTTTTAGTGTTGGCGGTGGCAAAGGGGTAAAATACTTGGTCCTGCAAGGGCAAGATCGGAAGTCAAATGATGTATAGCAAAAGTGCCTTCACCAACTCGAAACCAATAGTCTCTATCTACTACTTATAAATCTCTATCTCTATCTCTACTACTTATAAAGGCACAAACATGTTGGGATACAATTGATCACAACCGTAAAACAACGTCGATCAAACGGTCTAGATGCCTCCAATGTTGAGCTCAACTCAACATAGATTGAAATCTCGCGCAGTACATATGAGGAAACAAAGGGGTAATTATGTGGTGAATCAAGTCCGTACTTATCTCCCTAATCCCGGGAAGACGTTCCCGTTTCTTCCTCACCCTCCCTTCATTGTCTTCTCTGACGAGCACCAGGAGTCGCGCCGAGCCAACCAAACCTGCGTGCCACCGGCCAGATCAGCTCCTAGGTCACTGGCCAGGTCCACCAGCCGCGCCGCACATAGGCCGCCATGCCGCCACCAGCCAGCGCTCTGATCCCCCGCCGTGCTCCCGCACCCCTTGCCCCGGAGCCTGATCTATCGGCTGACCCTCTTCGCCTTCTTGCCACACCATCAACGAGAGCAGGCACCCTGCACGGCCGCACCCCTTCTTGCGGTAGCTTCTGTAATAGTATTAGCAATACTTACGGATCCTGTTGTGCGCCCATTTTTCAGGCTTGTGTAATGCTGTTTTGACTCTGCATGGTACAATTTACTATAGATGACAATAACAAGTACTGATTTACTAATTGACAACTATGAACCCTTGTTATTCTACTCTCTCCATTGTAAGGCTTACAGAAACAAGATTCATATATGTTAAGACATATTCGAGGTTTCTCATGACAAAAGAAATATCAATGTTTCAGAATTTAGAGGTTACACACTTCTTGTGAACATCAATAAATATTAATCAATAATTATAACACTAACCTTACTGGGAGATTGAAGTGAGAAGCGTAATCTCTGGAAAAAGAAACAATTAAATTTAAGGCAATAGAAACAAAAAGTATATAATCCCAGACACAAATTCTGTTGTCCTTGAGATGTTGTCAAGATCGTCTTTCCAGTTTGCCGAGAAAAATATCCTAAAACAACCCATATAGGAGCAAGGCCAAAAAGAGCAGACTTGAGCTCAAGTTTCTTTGTATCACAAACATGGGCCTAATGATTACAGAAGTGATGTGAAATATTAGATACCAGATAAAGAAAGGAGACTCTATATACAGCGCAGAGCACACTCATATATTGCTTAATTACACTCATATATTGCTTATTTTCGCTTCTTAGATGAACTTCAGGTTGAGCATGCAGGGTTGTAATGGCGGCCAGTTACCCTTCTAACAATTTTATGTATAAGATTTGGTTGCGCAATTTTTACCTTCGACCTTCTATTCAGTCTGCAAGAATTAAGGCGTAATATGGATGTATATAGCAATAAATGTCAGATACTCTTTCTCTGGTATGACGAAAGAATATATAGAGTATGTCAAGTATGATTTCAGTCTTGTCACCTCAAACCTTTGAGATGACAGCCCCGTCTCTGCAAATTAGGACTTCCAGTAGCCCTGTTATATATCGAGTTAATGTGTACATCAACTACTCCCTCCATGCCGGATTATTGGGCAAATTTGTATTTTAAGACAAACTTTAGCCATTAATTTTAGTCAAAAAATTCTGAGATATTTAACATAAAAATTATACCATTGGAAAGCTCTTTTGAAAATGAATTTAATGGTATAATTTTTATATAATATATCTTATATTTTCTTAACTAAAATTAAAGATTAAAGTTTGTCTCGAAGTACGTATTTGTCCTGTAATCCGGCATGGAGGGAGTATTAGCATATCTCTGTTTGTAAATCCTAGAATCTAGAAGTGCGGGCTATGAATAACAGGTCATAAAAATTCGTTTGTGGTATAGTTGGGAATGCGGCTATAACCAAATAAAGTTAGTTACAACATCTATGAAGATTTATCTTGATATTTAATAAACTGCACACAAATTTCACTACACTACAATCAGATAAACAACAAATAGCCTAAGCTGGATAAGAAAATCCTCCTATTTCAAGAAAAAAGAAATAAAATACAGAGAAAGAAAGAAGGATTTTACCTTCTCTCGAGAGGATGAACTGGCCTAGATGGAGTCCCTGGAGGGCAGGATGGAGAGGAGGCGTGGAGCAACGGTTCTGGCCGGAGGTGGTCATCCTCCCGGTTGTGGGTCGCCGGTCGCCGGAGGTCGATGTGGAGGCGTCGGTCACACGGGAGGGGAGATGGCCAGACGGGAGAGAACTAGAGCCGGGTGTTGCAGGGAGGAGGGACGGGGCTGTGTGGGAGGAGCACGGCGGCGGATGGTCTCCGGTCAACAGCGCCGAAGGAGACGTGGATGGTCTCCGGTCAACAACGCCGAAGGAGCCGCGGATGGGCTGGGCGTGACATGGTTTCCCAGGGCGGCTTCGTGTTGACGAGCGCGGACGCGAGAGGTCGAGGCGTCAGGAGCCTATGCTCCGGCCGACATGGCGACGGGGAGAGAACGAGGATGAGAGCGGTGAGGGAGGTGCTGGTTAGGCTGCAGCATGGGGAAAGCAGAAGTGAGGAGTGAGAGATGACAGAGAGCCTCTCTGAGAGAGGAGCAGAGATGCAGCTCCATGCTTCGTCTGAATTATTAAAAAAAAGGCTTTCTGAATGCACATAGGTTCATACTTTGGTTGTTGCTGTGCTACTAGCCAGTGGGTGGGTTATTTTTGTACGGCTTATCATCTGATTTCCAAGGGTCTTATAAAACAGTTAACCTTTGTTGATTATTGATTTATAAAATAATAAATTTTATATCGTAGATATTTTTGTAATCATGAGATTATCTTGTGGTTTTTGGATGATAAATTTCACGGAATACTTCACGGGAGATATTTTATCAGGCACTCCCGAACAAGTATACTTTGCTTTGTATGAGATACTTATTTCAAGCTGTATCATTATTTGAAAGCTAACTTTGATTACTACCTCATCGATAGGTTCATGATACATTTTAGAATAAAAAACCAGCTATCATTTTAGTATACTCCAAATTGAATGATGATAATATAAGAAACCGAGTCTTAGAAAATGACAAAAACAACCGATCCCACGAATTGTATGATTGTGCATGGACCCCTTGAATACATCAGAAATATATAACACATTTTCAGATATTGGGCTTATCTCGCAATCATTGCCTTTTTCACCCTATTCTAATCGATATAATATATGTACTTTGCTTAGATATATTCATGGTTGATGATGTCCCTTCAGTGGAGTAAACCATACCTTTTCATTTTAGTGTTCATATAAATTGATCTTCTATCATTGTAATTAATAGATTTCCGATTTTGCAGGAGGGGACAGGTGAGAAATTCCAATCCGTATCCTATTAGTCTAAATTTGAGACAACTAAGGAACATCTTTAATATGGTTGAGCGGATACTAGCGTGCCATGACATCCAACTTGCTAAAGACATTCCAGTTAACTATATGGATCTAAACTTCTATGTTAGTTAGTAGAATCACATATTATTACATTTTGCCTCATACTACTAATATTTTCTTATTATTACATTTTGCCTCATACTACTAATGAAGCATTATAGATCGCATCAACAGATGGACCTTCAAGAGAGAAACATCATAAAAAAAAAATACAACAGATAATGTGTAATTGTTTTTAATTTTTTTTACAAGTTGTAACACATTATTTGATCATGAATTTATGTAAAGACATGTGTGTGGATCATTTATTTCACGCGATTACATCTTTGACATGACACATTTAAGTGGTTTGGTAAAGACGCGAAAAGAGAAATACCATATTCACAATATATGTTTTTATAATAGAGTATAAGACGTGTGTTGCATGTGCAAGCTTACTAGTAAAGATAAAGAGTAAAACCTATCGATATAAATGATTGTTAATTATTTGGTTTTAACTAAAGGAGCGCGTTCCATCGTCCAAAATCTAAATCCTTGGTGATTGGGAGTAAGTTGACAATTGCGGGTCAAGTCAATGATGGACGCATAATAGCAGGAAAATTGAAAGCGACGCGGTTTAACGAGATGTAGCAATTTTATTGTTTATTGCAGTAAAATGCCACTGTAGTTGAATTATTTAACATAATAGATCTCTCGGGGAGCCAGTCAGTCAGTCGTAGTCGTCCAGCGATAACCCAAAATACTACTACTAGTAAGTTTATTTGATGGTTGCATTCTTCGTGGAAATACAACCTCAGGCTACTAGGCAAATTAGGTGCCAAAGCCCTGCGCCTGCGGGCATCGATCGGCGATAGCAAGGCAGCCAACCATGAGCGTCCTTGCTCTTCTTTTCTTCTTAACTTTGCATGGCCTTCCCCTCGCATCTCCGGCCGTCGAGCAGTTCACATTGGATTCTGCTGAAAGGCCACGCCTTCTACCCTTCCCGTGCACGATTCCGCGACGACGGTGCCTCCTCCCCGCGGTCCTTCTCGACGGCCTTCGTCTTCGGCATCCTCAGCGAGTATGCCGACATCAGCAGCCCTGGCCTGGCCTTCGTCGTCTCGAAGAGCGACAACTTCTCGACGGCGCTGCAGAGCCAGTACATGGGCCATGTACCTGCTAGTAAATCAAAAACATGTACATAGCACTACTCGTATCCATGTTTTTTCTTTGTTTATTTAATTAAAAAACATGTCTCAGTATTTAAATTTTATTTGATACAAAATCGCGTCGAACATGAGGCAAGAGATAAACGCCCTCACAAGGGCGGCCAGTAAAAATAAGCCGGACGAGGAACGACTGTTAGAATTAATCTCTAGTTATTAGGAGATCTTCTCTATTATTGTAAAACCGAATATGCCAAACTTATAAGGCATAAATCGGATCTCCTTTATTCCCCTTAATCACCATATCTCTGTAATCAAACCTGTACCAATTATAGCCTGTTAGGCTACTATATAACACGTAGCCGATACCGAGACAAAGGTATCGTTCGCATAATATGGTATCAGAGCGATCTCTTCCACGACATCCATAAAAAATAATAATACACAACCAGTACCCGTCGATCTCGACGAACAGCCCGTCGATCTCTTGATCCTCAGGGCGATCTCGATGGCCTCCTCATCAACACCACCACCGACCCTCGGGAATCCACCCGCGGAGAAGCTCACTCGCGGGAATCATCTTCTCTGGAAGACTTTGGTTCTCCCTGCGCTCAGGGGTGCCCGTCTCCTTGGCATCGCCGATGGCAGCGAACCAGCGCCGCCCGAGACGCTGGAGGAGGAGAAGGACGGCAAGGGCATGACCGTCCCCAACCCCGCCTACGACGCCTGGCTTGTCCGGGATCAACAAGTGCTGACCTACCTGGTCGGCGGCGTCTCTCCGGAGATCTTGTCCCAGGCGGTCGGCATGGAACATGCCGCTCAGGTGTGGAGCCTCATCAACTCCATGTTCGCCTCAAGGCCCGGGGCAAACGTCACCCACCTTCGCGCAGCACTCTCCAACACCAAGAAGATCAACATGACCGCCGATCAGTACGTCGACAAGATGAAGGACTTCGCCACCGAGCTCATCGCCGCCGGCCGCACCATCGATGATGACGAGCTTCGCGACCACATCCTCAACGGCCTCGATGAGGAATACAATCCGGTGTTTGCATCGGTTAGTGCAAATACCAACTGCACGGTGAGCGATCTCCATGATTTACTTAGAGCTTTTGAACGCCGTCAAAATATGCTCTCTAGTGGTAATCCGAAGGGCTTCGAGTCTTCGGCAAATTCTGCAAGCCGTGGCGGTGGTGGTGGCCGTGGCTACTACAAGCAGAAGAACAATCATGGTCGCCCTCGCGGCCGTGAAGAAGACAGAGGAAGAAACGGTGGCGGTGGCCGCCGTCCTCCACAAGGCGGACGTGGACGTGGGCGCGGTCGCGGACGTGGTGGTGAACCACCTCGTCACCGCGACAACATCGTGTGCCAAATCTGCAAGAAGGAAGGCCACTCGGCCTATACTTGCTGGTGGCGCTACGCCGACAACGACAACGACGACGAGTACTACAACGACGAGAAAGAAGTCAATGCCGCCTACGGTGTGGATACCAACTGGTATACCGACACAGGGGCAACAGATCACATCACCGGCAACCTCGAGAAGCTCATGATTCGTGATCGATATCAGGGCAAGGACAAGATCCACACGGGAAATGGTGAAGGTATGGACATTAGTCATATTGGTCATTCATCTATTCAAACCCCCAATCATGAACTTCATCTCAAAAACATTCTTCATGTTCCTAGTGCGACAAAAAATCTCCTCTCCGTTCATAAACTTGCTATTGACAATAATGCCTTCCTTGAATTTCATCCTTGGTATTTTTTGATAAAGGATCGAGCCACGAGGAAAACTCTTCTTAGAGGAAGGTGCGAAGGTGGCCTATATCCCATTGTGGCGTCATCATCATCATCCATACCTAAACAAGTTTATGTTGTCACCAAGCCTACGGTTGAACGGTGGCATAGTCGACTAGGTCATCCCTCAAGTCTAGTAGTTCAACAAGTTCTGAATAAATTTTGTCTTCCTTACTCTAAGTCTTCTAGCATTGAAACTGTTTGTGATTCATGTCAGAAGGCTAAAAGTCATCAGCTTGCTTATCCTGTTTCTACAAGTGTGTCGACTACTCCACTCCAACAAATCTTCTCTGATGTTTGGGGTCCGGCGCCCACATCTGTAGGTCGTCACAATTACTATGGTAGCTTTATCGATGATTATAGCAAGTTCACTTGGATTTATCTTATTAAGAAAAAATCCGATGTCTTTGATGTCTTTCATAACTTCATGAACTTTGTTGAACGAAAATTCTCTAGGAAAATAATCACCATGCAAACTGATTGGGGAGGTGAGTATGAGAAACTTAATCCTTTCTTCCAAAAACTTGGTATCACACATCATGTATCTTGTCCACATGCCCACCAACAAAATGGCTCTGCTGAGCGTAAACATCGACATATTGTTGAAGTTGGTCTTGCTCTTCTAGCAAATGCATCTATGCCTTTGAAATTTTGGGACGAGGCCTTTTTAACCGCCACATATCTTATCAATCTTGTGCCTAGCAAGGTCATCAATAATACATCTCCAGTTGAACGTCTCCTTGAGACCAAACCAGATTACAAATCTCTTCGCGTCTTTGGATGCGCCTGTTGGCCAAATTTGCGTCCCTACAATTCTCGCAAACTTGCCTTCCGCTCAAAACAATGTGTTTTTCTTGGTTATAGTCCTCGCCACAAAGGAGTAAAATGTTTAGAAATCTCTACCGGCCGAGTTTACATCTCTCGAGATGTTGTCTTTGACGAAAATGTGTTTCCCTTTGCTTCCCTACATCCTAATGCCGGCGCCCTTCTTCGCAAAGAACTTTTGCTTTTACCAAACCATTTAGTTTCTTCCCATGGGGGTCCGAATAATGATGATCATATGCCTAATAATTGTTCACATATGCCAGCTGTAAGTTCCTTGCAGATTACAGGAGAAAATTCGGAAGAAATTGATGCAAATTCGAGTCAAAATAGTGCTGAAACTGGCAGTTATCACATGCCAGAAGCAGACGAATCGGGCGCTGATCCCGATGGCGATCCTCTGCACCGGTCGGGCGCGGATTCCGGAGCTGATCACGCGCCCACCGCGTCCTCCGCCGGGCCCACGGAGGAATCTTCCTCGACCGGTTCCCCGCACCACTCCGCGACGGCCACGTTGCCTGCGTCTGTCCACCGCACGGGCTCGCCACGACGCGCGGGAGTGGAGAGCCCGGCCCACTCGTCCACGCGGAGCGAGCCGACTGGCTCGGCCTCCCGACCAGGCGCTGCTTCTGACGGGGCCTCTGCGGGCGGGCGTGGATCCCCAGCGCCGACCGGGATCGGGCGCGGGATCGCTGCCGAGCACACGGTCCTAGAGGCCGGATCTTCTACACCAACACAACCAGAGGCTCCTCCTGCACCGCGCACTCGCCTTCAAAAGGGTATTCGACAACCAAAAAAATATACCGATGGAACTATTCGCTATTCTTTTTTGTGTTCTACAGGAGAACCACGAGATCATCATGAGGCTCTTGGTGATACTAACTGGCGTCAAGCAATGGATGAGGAATATGAAGCACTCATGAAGAATCAAACATGGCACTTAGTTCCAGCACCATCCGGTAATAAAAATATAATTGACTGCAAATGGGTCTACAAGGTGAAGCAAAATTCTGATGGTACCATAAATCGATACAAAGCTCGCTTAGTTGCTAAAGGCTTCAAACAACGCTATGGCATTGATTATGAGGACACTTTTAGTCCTGTTGTAAAATCTGCTACTATTCGTCTTGTTTTGGCCATTGCTGTCTCCAGGGGCTGGGTTCTTCGCCAACTTGATGTCAAGAATGCGTTCTTACATGGCATTCTGGAAGAGGAAGTGTACATGCGACAACCTCCTGGGTATGAAGATGCCAATGCCCCAAGATACATATGCAAGCTTGACAAGGCTTTGTATGGTCTCAAACAGGCGCCGAGAGCATGGTATTCACGTTTGAGTACCAAACTTCAGCATCTTGGTTTCAAGCCATCACGGGGAGACACGTCACTATTTATCTATAATCAGTCAGGTATCACAGTATTTGTTCTTGTTTATGTGGATGACATCATAGTCACAGGATCGTCAATGCAAGCTATCTCTACACTTGTCAAAGATCTCAATACACATTTTGCCATCAAGGACCTTGGAGATTTGCATTACTTCTTAGGCATAGAAGTCAAGAAGATTCAGAATGGTATAGTTCTTACTCAAGAAAAATATGCCCTTGATCTACTAAAGAGAGTTGGTATGTCCAGCTGTAAATCATCTCCTACACCATTATCAGCATCTGAAAAATTATCTGCACATGAGGGTGACGCCTTGAGTCTCAATGACAGTACAAGGTATAGGAGTGTGGTAGGTGCTTTACAATATTTGACCTTGACTCGGCCTGATATCTCTTTCTCAGTTAACAAAGTTTGTCAATATTTGCACTCTCCTACTACCACACATTGGAAAGCTGTTAAGAGAATCCTAAGATATCTGAAGAACACTATTACCACAGGTCTTACATTTACAAAATCAATGTCTACCTTGATCAGTGCATTTTCAGATGCAGATTGGGCAGGATGTATTGATGATCGAAGGTCCACAGGTGGGTTTGCTGTGTTCTTTGGCTCGAACCTCATATCTTGGAGTGCTCGCAAGCAACCCACAGTGTCTAGATCAAGCACAGAAGCTGAGTATAAAGCTTTGGCAAATGCTACGGCAGAAGTCATATGGATACAAACCATTCTCAAGGAACTAGGTATCAAAACTTCTAAAGTTCCATGCTTGTGGTGTGATAATATGGGAGCTACATATCTCTCTGCGAATCCTGTTTTCCACGCAAGAACGAAGCACATTGAGATAGACTTTCATTTTGTAAGAGAAAGAGTTGCAAAGAAACAACTTGACATACGGTTCATATCATCTCGAGATCAAGTTGCTGATGGCTTCACCAAACCGCTCCCATTCAGAGAATTAGAAGAATTCAAACGTAATCTCAACTTGTACAGTTTTGATTAAGGGGGGATGTTAGAATTAATCTCTAGTTATTAGGAGATCTTCTCTATTATTGTAAAACCGAATATGCCAAACTTATAAGGCATAAATCGGATCTCCTTTATTCCCCTTGATCACCATATCTCTGTAATCAAACATGTACCAATTATAGCCTGTTAGGCTACTATATAACACGTAGCCGATACCGAGACAAAGGTATCGTTCGCATAATAACGACAACAGACAAATGCCCGCTAAAGAGCACGTAGGCAAAGCATACCACCCGAGGTAAGGCAGGAGCTGCGAGCTCAACGGAACGCAGACCTTGCGGCTAGGCGGAACACCCCATGTGCTGAATCCATTGCAATGCCTCGCCCAGATGCTTATCTCTTATGAATCAGTGTGCTATGTTAGGTTTCATATGTCCAATATATATCTATATTTGTTAAGTATGCGTTGTAGGATTCGATGCACCTCCAGATCCTATCTCATCTCCGACAACACCGAGGGTATTTGTGGTGTGGTACCATGTCAGCAAGGACAAGCAAGAGTTTGTCCATTTGGTAATATGGTAATCAAATGCTTGTCCTTGTCCTTCAAGCTAAACAGCCTCCAGAATCCGCATGTTATTACTCAAGGTTTAATGTTATTATGATCAGCAAAACAGAATACATGTTAACTTGACAAATATTTTACTTCTCCTCTTTTAGTGTAGCGTAATCATCAATCTCATAATTTTGGTACATAAATTAGATTTGGAATTTTGCTGCTCTTCTGCTCGATGGATAGGTTTTAGATGATCGGTAGGAGTGCTTATGGATACTTTCGCCCGTCATAGTAGAAGAATAGACTAGCAAATTTACATATAGCAATGAAGTTTGTATTAAGAAATTTAAGTAGAGTGAAACAAATAAAATTTTAAGATCCGTAGCAACGCATGGGCACTCAGCTAGTGTTGATTAGTACATGGATAGGAGCGCAAGTACTCATGCCCCATAGATATAGACATTAATTGCTAAACCGTGTTATTAAATCTCGATATCGCTCGATGTCGTGATGTGTGCTATATGTTGATCTAAATTCTATATATAAAGAGGTTAACAATGGAGCAAAGCGAGGCCCATCGCCGGAATGGTTGGGCCAAAGCCAAGCGGAGGCGTTAGCCCATAACATGCCTAAACAGGGACGCATGTGGGGGTACGGGGGCCGACAGTCCTGCGGTATGTTATCGTTATCGCCACCTATTTATACTCCTTGTAAGCCGCCGGCTAGGGTTAATCGCATTATAAAATAACCCACGGTGTTTGTAAACACTTTCGATATAGGAAAGTTTTGCTAGCTGGTGCCCGTGGTTTTACCTCTCTTTGTTGGAGAGGGTTTTCCACGTTAAAATCTTATATCTTCGTGCTATGATTTTTTCTCGTTCTTTGTTATTGCCTATCACGTTTTATAACAAGTGGTATGAGAGCCTCATGTTTTTAATATATGGTTTGTGACGTGGCGTTTTTTTAATCTGCAAAAAATAACAATACAGATGCAAAATTGATAAAGCAGCGCGTTCCATCGTCCAAAATCCAAATCCTTGGTGATTGGGAGTAAGTTGACAATTGCGGGTCAAGTCAATGATGAACGCAGGAAAATTGAAAGCGACGCGGTTTAACGAGATGTAGCAATTTTATTGTTTATTGCAGTAAAATGCCACTGTAGCAGAATTATTTAACATAACAGATCTCTCGGGGAGCCAGTCAGTCAGTCGTAGTCGTCCAGCGATAACCCAAAATACTACTACTACTAGTAAGTTTATTTGATGGTTCCACTCTTCGTGGAAATACAACCTCAGGCTACTAGGCAAATTGGGTACAAGCCCTGCGCCTGCGGGCATCGATCGGCGATAGCAAGACAGCCAACCATGAGCGTCCTTGCTCTGCTTTTCTTCTTAACTGTTCATGGCCTTCCCCTCGCATCTCCGGCCGTCGAGCAGTTAACATTCGACGGCTTCGCGGACGCTAACCTCTCGCTCGACGGCACGGCCGTGGTGACCGCGGAGGGTCTCCTCATGCTGACGAACGGCACGACTCTGCTGAAAGGCCACGCCTTCTACCCTTCCCGTGCACGATTCCGCGACGACGGCGCCTCCTCTCCGCGGTCCTTCTCGACGGCCTTCGTCTTCGGCATCCTCAGCGAGTACGCCGACATCAGCAGCCCTGGCCTGGCCTTCGTCGTCTCCAAGAGCAACAACTTCTCGACGGCGCTGCAGAGCCAGTACATGGGCCTTGTTGAATAACTAGTTGCTAATATGCACTACTAGGTGCATGTACTAGTAGAGTACGTAGTAGTAGTTTGCTTGTTAGTGTGAACACCAGCCATGCATGGACGGCTAGCAAGTGGGCACGAGGCAAACAAGGAACTGCAAAGCTGCCGGACATGAGCTGCAAGGAGATGACCTGAAACGCTGCAAACTGCAGGGAATAAGTCAGGGATAGGTTCAGGATATGGCGGCTTGACATTCTTAGCTAGCAGTAGTCAAAGGTTCACACCTAAGGGTCTGTTCGGTTTTAGAACCGAATGGAACGGAATGGAATCAAGTTGTTCCTTAGGACGATTCCTGCGTTCGTTTCTGGGATGGAACGGAACCAACGTGTTTCTCAAAAGCGAATATTCGCTGTAGATCCGGAACGAGACCGTCCGGCCGAATCGGTCGAACGAAGTGGAACGCACAGTGCATTCCTCTAATTAATCAAGTTTAGCAATAAGTAATCAAGATTAGGCTATAATTAATCGTGTTTACCAATAATTAATTAAGATTAGAAATAATTAAGCAAAGATTGCCGCCAAGTGGCAAGGCCTGCCGCCGTTGGCGGTGGCGGCATGCCTGCGTGGCAAGGCCTGCCGCCGTTGGCGGTGGCGGCATGCCTGGGTGGCAAGGGTGCCGGCATGGGCGGTGGCGGCATGCCACGTCACCACCCCATTCCATTCCGTTCCTCAAATTTTTCCGAACCGAACGCAGGGACGGAACCATTCCATGCCGTAGGAACGGAACCATTCCATTCCGTCCTCCCCGGTTCCAGAACCGAACACATCCTAAGTGAGCTGGTATGTTCAGCTCACTAGTAGTATAAATAGGACCCCATTGTATCACTTCACCACACCAAGTAGTACCAGAACAAGAGCAAGAAACGCAGCTAGCATTCGCTGCCCAAAACTACTTGTGTCATTTCCATTTGAGTTTCAGTGTGTGTCCAAGTGCTGTGGCGTGGCTACCTAGAGTAGAATCCTACAATTGGTATCAGAGCTAGTGTTCTGTAGCCATGCCGAAGGGTGGAGGTGTTGTAGGCGGGTCAAGGTCTGCGGAGGAGATCGAAGACGAGATCGAAGAGAGGGTCGCGGCTCGTATGCTGGCAGCGAAGAACGGCGGACGGGAGCTAGCAGCTCCGCGTGCTGCGCGTGACGCGGGCATGTCCTCGACGGCCTTCCCGCTCCTAACACGCTCCAACTACCACGACTGGTCGCTGCTCATGCGCGTCATCCTCGAGGGTCGTGGTTGGTGGAAGGCGGTGGAGACGGGTGACGCGGAGTTCACCGACGACAGGCTGGCACTCGAAGCAATCCTTCGTGCCGTGCCGCCGGAGATGCTCGCCACCCTCGCCGTCAAGAAAACCGCCAAAGAAGCATGGGACACTCTGAAGACTCTACGGCTCGGCGCCGAACGTGTGCGTGAGTCTAGGGCGCAAACGCTGCGTCTCAACTACGAGGAGATCAAGTTCCGTCCTGGGGAGTCGATAGACGACTTCGCCATGCGACTCCAAGCTCTCGCCAACGAGTTGGAGGTCCTCGGCGACCCGCTCGACGAGAAGAAGGTCGTCCTCAAACTCCTTCGTATCGCTCCTAAGCGGTACAAGCAGTTGTGCTGGTCGATTGAGAGCCTCGTGGACTTGAATACTTTGTCCATTGAAGAGCTTGTCGGCCGGCTCAAGGTCGTCGATGAACGAGACGACGACGAGTACGACTCCAGTAGCAAGCTCCTGCTCACGGAGGACCAGTGGCGCGCTCGCATGCATCGTGAGCGCGACGGTCCGTCTGGAAGCAGTGGTAGCAGCTATGTGCCGAACCGGCGCCGCGGCAGAGGACGCGGGCGCGGCCAGGACGGCGCACGCAACAAGGCTGGAGGCGAAGGCGGCCAACACGGCCGCGGCGCAAACGGCGCCCCGCACGACAACAACTGTCGGTACTGCGGTATACCGGGTCATTGGGCTCGCGAGTGCCGTAAGAAACAGCGGGATGAGGCACACTTGGTGCAAGCCGGCGATGGCGAAGAGCCGGCGATGCTAATGGCACAAGTGACAGCCATCTCCGTGGAGCCCGAGCGCATTGGCGGCCACGTCTTCCTCAACGAAGAGCGTGCGAAGGTGCGGCTCGGCGACGAGGCGGAACCTATCGATGCGCCTTGGTATCTTGATACCGGTGCATCAAACCACATGACGGGTGACCGCACAGCTTTCGCCGACCTCGACGACAAGGTCACCGGCTCGGTGAAGTTCGGCGACAACTCCGTGGTAAGCATTTGCGGGCGTGGTACCGTAATGTTCACCAGTCGCGGTGGCGAGCACCGCGCTCTCACGGAGGTCTACTTCATCCCGCGCCTCAAGACTAGCATCATCAGTCTCGGCCAACTTGACGAGAATGGCTGCGAGACGATGATCCGCGACGGCACCATGTACGTCCGTGATAGGAGCCGACGCCTCCTCGCCAAGGTAACACGCTCACGGAATCGTCTGTATAGGATTGCCCTACAGATTGCGCAGCCGGTTTGCCTCTCGGCTCGCCGCGGCAATGATGCATGGCGCTGGCACGGGCGCCTTGGGCATCAACACTTTGGTGCTCTAGAGAAGATGGCGCGCACAAGCATGGTGCGCGGCCTCCCGAAGATCGACCATGTCGACAAGCTTTGTGATGCATGCCTGGCAGGCAAGCAGCGTCGCGCTCCGTTTCCACAAATGGCCAAGTTCCGCGTGTTAGAGATATATTGCGGCTTACGTATTAGGATAGGTTAGGTAGGATATTACTTGTCTTGTACTCCAAGTCGGTCCGTTGTACGTCTATATATACTCGCCCGAGAGGCTCAATAACACATCCACCATATTCCGCCAATCTCTCTCTCTCCCTACCCTTCAACATGGTATCAGAGCGGCGCCGAACCTTGACCTAGCCGCCGCCCCGCTTCCGCACCGCGCCGCCCCCGGGGAGGTCGATCTCCATGATCTCCGCCGGGGGCCGCGCCGCCCGTATTAGGGTTCGTCCGCCGATCGGTTGATCGGCTGCCCTACGTCTTTTTCTCGCCGGTCGCTTGACCGGCGTTTTCTTTTTGGTTTACCGATCTTAGATCGGATTGCGTCGCCCACCGCCGCCGTCACGACGCGCCTCTACTCCAACCTCGGCGTCGATCTCGCACCGGCGGCCACCCATACGCCGGCTATCGCGGCCGACGCGCTGGCGCCGTCGCCGCTTCGGTCGGCTCTTGCCGGCTGTCGCGGTCTCTCGGTCGGCTGCGGCGTCTACCTCCATAGGCTGTCGCGGTCGTCTCGCCGGCGCCGACTCCGCACCGGTCGGCTCGCCTTCACCAACCGCACGACAACGTCGGACGCGTCATCCGAGGGACGCCTCGGTACATCACTGCCGACTCCACGCCTGCGCGGTCTCCATCGCCGGTCCATCTTCGCCGTCATCGCCAGGAACTTCACCGACAACGACGCCACGGGTTACGATCTGTGTGCCATCGTCAAGGACTTGGTGCGAACAGCGCCGCCGTCGGTCTGATCAACCGATCTGACGCACGTCTCCGCCAAGTACGTCCCCGAGCACGCGCCTACCACCGTTCGAGCATCGGGTTGCCGCTGCGTCGCCCCTTCGGGCCGTAGCGTCGCCGCCTTTGGTCCCCGCCGCTGGCTACCAACGTGCCTTCTCCGGCATGAACGTCGCTGGTGGTTCTCACGCCGCTGCACCGACTCGCGCCCTGCAGCCGCGCCGTCCCATCGGGCCGTTGCGTCGCTGCACGCGGTCATCGCCGTCACCTCGCGAGGACGTCGCTGGCTTCCACCGCGCCACCTCCCTCGGCGCGGGTTGTCGCCGTCCGCGCATGGTCTTCGTCGCGCCGCTGGGTTCTTCCTCGCCTACTTCGAGTATTGCCGCCGCACCTCCACAGGTAACCTGCATGGCCTCTCCTAGCCATCGCAGGTCCCGCCGACTACCTCTTCGCCTGTCCAGGCATCCAGCATGACCACTCTTGGTCGTTGCTGGTTCGCCGTCTTCTACGTCTACGTCCAGCACGACTTCATCGCCAGCGTCATCGGCTCGTTCTCGCCTATACCTGTTCGTCTACTCCGACAACCGCGGACTGCACCGGCACCCTTTGCCGTTGTGCGCCTCGCAACCGTCGTGGAGGCCTTCTCTGCTAGTCTCCTCTCCGACATGGCGTGAAGTTGTTTCTACTGGTCCCGTTCTTCGCACGCCCGGTACTGGCAACACCGGTGCTTGCCTTCGTCCCCGACGCGTTCCCGAGTCCGGCAAGCTCGGTCGCAGCGCCTCGTCCCCGTGTTCGTCTTCGCGTACTCGGTTTTGGCACAACCGGAGTATGCCTTCGTCCCCGACGTGCACCTGGTTCTGGCAAAGCCATGGCCGCACCTCGTCCTCGACGGCTCGGACTGCATCGACTTCGGCATCGCTCTCCTCGACGACTGCCTCGACGCGTCTCCGTCCTTCTACGGTGCTCTACGCGCCTGCGGCTTCATCTGCGGCTACCTCGACATTGGCACCCGACCACGACATCGACCACGGCGACCCCTCGCACGGCTACCTCGACCAAGGTTGCAGCACCCACCGCTCTCGGCTCCCTCGACATCGGCACAAGGGCTACCACCTCGCCTGAGCACTCGTCAGCTTCCTCTCCAGTCCAAGCATCCACGCCGCGACATCGACCACGACGCTCCCGCTCCGACTGCGGGGGGTGTCAGCCTTCTGGGTCTACTTCGGTTTATTTCCAGTCTGACCGTTCACGTCGTTCATGTTGTTCACGACGCTCCCGCTACGACTGCGGGGGGGTGTTAGAGATATATTGCGGCTACGTATTAGGATAGGTTAGGTAGGATATTACTTGTCTTGTACTCCAAGTCGGTCCGTTGTACGTCTATATATACTCGCCCGAGAGGCTCAATAACACATCCACCATATTCCGCCAATCTCTCTCTCTCCCTACCCTTCAACACCGCGCGACGGAGAAGCTCGAGCTGGTGCATGGAGACCTCTGTGGTCCCATCTCGCCACCCACACCAGGCGGGAAGAGATACTTCCTGCTGCTCGTGGATGACCACAGCCGCTACATGTGGCTTACGCTGCTCGCCTCGAAGGATGAGGCTGAGGCAGCAATAAAGCGCTTCAAGGCAAGTGCTGAAGTGCAAAGCAGATGTAAATTGCGCACGCTACGGACGGACCGCGGTGGCGAATTTACCTCCAAGGACTTCGACGCATACTGCGCCGAGCACGGCGTTCAGCGGCACATGTCCGCTCCCTATTCCCCTCAGCAGAATGGGGTGGTGGAGCGGCGCAACCAAACGGTTGTTGCCATGGCTCGAAGCATGCTCAAGGCACGAGGGGTGCCGAGCAGGTTCTGGGGAGAGGCCGTGACCACGGCCGTGTACATCCTCAACCGCTCCTACACACGCAGCGTCGACAACAAAACTCCGTATGAGGTATGGCATGGAAAGAAACCAAACTTGCACTACTTACGGGTGTTTGGATGTGCTGCACATGTCAAGACAGCGCGCCCTCAGCTCAAGAAGCTTGATGACCGAAGCACGCCTATGGTATTCATGGGCTATGATGTTGGATCAAAGGCGTACAAGCTGTACGACCCAGTGTCGCAGCGTGCACACGTCTCTAGAGATGTGGTGTTCGACGAGGACGCAAGCTGGGAGTGGGCTGAGCAAGCAGACGCTCACCCCGCTCATACTTTCACCATCGACTTACCGGTCCTTGAGACTGCCGGTAACGATGGCGATATTGCAGACGACGGGGGAGCAGCATTTCCCCCGCCGCAACCGGAGGAACCCGCAACACCAGTGGCTGCTGCACAGCGCGCGGGTCAAGGTGCTCCGGTGGAGTTTGTGTCACCTCCAGCCGGAGTGACACCAACCTCAGAGGAAGGCGACGGATGCCTCCGCAGGTTCCGCACCATCGACAACATTGTCGCTGAGTTCGCAGAGGAGCTTCTTCTAGTTGTGGGTGAGGAACCCGCCACGTTCGCTGAGGCTGAACCACACCCAGCTTGGCGTGCAGCCATGCTAGAGGAGATGAGCGCCATCGAGGAGAATGGCACATGGGAGCTCACAAGCCTTCCTCCAGGCCATCGCCCAATCGGACTCAAGTGGGTCTTCAAGTTGAAGAAGAACACCGCCGGCGACATTATCAAGCACAAGGCTCGCCTTGTTGCAAAGGGATATGTCCAACGCGCCGGTGTTGACTTCGACGAAGTGTTCGCCCCGGTTGCTCGACTCGACTCTGTGCGCATGCTCATCGCGATTGCAGCGCAACAGTGTTGGGAAGTGCACCACATGGACGTCAAATCGGCGTTCCTCAATGGCGACCTTCAGGAGGAGGTGTACGTAGCTCAACCACCTGGTTTTGTCCAGGAAGGACAAGAAAGCAAGGTGTTGCGGCTACGCAAGGCACTCTACGGACTGCGCCAAGCCCCGAGGGCATGGAACACCAAGCTGGACAGCACACTGCTGTCGCTTGGGTTTCAGAGGAGCCCGTCGGAGCACGCCGTCTATGCGCGTGGCACTGGCAACACGCGGCTACTTCTTGGCGTCTACGTCGACGACTTGATCGTGACGGGAGCAAGCACACAAGAAATATCCAAATTCAAGAAGGAGATGAAGGAGTCGTTCAAGATGAGCGACTTGGGACTTCTCAGCTACTACCTCGGCATCGAGGTGAAGCAGTCCGCTGGCGAGATAACACTCGGCCAAGCGGCGTACGCTGGCAAGCTGCTCGACAAGGCCGGCATGGGCGACTGCAACCCAGTGCATGTCCCTATGGAGCCTAGACTCAAGCTGAGCAAGGAGAGCTCAAACCCACCGGTGGATGCAACATTCTACCGCAGCATCGTCGGGAGCCTAAGGTACCTTGTGCACACTCGGCCCGACATTGCTTTTGCCGTCGGCTACATAAGCCGATTCATGGAGAAGCCTACGACAGAGCACATGGCTGCTGTCAAGCATTTGTTGCGGTACATTGCTGGTACACGCAACTATGGCTGCCGCTACGTGAAGGATGAGGACGGAGGCAAGCTGATCGGCTACAGCGACTCCGACATGGCGGGCGACATCGATGACCGAAAAAGCACCTCAGGTGTGTTATTCACGCTCGGTCGCAGCCCCGTGACATGGCAGTCACAGAAGCAGAAGGTGGTCGCACTTTCATCATGCGAGGCGGAGTACATTGCCGCCACGACAGCGGCTTGTCAAGGAGTTTGGCTCGGCCGTCTTCTTGGCGACCTCCTCGACAAGAAGGATGACATCGCGACAATATTTGTGGACAACAAGTCCGCAATTCAGTTGTGCAAAAATCCGGTCTTCCATGATCGGAGCAAGCACATCGAGACACGCTTCCATTTCATCAGGGAGTGTGTTGAAAATGGCAAGATTGATGTCGAGTACATCGGCACTGAAGACCAACTCGCGGACATCCTGACTAAAGCGCTTGGACGCTTTCAGTTCCAGAGTCTACGCGAGAGAATTGGCGTCGTCAACATCAACAGCAACTAGATTAGGGGGAGAATTGTTGAATAACTAGTTGCTAATATGCACTACTAGGTGCATGCAGTGGCGGAGCCAACACCGGGTCGAGCCTGGTCGGCCGACCCGGCTCAGTTTTTGGGAAAAAAAAATGGAGTACCGGTTTGCCTCGTCTGCCCCGCAGCCCACGACCGAATCCCCTCGCTCGCCTCGCAGCCCTCGCTCGCCAGCCGCCACCGCTCGATCCCGATTCCGACCGCCGCCGCCCTTGGCCATCGCCGGCGCCCGTAGGCCGCCCGTTCCCGACCGCCGGCGCCCGTAGGCCGCCCGTTCCCGACCGCCGGCGCCCGTAGGCCGCCCGTTCCCGACCGCCCCGGCCCCCGCGGCCGCCTGTCCCCGACCGCCTCCGCGCACGGCGCACCCGACCGCTGCAGCCTGCAGCACCACCGGCGCCCGTAGGCCGCTCGTTCCCGACCGCCTCCGCGCACCACGGCGCTGCAGCCTGCAGCACGGCGCCCTCTGCTCTGCTCGGCCCAGCTGCCGTCTTCGATGGACTTCGCGGACGAGGCAGCCTGGATTGAAGAAGAGGAGGCGGCAGAAGAAGAAGCACGCAAGAGGGCACGCATAGAGGTTGAATTTCTCCCATTTATCTTGAATTATGATACATATTTATCAAGTAAATAATTACTAGTGTGAAATCTTTTCTCATAGTTTGTTTCATTTTCTTTGTTGTAGGCAAATGTTCCAGAAATCTTTGATCTAGCAAATGTGGTTGCCGATCCCGGAAATCGGAGACCAATTGAGTCATATGGTACCCCGGAAATTAGAGACAACATGCGATGGGCATATTTGTCGAGGGGTCGTAATCGTTTAGTTGGTCATAGTTATCCCAAAAATCCGGATAGGCGGTCATTTCTAGATGCATGGTATAGCAAGTATGATTGGTTAGAGTATAGTGTGGAAAAGGATGCTGCATTTTGTTTCCATTGTTTTCTGTTCAAGTCTTCAAGCAATGCTAACCACTTTGGATCGGATATTTTCACAAAGTTGGGGTTTACAAATTGGAAGAAAGCATCAGAAAATTTCAGGGGTCATGTAGGTGGACCAACGAGCTTTCACAACAATGCAAGAAATAGTTGTGAAGATTTCAGAAATAAAAAGCAAAGTGTTGCATATGCTCTTGTTCATCATGAAGAAAAATCACATATTGAATATGAGATTCGTTTGAGGGCTGTTGTGGGTGTTGTCAGATTTCTACTTGACCAAGGTCTAGCTTTTCGTGGGCATGATGAGTCTAGCACTTCCTTAAACAAGGGCAATTTCCGTGAGATGTTGGATTGGTATGGTGCAAGATGCAAGGATGTAGCTGATGTGATCAATGAGAATGCTCCTGGAAATTGTCAATTAACATCTCCTGATATCCAAAAAGATATAGTGCAAGCATGTGCAGAAGAGATTACACAAGTCATTATGAGTGAGCTCGGAAATGCTTGTTTCTCTCTACTTGTTGACGAGTCCCGTGATGTATCGGTTAAAGAGCAAATGGCTGTGATGGTGAGGTTAGCCATACTCTCTCAATTCTTTCTCATACTCCCATAACTCAATTATCACACTCTCACAATTCTTATATGTTATTACTTGTAGGTTTGTGAACCAAAAAGGAGAGATCATGGAAAGATTGCTTGGTGTTGAGCATGTTCTTGATACTACATCGGCTTCTTTGAAAACATATCTAGATGCAATGTTTGTGAAACATAATTTGTCCATGTCTAGCTTAAGAGGTCAAGGATATGATGGTGCCTCTAATATGCGTGGGGAGCTACATGGTTTAAAAACATTGGTATTGGCCGACAACCCTTATGCTTTTTATGTGCATTGTTTTGCCCACCAACTACAATTGGTGGTTGTGGCGGTTGTGAAAGGGGTTCTTCCAGTTGGTCAGTTCTTTGGTCACTTAAACAAGATTGTCAGTATGGTGAGTGCCTCTTGTAGGAAAAAGGATGCATTGTTGCAATTGGATCATGACCGTTTGGTAGCACAGCTAGAGAGTGGGGAGATCTCGTCGGGAAGAGGCCAAAATCAAGAGACAAGTTTAGCAAGACCAGGTGATACTCGTTGGGGGTCACACCATAAAACTCTAGTTCGGATTCAAGTAATGTGGGATTCAGTGGTTAAAGCACTATGCAGTGTTTCTCATGATGGGACAGATGCCGAGGAGAAAGGTGTGGCTTCAGGTTATATCATATACATGGAATCCTTTGAATTTGTTATTATCTTGCATTTGATGATTCGATTGCTTGGTATAACAAATGGTTTGTCAAATGCATTGCAAGCCAAGGATCAGAACATAGTGTGTGCTATGAATATGATTGTCTCAGTGAAACGTGCATTGCAAAAATTGAGAGATGATGGGTGGGAGCCTCTATTGCTTGCCGCTAATAACTTTTGTGGTGCACGCAACATTATGGTACCGAATATGGATGATAACATTGCAGCTAGGGGTTACCCAAGGAGCTCACGCAAGATGGTTACTTGCTTGCATCATTACAAGGTACAAATCTTTAATGAGGTGCTTGACAGAAACATAGTTGAGATGAATCATAGATTTTCTGAAACTTCTACACGCCTATTATTGTGCACTTCATGCCTTGATCCTAGAGACTCATTCAACAGTTTTGACAATGATATGCTAGTTGAGCTTGCTACCATATACTCTGCTGATTTCTCTTCACATGATTGCTGTCTATTGGTTGATGAACTGAACATATATGTTGATGTCATGAAGAGAACTCCTGAATTCATAGCTTGTGATACTTTGAGTGATCTTGCTCTCAAGTTGGTTCAGAAAAGATATCATTTGACATTTCCATTGGTCTACCGCCTTATTACACTAGCTTTGACATTGTCTGTGGCAACAGCATCAGTAGAGAGGGTTTTCTCAGCCATGAAGATTATAAAATCAGATCTTCGAAACAAGATAGGGGATGATTGGCTCAATGATTTGATGATTTGCTATGTTGAGAAAGAGATATTTGCACAAATTGATGACAAGAAGATTATGCTTCGTTTTCATGCCTACTGTAACCGTAGAGGTCATCTTCCTCGTGGATTTCGACTTCCCAGCATGGAATCAACTTAATGGTATGATATCTTCTCAAAATATAGCACTATTGTATCTATTTTTGTTTTTAGTCAGTTTGTACTTGTACTCGATGAAATGTGACAAATGAATCTGTTTGGACCATTTTTTGTTGATTACATGTGATTTTTTGCCCCAAAAATTTTTATAGCTTATTTGTTCGACCCGGCTCAATTCAATTCCTGGCTCCGCCACTGGGTGCATGTACTAGTAGAGTACGTAGTAGTAGTTTGCTTGTTAGTGTGAACACCAGCCATGCATGGACGGCTAGCAAGTGGGCACGAGGCAAACAAGGAACTGCAAAGCTGCCGGACATGAGCTGCAAGGAGATGACCTGAAACGCTGCAAACTGCAGGGAATAAGTCAGGGATAGGTTCAGGATATGGCGGCTTGACATTCTTAGCTAGCAGTAGTCAAAGGTTCACACCTAAGTGAGCTGGTATGTTCAGCTCACTAGTAGTATAAATAGGACCCCATTGTATCACTTCACCACACCAAGTAGTACCAGAACAAGAGCAAGAAACGCAGCTAGCATTCGCTGCCCAAAACTACTTGTGTCATTTCCATTTGAGTTTCAGTGTGTGTCCAAGTGCTGTGGCGTGGCTACCTAGAGTAGAATCCTACAGGCCTCGCCAACGCGGCCAACAACGGCAACGCCAGCAACCACTTCCTGGCCGTCGAGCTAGACACCGTCGTCAACGCCGAGTTCGGGGACATGAGCGGCAACCACGTCGGGATCGACGTGGACGGCCTCTCGTCCCTCGTCGCCGACAACGCGGGGTACTACGAGGACGGCACCGGCGCGTTCAGCAACATGAGCCTGCTGAACCGCACGGCCGCGCAGGTGTGGGTGGACTTCGACGCGCGCACCTCGCTGGTCAGCGTCACCATGGCTCCCCTGGAGGTGCCCAAGCCCAAGAAGCCTCTCCTCTCCACCACAGTGAACATCTCGTCGGTGATCCAGGACGAAGCCTACGTGGGCTTCTCGTCGTCCACCGGCGTGGTATCCAGCCGCCACTACGTGCTTGCCTGGAGCTTTAAGATGGACGGAGAAGCCCCGGCGCTCAACACACAGAAGCTGCCGGCCCTGCCGTTCACGATCCCCAAGCGCCCGTCGAAGACGCTGAAGATCCTGTTGCCAATTGCATCGGCCGCATTGGTGTTAGCACTGGCTGTCACCGTCGTCGTGATTGATCGGAGGCGGCGCAGGTACGCAGAGCTTAACGAGGACTGGGAGACGGAGTTCGGGCCGCACCGTTTCTCCTACAAGGATTTGTTCCACGCCACCAACGGGTTCAGCGACGAGCGGCTGCTTGGCATCGGCGGGTTCGGGAGGGTTTACAAGGGCGTGCTTCCGGCGTCCGGAGCGGAGGTCGCGGTGAAGAAGGTGTCCCACGAGTCGAGGCAAGGCATGAGGGAGTTCATCGCCGAGGTGGTCAGCATCGGCCAGATCCGGCACCGGAACCTCGTCCGGCTGCTCGGCTACTGCCGCCGGAAGCACGAGCTCTTGCTGGTGTACGACCACATGCCAAACGGCAGCCTCGACAAGTTTCTGTACGATCACACCATGCCGGTTCTGAGCTGGAGCCAAAGGTTGGAGATCATCAGAGACATCGCGTCCAGCGTGCTGTACCTCCACGAGGACTGGGAGCAAGTGGTCCTGCACCGAGACCTCAAGGCCAGCAACGTGCTCCTGGACGGCGACATGAACGGACGGCTCGGCGACTTCGGCCTCGCGAGGCTGTACGACCACGGCACCGACCCGCACACCACGCACGTGGTCGGCACCATGGGGTACCTCGCCCCGGAGCTCGGGCACACCGGCAAGGCGTCCGAGGCGTCCGACGTCTTCGCCTTCGGCGTGTTCATGCTCGAGGTCGCGTGCGGGCGGCGGCCCATCTCCCAGGATGAGCACGGCGATCACCTCCTGCTGGTGGATCGGGTCATCGAGCATTGGCGCCAAGGGACGATCGCCGACGCCGTTGACCCGCGGCTCCGAGGTGACTTCGCCGTCGAGGAAGCCAGCTTCGTGCTCAAGCTCTGCCTGCTCTGCTCGCACCCTCTGCCCAACGTGCGGCCGGGCATTCGGCAGATCATGCAGTTCCTCGATGGTAACACGCCGCTCCCAGAGGATAAACTATAACCACAACCTTATGGACGTCGGGGGCTTATCATGTCCGTACATCACCTGCATTGAGATTCGGAATACTGACCTGGTCAAAACGCTGCCCGCCCCGCTCTCGATGGTATTAGTTCTTTGCCTGGGATTTACCTCGCTCCTGCCTAACGTTGGAGCTCTGCGAAGCTCACCTAAGTGTCAACATGCTGGCTCTAATGCAGAACCAGGTGCTTAATAACTCGCATTCTTTGCCATCGACGGTGGCTGGTAATATTTCCGACATTCCCGGAGCGAGATAAGCACAAGCATATTCGTTTTCACATTGTTAGCTGAAAAGCTGCACGGAGTATCAATTCTAGTGGAGTATGACACTTTCGCTGTTGAAATGTACATTTTACATTCTGTACTTCATGGGGAGGAAACCTGACTCTCAAAATGTACGGGTTTTCTCCAAGTACATTCAGAATAGATTGACTCTTAAACTTGACTCTGAATATATACAGTATGCTCTTCCACCGCGTTGTGGGAGCTCTGCATTTTTCCAGCTGCCACCTCCCTTTTCCCCTATTTGTTTTTTCACATCAAGAAAGACACTTGGAAGTGCTGAGAACATCGATCGGCTCTGTAGTTGAAAGCGATGAGACAGCGAACGATATTGAGTCCTTAATGCAGCCACGGAATTGTCTGACTGCCGCACCTACTACTTAAGTGAATTTCGATCCTAGGCGCTAATATTTCTGCACTAAATGTTAAATTTCCTTTGGAAATTAGTGGGTGATGATTGAGAAATGCAGTGGGCGAATAGCATCCTCCCTGCTTCAGGAAAATGTGATATTAGTCACGTTTCACGAATTATTGCCAACATTCCGCGTGTCGACATGCCGCCTTCATACCAAGGATTTGAAGTCCGGATGAAGTTTGGCAAGGAAACACTGTTTCATCAAAGTCAACGCCACGAGAAATATAAATTTAACCAAAATTGATATCTAGACATTCTAACCCTTTATGCATGAGACTATAGCAAATAAAACACATTGCTTAGATCAAAAATCAAGCTTTCTTTTGATGAAAGGTCAAAGATTTGGCCAACAAGCACAACCAAAAGTGCGAAGAGATGCATAATCTGGTGTTTTACAAAGGAGACATTCCACAGGTTTTTCAAAGTTAATGACTTCAGTAGAAAACATATTGAACTACAGAAGATTACAAGACTTTTTATTTTCTAATATACCCATAGTTACATTTTGTCTTAAAATTACGCTGCTCTGAATATTTAAAGAAATATTTTTTTCTATATTTGAATGCCATTGTATATTGATTGATCTGACTTCATTTTGTTTTCCATTAGATACATGTGCATATGCATGATTTTTTAGGATCATCATGACTTATGAGTATTGGAGTTATGTGATGCAAAATTAACTTGATTAAAATATTGATAAAAACAACGGGCACATTTAGGCCTTCTACAATGTATTGTATCTTAGCACACTATCCTAGGTGGTGGTGTATTTTAAGAAACAATCTTTCCAAAAGGATAGAGGGCACAAACCTTTTCACCGAGCTCATTTACAGCCTTGTCCCACATTCTAGTTTTTGCATTCCTGTGGTGGATACAATAATCTTCCTTGATTTGATTCTTTTCACAAGGTCTAAGTGCTCCACAAAAATTAACATGCTTATAAGAAATCGTACTTTCAGAAGTTTGAGCATGTTTATTGCAATCATCAATAACAATATCACTTTCCATGCAAGTGTCTTTAAAAGGTTCATGATACACGTCCCAGTTTCCTTTAGGAACATTAATATGAGAAGCAAAGGCCCTATAGCAATCAACCATAATTTGAGGATCAAGACCATATTTAGCACTAATCTCTTGAAAATCAGCAGTTTCAGCGAAAGACTTAATGCAATCATACTCATAGTTTATGCACTTTCTCAATGAACTCTTTGCTCTTTTCTTGACTTCTACTAATATCAGAGCACACATCAGACAGATTATTCATGAGCATGGCATACCGAAGAGCACATTTGGAGCCATCAGTCCCATGAACCTGAGCTATTCCTGTTTGTGTCTTTCTAATTCCTTCTCTCTGTACTCACTGGTCCACGTAGGCACTATATAGTGGTTTGGTATACTGGGAACATCAAACTGAGTAAATAACCTAAGTATGTGACAGCACAACAAACCATCCCTTTCAAACTTACCACACTCGCATTTGAATTTTATCTCGAGTCGATCTACATCAACCCTGAACACTTCTCTCCAGTATTCAGGGTTCTCATATCTGAATGTCTTTGTCAGCTCATAAACTTTATCTCTTTCAACCTCTTTGACAGAAAAAGCGGTTGATTTCACAAGCTCAGTGACAAATTTCAAGTATAAGCCATGTGTGTAGACTTCTGCTGCATACCTTTCAACTAGTGATCGACACCAGAAAACTGGTTTCTTTTGGGTGGACTGAAATCTATCTTTGATCTCTATCTCTATAACATTCTCTTGGAAAAGTTCATACTGCTTCAAGAAAGTCTCAATAGTATCCTTCCTCTTCACATAATCCTTGAAGTTGGAATTGAACCCCTCACTCCTGCTGGTAGACCTTGAGAATGGGCAAAATTTACCTTGGAAATATGCTGGTACAAACATGCTTCTGTTCTTCCACATTCTCATGATATGGTCATGCTTGGCGCAATCAAAAGTGATTTCCATTTGTTTCCACCCACTCTCAAATTCTTCAATGGTCAGAGACTGCATGATAAGTTGCATAATTTCTTCTTCCATGCCTTCTCTGGTAGACATAAACACAGCCAAATGCTCACGCATTTTGCAAAGAACATGCCAAATGCAGAACCTGTGGAATGCAAGAGGGAACACTGCTGGAACAACTATTTTCATAGCACTATCTTGATCTGTCAGTACAATTCCTGGCTTTTTACCTTCCATCACTTCAACAAATGTGTTGAACAACCACTTGAATGTATCCGCCTTCTCATCTTTCAACAGAGCCCAGCCAAAAACTATTTGTCCTGCCATGTCCATTGATTCCTATTATTGGAGCGAAAGGCATGTTGTACCGGTTCGTGCTTTAGGTGGTGTCAAATGATATTATGTCTCCATACAACTTGTAGTCCAAACGGGATCTTGCATCCGTCCAGAAAATGCTCCTTACTGCTGCTACACTGTCAACCTCCATCTTGTACAGGAGTCCTGGTTTCCCAATCTGTATCTTTTCAATATATTGGAGTGCACAGTCTATGTCTGAGTTTCTTTTCCTTCGTCGTTCTTCCTGCTTCAAGTTATCTAGTTTCCGAGTCCCAAACATGATGTTTCCATAGCTACCTCTTAGTTTTCTAAAGATTGTCATGATACCTCTTGGTTTTATACGCATTTCTTGCAACAACTTTGATAACATAATTTCTTCTTCAGTCATTGTTTGGTGGCTCAAGAAGAATTTTGTCAAAGATGGCGACGGCACCAGGTCATGATTGTGCTCCATGTTAACAGAACTTACATGCCACTTCCCATCAACTAGTTTCACCAACACATTCATGCCGCAGCCTGTTCTTACAATGGTGGTAGTCTTGCATTTTCTTGGACCAGTAACCAAGTTTACTGTTTGTCTTCCCTTATTGCAACTCAGAGTAACCTTCCTGTTCTTGTAATTTCTTGCTTTGATAATACTGAACCCGCACAATTGTCCATAGATGTTGACATATCTAACAGCATCGTCCAACTGTGCGAATACCATACCAACAGTGGGTGGCCTGGCTTTGTTAATTTCATCAGGAGTTGGAAACATGTAGTAATCATCACCAGTTCTCTGTTTTATTGGTTCTTCTTCTTCTGTGGAAATTTCAAATTCATCAGGTTCCACATCCTGTAAACAACCAACATGATTTATTCCGTAAGCACTTGATATTTTTATAGAAGGCAAGGTTCCTGGCATTTTTGCCCTTATTGAATTTTAATAGAATTACCTCTGCGCCTTCCCTTTCATCCATTATTACATTAGGTTCCACTTCATCTGGTTTCTTTGCTGAACTATCCAAATTGTTTGATACAGGACATTCCTTTACATCACAAATTTTTGAGGATTAATTTTTGTAGTACAGGAATATGAACATATGAAACTTGAAAATATGCTTTGAAAAAAATTACAAGAAATGTCAGAACTCTAACCTCTACTTGGTTCGACATGTTCGCATCCGACTCCTCGACTGTACTTGTTGAGATGACCCTCCTGTTTGAATCAAGTGAAACTACTTCCTGCATTTTTTGGATTCAAACATCAAAGAAGAAATGTTCAGTATTTTCTGCCATTACACATATTTTTTCTGAAAGTTAGACATAATGAGATTCTCAAATGAAACTTATTTCGTGTGCAATTTTTCAAAAAAGGGGATACACATGAAGTTAGAACTCTAACCTCCAATTGCTTTGACATGTTCGCATCCGACTCCTCAACTCTACTGGTTGAGATGACCCTCCTGTTTGAATCTAGTGAAACCACTTCCTGCATTTTTTGGATTCAGACATTAAAGAAGAAATGTTCATTATTTTCTGCCATTGCACATATATTTTCTGAAAGTTAGGAATAATGAGATTTCATAAATTATTCTTCACTACAAGCAAGTACCTTAATTTTTTTACTTATATCAGAATGCAGAACATACTGGTCAAACCCTTCCATGAGTAAACCTTTTCCTTTTTCTTTCTCTTCATCAATCTGCAGTTTTAACAATTTCAAAATTGTTATTATGTGTTTGGCAAACAAGCAATGTCAAGTCTCACATTTACTCCTAATTTTTTTATTTGTAATGTTTGAAAGACAGAACTTACTGAGACCTTCCCAGAGTTCAGTTCCTTATCTTGATCTTCCGCCTTTTTCAACGCTAATTCCTGCAAGTTTTTATGATAATTTCAGTAAAACAAGTAATTTGCTTATTAATATATAACTACATCTTTTCATTCTCTGTTTTCTTCTGTTTACCTCTTTCTCCTTTTGTTTGGCCTTGTAATTGCTAATAGCTTGCTCAATTTTCTGCTTGTACTCCATTCTATAATTGAGACGAACAGAACTAATCAACATACAACTAATTTTACCATGCTTCTGGCAAGGCATAACAACTAATTTTATCATGCTTCTGGCAAGGCAAAACTTTGTCAAGAGGAGATCCGAAGCAAGAGCCAAACCCTCTTGGCACGCCAACGCCTCCAGTACCTCCGGATCAGATATACCCTGAACAACCACCATTGATGCGCCCAGAAAGACCCCCTCCGTCGAGCGGGCAACAGCCGCCAAAGCACCATGTCCAGAATTCTTTGACACGACCGCATCAACATTTATCTTTGACATCCTGGCCGGCGGTGCAATCCACTTGGGTCCCACAACCTTGCTGGCTCGAGTCACTGCTAGTTCAGAGTCAAGAATATTCACATCACTCAAAAAACCTCTCCACAAAACAATGCGTGGATAACGGACTCTGGTATTCTCCTTCATGTATAATTTTCCTCCGTGCATACTAGAGTGCCCAGAGAGTCGCCAGTACCCTGGTTGATTCTTTCTTTGACAAATCTTTAAATACCGAGGCGAGCCAAGCTCGAGCATGAGGTTCCTGCAGGTTTATCACGTAATCATTAAGATCCTCCGGTGCCAAAGCCCATACACTTCTTGCCTGATGACACTCCACCAAAGAATGTCTCCAAGAGTCCTGTTCCCCGCAGACGACACAAGAACTACTAGCTGAATACCCGTGCGTTGCTACGGATCGATAAATCTATACTTAGGAAATTAAATTATAAGCATATTGTTTTGTTCTATTCCATATATGGTTTCTTCTTGTAGAGCATCGACAACATTCCACTATCTTGTATATGTTCCTATCCATGCAAGAACTTTGTGTATTTTCGTCCTACCTTCCCTTCTCTGTTCATCATGGATTTTCATCATTCTGCATCACTCTTTGAAATATGACAATCAAATTTACATGTAGTTCTCACCCGCATCACCGTAATATAGATCATGAAAGAGGGACAAGCAACAATGGAAATTTAATCTGTTAAGTTATCCGATTTAGTAAGAAGAAGGATCATTATGCATGCCAAAATAATAATATAACAATTGTTGTTGAAGATCACAAATATTATAATTAGTTAATATAAAATTTCATCAAATTTATAGAAAATATGTCCATTGGAAGTTTGTTCACTTCTATTTCAAATGTGGAACTAAAAAATCTGCAATATAACACCCTAAAATCTAGCCCGTAGGAATCCTTTGATTATCCTGGATTGAACACATAATGTCCCTTCCAACTATTTTCTTACACAACTCTATGGCTTGAGCTTCTACATCCAAAAGTTAAATACATATTCGATAAGAACTAACAACAAAAGTGGTACTACTCCTTTGAAAAAATACAAAAGCCTCATGGTATGTTCCATACGAGAAAAAAATGGTAGAGGAATAACATTTCAAATCTTTGCAATATATGAATGATTATCTAGTGAAGCACATGCAAGGTAGAGAACATACAGGATATATACCATCTTAGCATAAGTGTAGTACACGCCTACACAATCCTAATTGCAAGGTGAGCGAAAAGAAGGCTCGACTCTGACCCAAACAAATGTTATGCATGTGTACTTGCGTCATATATCAAACTTTTGAAGTTGATAATATTATGTTTGATTGAAGTGTAATTTAATAAAATATATGTTTCAACATCGTATGTATATAAAGCAACAATCTATCTAATTGGCTCTAATTATGCCAGTTAAATAGAATGAGATGTGTGTAAATAACAGTGTGCACCGGGAATTATCTTTTACGTTATAACAACGAGGGTAATCAATAGTTTCTCACCCATTTTATCTTTCAGAACAGAATGATTAACAACCTACGGATAGTAATAATTACTTTATCAACCAGTGTGAAAAAAGGAGATGCAGAGAAGAAAAAAAAGCCATGTGTACCTTCTCAGGTTGTAGTGTTATCGTAGCTTAACTCTCAGGTTCCTTGTTTTGATCGTGGTTTTCTTGCCTCTATAGCGAGGTCATTTTGCACATCATCAGGAAACCAGCTTCCTCTTCCCTCAGGCAGTCCCACCACCAAGCCATCCAACCCTGCCCCGAGGAGTCACATTGCCAATTTGATTGCCCAGAAGCTATCAGAACAACGATCAAATAATGGTTATACACGCTATTACAGCCGGCAGCAATGATGAGAGTTCAGTTAGTTAACCTTGCAGTGATGAAATTCATGTCGCTGATTAAAAAAGAAAGCGAAGAGAACTGTACTGTTTCAGTCAGTGGCGGTGTGGCGGCATCACGAAGTGCAGCCGGTTCAGATCCGTTGGCGGCCCTTCCACTGCCTCTTCTCAATTGATTGGCAGCCCCACTTCCCCTTCGTTGTTGCCAACTATCTTCAATCAATGTCCGGTCATGCGGGAACTAAGCAAGGGGCGTCGCCAGGCCCAGGCTCGCGCATGGAGAAAAATATGGGGACCATGATAACACACAGGGTGAGCAGAGGGACGGGGTTGGAGAAGGAGAACGAATCTTAGACAAAGATTGGGGAAGGAGCATGGATCCTTGTACGGGAATTAGGGAAGGAGCATGGATCCTATACGGGAATTAGGGAAGGAGCACAGACCTTGGACGGAGTGGAGTTGGAGCACGGATCATGAGAGCGCCAGTCGGGTTGAGCCGCCACTCATTCTCCTCGCCGTCGAGAGCAGCTACTGGAGCTCGCGCCCGTCGATCTATGTTTAACCGGGGGTTTGTTATTGAGGAGGGACGGCCGAGGGAGGAGAAGGCATCGTCGGAAGTCCAGGGAGGCGGAGGGCGGGGTAGTCTACATGTGCCATCGCTACCGCCGGGTTGACCCGGGCGTGCGCTTCTCCTCCCAAGCGAGGGGAGCCAACAACGAATGAAACCTCTGATTTTTTTGATCGGTCGAGGGACGAAGGCTAACGTACAAAGGGTTTTTTGTACGAACGGACGATGGCAAGTCTTGGGCCCGTGCCGACGGGCATAAACCAGACGAACGAAAGATGAACGATTTTTTCGATCGTACGAGGATTTTTTTTACGGACGAAGAAGCGGTTTTTTTACCTATCACGGTTTATGAACCATCACGTCCTCGAGCCGTATTATTAGTAGAGATATGTAAACCTTCAGTTTAGATGGGACCTTATACAACGGGCATGAAATAAAGTTTGGCCCAAGATCTAGGCAGGCCACGAGGTGAGGCGACAGCAGCGTCACCAACCGGGTCTCATGTCATGGGCCGAAACGAACTCCGAACTGTACTCGGTTCACAATTGGGAAGAAACAAATTACGGCCAGAAAACCCGGGATCGCCCCGTACACCAATCTCGGCAGGTCCCGACTCCCGAGCCATATTATAAGCCAAGGCCGCCGCGTAATCACGGTATACCAAACGAGCAACCGGGGAAAGCCCTAGCCCTAGCCGCCCTAGCAACCTATAGTCAATCTGCGCGATCGATCGATACCGGCCGTAGGTGAAGATGGAGGGCGGCGATAGAGATGCCGTCGTCACCTCCTTCATGGAAGTCACGTCGTGCGACTCCCAGTCGATCGCCGTGCGTCACCTCGCTTTCTGCGGCTGGCGTCTGGAGGCCGCCATCAACCGCTACTTCACCGTCGGCGCCGCCGACGCGGCGCCCATCAGCCATCCCGTGGTGGATCCGATCCCGGTGATCCGCCCCGAACCGACGCAAGACGACACGGTCCGCGACCCCATCCCCGCCCGCTCCGACATCCTCTACCAGTACGAGGACTTCTACGGTCCGAGTTCCAGTGCTGCCCGCGCTGCCCCATCCATATGGGGCGTGAGCGAGCCCCCACGTCGAACTCCGGTGCCCGTGGGCTTTGAGGACGCATCTATGCCGGAAAGAGACGCGGCCGGTTGGGGGGAAGAATCTGATGGTGACACCAACGCAGATGAGAAGGATGAATCCAACATCGTCACCGAGGAGACCGAACCAGCCAAGGAAGCCGAAGAAGAGGATTACGTCAAGAACGACGAGGCGATGGAAGAAGACGACGGTGCCAGGAGCGTGGAGATGGAGGAAGAAGATGACGGGTACGGGTATGATGAGTACGATGATGGAACGGAGGCGGGTTACAGCGAGGACGACCAAGACGCCGACGACAACATGATGGACGCTGCGGAGACTGACCGCATAGAGGCGCTGGAGGGGCAGCCGCCGCGCCGAGCTCGGGGGGAGAAGACGCTGTCCGACCTGTTCCGTCCCCCGCACGAGATAATGTACCACGGAAACTTCCACGAGGCCAAGGTGCACGCGGCGAGGAAGGACCAGTGGCTGCTGATGAACATCCAGTCCAGCGGCCTGTTCGCGTCGCACCTGCACAACCGGGACCTGTGGTCCAACGAGGTGGTCGTCCAGGTGATCAGGGACAGCTTCGTCTTCTCGCTCCTGCAGAAGACGGGGAGGGCCGGCGACGAGGCCGGCAAGGTGTGCTGCTTCTACAAGCTCCAAGACGAGCACCTCCCGGCGGTGCTTGTCCTCGACCCCATCACCGGGCAGCTGCTGGACAAGTGGTGCGGCGTCGTCCAGCAACCTGATGACTTCCTGACCAGCATTGGTAAGTACACCGAGTCCAAGCCTAGCACCGTGTCCAAACCCAGGATTGCCCGACCGATAGCAACCGCAAAGCCTGAACCAGTTGTTCATACCAACATTGCCTCTGATCCCCAAGTAACTGCACCGGCACCCAAGGTTGAGAAGATCGAGGCTCCTGCACCATTACCCAAGGTTGACAAGATCGAGGCTTCTGCGGTTCCGATCGATGATGGGAAGCCTAAGGATGGAGAGACGGTATGCATGCTGAGGGTACGATTCCCTGCTGGTAACATGGCCACTAAGGAATTTGGGAGCACGCGGAGTGTCGCGGTGCTCTTCGCATACTGCAAATCAATTATCCGTGATCAGGCTAGGACAGAGAAGTCCTTCAGGATCATGAGGATGCCTGGCCGGAAGTTTGAGGAGCTGCACAACGACGGTGCGTCGTTTGAAGATCTGAAGCTGAATCGAGATACTGTTACGGTTGTGATCGATGCTTGAGACATAGTAGTAGAGGCCATGGATTATTATATGCTCCTTTTTTTAATAAAAAGTACTCTTTCATATTGTAATTTTTTTTGGGTTCTGTGTGTTTGAGTCCATGACAGTGATGACACACACCGTGTACACACGCTAGCTAGTCTTGAACGATCTGTTTCCTCTCCTTTGGTTTGTCAATAAATTCAGTTTTTCCTTTGTAGATTTTATGAAATGAAATCGTTAGCAACGTTAGTCCGGGACTGTATACACTTTGGCTTATGGGTGTAGTGTAGATGTATTCACTGCCCAAAAAAAATATCTTGGTGTCCATCTAGATATTTTATTGTTCACTCATAAAGTTTCATGATAATTTTTTTGTGTGCCCTGTCTAACAAAGATAATTTTCGGTACTCAAAAATTGCTATTTACGTGACATTTTATTGTATTTTTTACACATGTCACAAAAAATATGTTTTCTGTGCAAAACTTTTTGTGGGTAAAGATTGAATGTTCAGATGTACACCGTAGGTTTTCTGCCAATTTTTAATATTTTAAAATGCATTTAAAATATATTTTCCCTAATAGGCTAATAATTTAGTCCCACGAACCAAAACACAGTGAACCTCTTTCCAGGAATGAATTGCAGTCAACACCATATCACTGAATTTCTTACAACGTTCTTGTAGTGTCAGAAATAGAGATGCACAACTTGCTAATATCTAGTTTCATTTCAGCAGATGGTAAATTCAGGACACCATTTGGTGTAGGCACAATGCCTGTTTACTGGATGTGAACTACTTGCGTTTTTCCACCACCGTTGGGTTGTTCAGTGCTAGAGTATCTTCTTCTTATCTGTCAGAATTGCATCCGCCCAGATGAACATCGACTGGTACTGAACTCATACAAGATATTTATTTCTGTGGTAATTAACAACATGGTGTTGTCACTCATTTTCTTAGGTCCCCTAGGATTCCCGGATTTGTGTGTGTATATGTCGTATTATTCAGATCTACCAATTTTACACAGTTTTTAGTTTAGTTAATAGAATTGAATTATTTATGTCGATGGAACAAGGTAAAACAATTGTTATGCATATCTGAATTGTCAGCGGTCATTTTTTAATGCATCTTTGAGTAGGAAACCTACCCTGCGTCACTCCTAGGGGTGGCTCGGTGTACCCTGACCGCCGTCGCCAGAGGAAGCAGTCCCCTCGGAGCTGCCACTAGAGGAAGCCGCCTCCAACCACCCGCTGCCATTAGAGGAAGCCGGTGGGCAAAGCCTACTGACGAGGGTATGACCCCTCGGTCCTCGATATTTGCCTACCTGGTTCCTGCCAAGGAAGAAGCCCGCTCGAAGGATACACGAAGCCCACAAGGCCCAGCACTCCGACTTGGAGTAGAAGGCGAAAAACTACTTGTAAACCCTAACTGGCTGCATATATAAAGCCACCAAGGGCGCCCCCTAGATCACCTAACTCGCATAAGCTAGCCACGCCATCTCCTTCCACCTCCGCCAGATTGCATCTGCGCACTATTGTAACAGCTCCACATATACCAACAATACAAGATCAGACAAGCAGGATGTAGGTCTTTACCCTCCGGGGGGCGAACCTGGGTAAATTCGTGTGCACCCCCTGTTTCTGTCTGAAGCCGTCGAGTTCGCCGGATCCCACATACGCTCCATAGATCGAAAGCCCTTAAACATGAGCATTGCCGGGGTAGAACCTCATCAATTGGCGTCGACCGTGGGGACGACGGGATCTGGAACTATGGGCTCGCCGGCTCTTTCTTCATCCTTAACAACAACAACCCAGATCGCATCTGGTCAACTCGTCTTCTTCGGCGCGATCAACTTCATCAACAATGGCCACCGGCACGCGCTACTCCACCGTGACGCGCGATCGTTCTCAGCTTCTAAAGAAGTCTCGAAGTACTCAAGCGAGCAATATCTGCAATTTGTAGAAATCGCCGACAGATTGAATCTACAGATCGAATTATGGCGGCGGTGTTCGGGACGGCGCGACGCGCCGCTTCACGCACCTCCGGTCTTTGGCGGATCTACGTTATCTACAGATCGGTTTGCGAACAATTTCGGCAGACGCCGCGACTCGCCAAGACCAGCAGGAAGCAGCGGCGATTCTTTGCCTGATTAATCAATACACGCAGTTTGCCCGAGCGATGCAACATGCTATCATGTACCGGATCAAGTCCCAAGGAGAAGGGGATCGACTAGATAATTCGTATTTTCAGATTCGGCAATGAACTTTAGCCAGAACCAGGTAAGATTGAATCGATCAAGAGCCAAGGAGTACATACATATGGCGGGTATCCATCGAGCTGAAGACTACTGCCACTATTTGTCACCACTATGGCCGAGCAAATCGGATCCAAAATCGCTGCAGTTCTGAGGACATCGAAGAGATGAGCTCGATCGGCGGAATCAGACCATGTCAACGTGCTCAGTAAAACGCGTGCCTTGATCGCATGCGGCCGCGGCTGATCGGGACGCTACCTATTTAATCATGTCATCTCTCTCATTGATTATCCAATCCATTGGTGTTGTCTTGATTTGCATATTCGTCACGCAACATCATGCAAGCTGAGTCATGAAGATTTGACAGAAGATTACAGCGATGCATTGCATGCTGAAAGGCTTGCAATCTGGCGAGTCCACGTCCAGTTTAACATCAACAATGCCTCCTACGCGCGGCTTCGCCGATCGATGGCGGCGGGCTCGATGAGGACTACACGAACAGCTATACGCAAACAGCTACACGCACAGTTATACGCGGTTAATATCAGGTGATACCTATCTAATTATTTATCACTTTTTCTAAATTTAACTATACGAGAAATTTCTCGAGTATACGCGTCTGCTCTACTTTGTGCGTAGATTGATTTATTATCAAGACTCTGTTTCACCGAACATGCCGCCGATAAAACGATCCCAACAATGCTCGGGGGCTCGACATCACCTCGCCTTTCACGCTCATGACCTTCGAGTCCGTCATCAAGACGTTCAACTCCGTCGCCAAGATCTTCGACTCCGTCGCCATGACCTTCGAGTTCGTCATCGGGACTTTTGATTCTCGCGCCAAGAAATTCGACCTCTGCATCGACAAGAAATTTGACCTCTGCATCGACAAGAAATTCGACCTCTGCATCGACAAGAAATTCGACCTCTGCATCGACAAGAAATTCGACCTCTTCATCGACAAGAAATTCGACCTCTGCATCGACAAGAAATTCGACCTCTGCATCGACAAGAAATTCGACCTCTTCATCGTGAAGAAATTCGACCTCTTCATCGTCAAGAAATTCGACCTCTTCATCGTCAAGGAATTCGACCCCGCCGTCGCCATGATCTTCGACCCCTTCATCGCCATGATCTTCGACCCCGCCGTTGTCATGATCTTCGACCCTGCTGGCATCAACAAATTCGACCACGCCGTCGTCAAAGACATTCGACCTCCGCGTCAAGATCCTTCGACCCCTGCGGACCCGAAGACTTCGTCGAGTGCACGACACACTTCGACCCCTCGGAGCCAACGCTTCGACGACTTTTCTGACAGGGGTCACCCCGGGAGAAAATACCAAAGCTAAGTCTTCCTCAACTATGAGTCGACTACTTTCATTACTTTCTGTATGCTTTCGACACTTTCAGCAACCGATACTCGGGGGCTATGCCTCGAATCGGCATTCATTTACCCCGGCGTTGGCAACATACTCAGGGGCTGCGTCTCATAGTGGCATCTATTCGCCCCGGCGTTCGCAACACGCTCGGGGGATGTGCTTCGAATTGACACTCCTTCGCCCCGACGTTCGCAACACGCTCGGGGGCTTCGCCTCGCATTGGCGTCTATTCGCCCAGCGTTGTCGACACGCTCGGGGGCTACACTTAATGCCCGAATTCTGGTGGCAATATACCAATTCGGATGCCATATGTCAAATACGAAGGTAAGTCCACGGTTTGCAACACCAGATGGCCCGGTATACGTATCAAGCGCGCTCTATCGAGAAATTTTCCATACCTTCGGTATGAAGTTTGCACCGATGGACGCATCGGGAGCCCCACACTGAACTGGGCTTCGACCCCGTAAGTCCAACGCGGCTTGGGTCGAGGTAGCGCCAGCCCACGCGGGTTCGAGTCGGGGGACTCGAATCTGAGTAAGCTAACCGAATGTTTTTGCGGCTATGCAATTAACTGAGACCCGGCGTGAGTCTCAGGCCGGTTATGCCTATCCCTCTGCAAATCAAGCTAAGTATTTTCGAGGCTCGGAAGGGCTTTGACTCGCATTGGCATCTATTCGCCCGACGTTGGCAACACGCTTGGGGGCTTCGCCTCGCATTGGCATCTATTCGCCCGGCGTTGGCAATACGCTCGGGGGCTTCGCCTCGCATTGGCATCTATTCGCCCGACGTTAGCAACACGCTCGGGGGCTACACTTTACGTTGTTAACCTTAGCAGCCTTCTACATCATCAACTACACTCCGTCTGCTACGTTGACTTCAGTTTGACATATTTCGGCTCGAGTACGACATCGCCTACAGCAAGCATTCGACGACGACACGGCCTGCGGGCTCCCCATCCGACCACGACATGCAAGAGCTTCATTTGGTGCCCTCACGTGTGGCATACAAGACTACGACGTCATGGAGAATCTCGGATTAGAGTCCCTGCCATAGTCTTCGACTATCTCAGGCACTCGGGGGCTACTGACGAGGGTATGACCCCTCGGTCCTCGATATTTGCCTATCTGGTTCCTGCCAAGGAAGAAGCCCACTCGAAGGATACACGAAGCCCACAAGGCCCAGCACTCCGACTTGGAGTAGAAGGCGAAAAACTACTTGTAAACCCTAGTTGGCTGCATATATAAAGCCACCAAGGGCGCCCCCTAGATCACCTAACTCGCATAAGCTAGCCACGCCATCTCCTTCCACCTCCGCCAGATTGCATCTGCGCACCATTGTAACAGCTCCACATATACCAACAATACAAGATCAGACAAGCAGGATGTAGGTCTTTACCCTCCGGGGGGCGAACCTGGGTAAATTCATGTGCACCCCCTGTTTCTGTCTGAAGCCGTCGAGTTCGCCGGATCCCACATACGCTCCATAGATCGAAAGCCCTTAAACATGAGCATTGCCGGGGTAGAACCTCGTCAATTGGCGTCGACCGTGGGGACGACGGGATCTGGAACTATGGGCTCGCCGGCTCTTTCTTCATCCTTAACAACAACAACCCAGATCGCATCTGGTCAACTCGTCTTCTTCGGCGCGATCAACTTCATCAACAATGGCCACCGGCACGCGCTACTCCACCGTGACGCGCGATCGTTCTCAGCTTCTAAAGAAGTCTCGAAGTACTCAAGCGAGCAATATCTGTAATTTGTAGAAATCGCCGACAGATTGAATCTACAGATCGAATTATGGCGGCGGTGTTCGGGACGGCGCGACGCGCCGCTTCACGCACCTCCGGTCTTTGGCGGATCTACGTTATCTACAGATCGGTTTGCGAACAATTTCGGCAGACGCCGCGACTCGCCAAGACCAGCAGGAAGCAGCGGCGATTCTTTGCCTGATTAATCAATACACGCAGTTTGCCCGAGCGATGCAACATGCTATCATGTACCGGATCAAGTCCCAAGGAGAAGGGGATCGACTAGATAATTCGTATTTTCAGATTCGGCAAGGAACTTTAGCCAGAACCAGGTAAGATTGAATCGATCAAGAGCCAAGGAGTACATACATATGGCGGGTATCCATCGAGCTGAAGACTACTGCCACTATTTGTCACCACTATGGCCGAGCAAATCGGATCCAAAATCGCTGCAGTTCTGAGGACATCGAAGAGACGAGCTCGATCGGCGGAATCAGACCATGTCAACGTGCTCAGTAAAACGCGTGCCTTGATCGCATGCGGCCGCGGCTGATGGACGCTACCTATTTAATCATGCCATCTCTCTCATTGATTATCCAATCCATTGGTGTTGTCTTGATTTGCATATTCGTCACGCAACATCATGCAAGCTGAGTCATGAAGATTTGACAGAAGATTACAGCGATGCATTGCATGCTGAAAGGCTTGCAATCTGGCGAGTCCACGTCCAGTTTAACATCAACAATGCCTCCTACGCGCGGCTTCGCCGATCGATGGCGGCGGGCTCGATGAGGACTACACGAACAGCTATACGCAAACAGCTACACGCACAGTTATACGCGGTTAATATCAGGTGATACCTATCTAATTATTTATCACTTTTTCTAAATTTAACTATACGAGAAATTTCTCGAGTATACGCGTCTGCTCTACTTTGTGCGTAGATTGATTTATTATCAAGACTCTGTTTCACCGAACATGCCGTCGATACAACGATCCCAACAATGCTCGGGGGCTCGACATCACCTCGCCTTTCACGCTCATGACCTTCGAGTCCGTCATCAAGACGTTCAACTCCGTCGCCAAGATCTTCGACTACGTCGCCATGACCTTCGAGTTCGTCATCGGGACTTTTGATTCTCGCGCCAAGAAATTCGACCTCTGCATCGACAAGAAATTTGACCTCTGCATCGACAAGAAATTCGACCTCTGTATCGACAAGAAATTCGACCTCTTCATCGACAAGAAATTCGACCTCTGCATCGACAAGAAATTCGACCTCAGCATCGACAAGAAATTCGACCTCTTCATCGTCAAGAAATTCGACCTCTTCATCGTCAAGAAATTCGACCTCTTCATCGTCAAGGAATTCGACCCCGCCGTCGCCATGATCTTCGACCCCTTCATCGCCATGATCTTCGACCCCGCCGTTGTCATGATCTTCGACCCTGCTGGCATCAACAAATTCGACCACGCCGTCGTCAAAGACATTCGACCTCCGCGTCAAGATCCTTCGACCCCTGCGGACCCGAAGACTTCGTCGAGTGCACGACACACTTCGACCCCTCGGAGCCAACGCTTCGACGACTTTTCTGACAGGGGTCACCCCGGGAGAAAATACCAAAGCTAAGTCTTCCTCGACTATGAGTCGACTACTTTCATTACTTTCTGTATGCTTTCGACACTTTCAGCAACCGATACTCGGGGGCTATGCCTCGAATCGGCATTCATTTACCCCGGCGTTGGCAACACACTCAGGGGCTGCGTCTCATAGTGGCATCTATTCGCCCCGGCGTTCGCAACACGCTCGGGGGATGTGCTTCGAATTGACACTCCTTCGCCCCGACGTTCGCAACACGCTCGGGGGCTTCGCCTCGCATTGGCGTCTATTCGCCCAGCGTTGTCGACACGCTCGGGGGCTACACTTAATGCCCGAATTCTGGTGGCAATATACCAATTCGGATGCCGTATGTCAAATACGAAGGTAAGTCCACGGTTTGCAACACCAGATGGCCCGGTATACGTATCAAGCGCGCTCTACCGAGAAATTTTCCATACCTTCGGTATGAAGTTTGCACCGATGGACGCATCGGGAGCCCCACACTGAACTGGGCTTCGACCCCGTAAGTCCAACGCGGCTTGGGTCGAGGTAGCGCCAGCCCATGCGGGTTCGAGTCGGGGGACTCGAATCTGAGTAAGCTAACCGAATGTTTTTGCGGCTATGCAATTAACTGAGACCCGGCGTGAGTCTTAGGCCGGTTATGCCTATCCCTCTGCAAATCAAGCTAAGCATTTTCGAGGCTCGGAAGGGCTTTGACTCGCATTGGCATCTATTCGCCCGACGTTGGCAACACGCTTGGGGGCTTCGCCTCGCATTGGCATCTATTCGCCCGGCGTTGGCAATACGCTCGGGGGCTTCGCCTCGCATTGGCATCTATTCGCCCGGCGTTAGCAACACGCTCGGGGGCTACACTTTACGCTGTTAACCTTAGCAGCCTTCTACATCATCAACTACACTCCGTCTGCTACGTTGACTTCAGTTTGACATATTTCGGCTCGAGTACGACATCGCCTACAGCAAGCATTCGACGACGACACGGCCTGCGGGCTCCCCATCCGACCACGACATGCAAGAGCTTCATTTGGTGCCCTCACGTGCGGCATACAAGACTACGACGTCATGGAGAATCTCGGATTAGAGTCCCTGCCATAGTCTTCGACTATCCCAGGCACTCGGGGGCTATTGACGAGGGTATGACCCCTCGGTCCTCGATATTTGCCTATCTGGTTCCTGCCAAGGAAGAAGCCCACTCGAAGGATACACGAAGCCCACAAGGCCCAGCACTCCGACTTGGAGTAGAAGGCGAAAAACTACTTGTAAACCCTAATTGGCTGCATATATAAAGCCACCAAGGGCGCCCCCTAGATCACCTAACTCGCATAAGCTAGCCACGCCATCTCCTTCCACCTCCGCCAGATTGCATCTGCGCACCATTGTAACAGCTCCACATATACCAACAATACAAGATCAGACAAGCAGGATGTAGGTCTTTACCCTCCGGGGGGCCGAACCTGGGTAAATTCGTGTGCACCCCCTGTTTCTGTCTGAAGCCATCGAGTTCGCCGGATCCCACATACGCTCCATAGATCAAAAGCCCTTAAACATGGGCATTGCCGGGGTAGAACATCGTCACCTACCGTGACAGGTGGCGATAGGTAGGGTCCTTGTCTCTTGACTCTTCTCGCGGCAGGAGACCTCCAGCCAAAGTGCGGCGGTCGGCCCTTGACGGCGGGTATGCACGGCAGAGCTGTTAGTATTTAATTCGCTATTAGGGGAACATTAACACAAGACTGATCATACTTTAGAGCACCTAATGAAACTCGTAGACAGAGAGTTAGGAGATCTTACAAGTAGATGTAGCAGCATTTTCTTGCCCGCTAGATGCAGGCATGGCATATCCCATGTCGGTGGGAAGGTGAGGTGCTAGAGATGAAGTAGAGGTGTCGCCGGCACAGACCCTCCTAGTCGCCGGAGGTAGAGATGGCCTTTCCGCTGCTCAGCACAACCCCTGGATCGGGCTAGAAGTTAGGGTAGTTAGATCAGAATGTACAGGAATACCTTAAACTTTTTTATCTAAGCCTAATCCCTTTATATATGTGCAGGGGATCGAATCCATCTGCCGATTAGGTGCCCCCGATCAGTAGTTACATACGAGAACATGTCACATAGAAGAATAGGTCCTGGGCGTTGGCCTAGTGGGCCCTCCTTTTTATCTTAACATTATTTTTTTGACCTTTCTCTTTTATCTGTTAAAACTAACAGGTCAATCCAACAGGAGTATGGATTCCCGGGCGGTGGTCCCAAATTCTCTCTAAGTGGTTGCGCCATTGCGGCTGTGAAAAAGAACGGTGGCTGGTCTTGGCATTGGCATTGGCAGCGGCGGTGGCATGCGAGGCTTTCCAATCTATGTTTTGCAGTGATTGGGGGACGTATTGATTCCCGTTAGCCGGTGTGGGTGACGGTGACGAATCTTCCCAATCTATGGCAGGTGGTATAGTCCCTACAGAGCGCACATTCGTCAGGCTGCTAATCTAGCTTGTTCCATCTCCTTAGGATCTCGACCGACACGTCTCATGCCCAAACACAGCCAATAGAGCAAGGGATGTACGCGAGATCCTAAGCTCCCATTCCTCCTGGCAAAGTAAGCTCCATATCAAGATTGTGAGGAATAAACCCATCATCTGACCAACACTAAACAAAGGCATCCTCGTGATCAGCCTAGAGAAGTCTGGTGGACCATGTAACTATTATCTGAAACTAATAAATCTAACCATGTTGTTGGTTTCCTAAAAAAACAAGTAATAAACATTCCGAGACCAAAACAAAGGTGTTTGTCTGTTCAAAGAATTCAAAGGAAATATTCAGTGCAGTACGGTAAGCAATATGTTTTGACTGTGCAAGACAATATTTTCATGTCAAGGTGACAAGTCAAGAAATGGTACAATTCCACCTTGACGAAATGCAAGGTTTCAGAGGCCGAACAAAAATGGAAGCAGGGAAGGAAGTATTGCGAGATACTATCTGAAAATTGCGGAGATTGCTTATATATATTTGGTTCTGCGTTTTCTTTGGTTTTCTCCTAATCTTTGCTCTATGTTGCATCTTGTGCCGGCACTTCCTTCTCATCCACATTGGCATCTGTGTCTGCCTCCGCCTCTGCTGCAGCTGCAGCCTCCTCGTTCTCTTTCTTTGTTTGCGCGGTCTTGATGAGGTGGTTGTAGCTGCCCTTCTCCTTGAACAGCTGTGAGAAGTGGATCTTGCAGTAGAGGATTCCGTTGAGCGCGGCGTAGGAGGATGTCGTCAGGGTGCAGCCACCATGCGAGCACCTGAAGCAGCCCTTATGGTAGCACTCGCCCTCCAAAGATAGCTGAACAAAACAATCACGCTTAATTAGCAATGTGGTTATGATCTACTAACTCATTTCGAGATCTTGCAAGGATATTTTGCAGCGAGTTGTCCATCTCTTGCCACTAATGGATGTTAACATTAAGGTATTCCTCCACGTACCTTCTCGAGTGGGTACACGGTTTTTTGGCAGGCTGCACATTTATCCTGAGTTCCAGAGAAGACAGAGGACAGCTTGTTTGGAGCTTTTGACTGCAAGAAATTCCGAATTCGCGATGTAATTATATAATTGTCTGATGAGCCTTAACGAACAGATACGGAAAAAATAGGCTGTGAAGTTAAGTTTATTGTTCCATCATATCTCGAAACCACATACCTGATCGGTCTTGTCTGTAGATTTGCCACCTGAGTAACGGAACAGAAGTTTAGAACATATCTAGTGCTCTTCAGTATGGATTATTATCAAAACTAGTACTGCGGATTAGCATTACCTGGCGTAAAATTCTTTGAGAAGCTCCCTGTCTCCTTGAAGAGCTGCTCAAAGTGAGTCCTGCAATAGAGGACACCATCCATGGAAGAGTAGCTGCACATCTAGAGACGATCCACAAAAATAAAATGAGTACCGCCTTCAAAAATCACATTATGCACAAACCTAGTATAATATATACATGTATGTATAATTCGATTTGGCAGTCAAATTAGAAAGAATCACGACATGACAATTATATGCCGTTTCGAAAAAAAGAAGACAGTTATATGCAGTCGGATCCAACAAGCAAATGCATACCGAGAGGGTCCCCTTGCAGTGGCTGCACTTGAAGCATGTCTTGTGGTAGGAGACGCCGTCGGCGGTGAGGAGGTCGATGAAATGGACGGTCTTGTCGCAGGTCTTGCACTTGTCCTGCGTGCCGGTGAAAGACATGGCGATTCGCGCCGGTGATCGACGGAGCAAGGGAGACGACGCACGACCTCCTTCTTATTCAGGGGCGTCTCCTCCTGCTGGGTTGGCGATCGACGTGCAGGCGTGGATGGGAGGAGGTCTTTCAGAGGAACGAGCGTGGCATCTCGAGAACGGGATGGAGACAGCAATGGCCGATGCTTTAAAATGGCAGGGGCCTGATCGGTTTGGGAGCGAAGATAGGAGATGCATAGGCTCCAGACCGCACAGACCCAGTCAAGCGAAATGCTTTCGTTTAATTGTGGGAGGTCCCTGGTTTGATCTTTGCTTAATTCATTCTCCGGTTCTCCTATTTTCCTGAATGCCCGTCCGATCCAGGTCGTGTAAGCCACGAAGAACGACATGCTCAGATGGATGTTCCTGTCCATCGAACCGATCGTGCGTAGCAGCTGTTGCTTCCTTTTTTTTACTTGTGGCAGCTGTTGCCTTCTCTTAAAAAAACTAGAGGTTTACAGAAATTCAATGGAAAACGCTTCTCATCAGCCCACGATCTCGTCCAATAGATCGATCGTCCCGGTCTGCTCGCTCTGATCGCACGCTCGATTGAACTGCGCCCCGCACTCACGTGGTGCTGCCTCCCGCTGCTCCTACCCAGCGCCCTCGCGTGCTCTGTCCCTGCCAGCTGCTCCCCCAGCCCTCCTCTTTCTCCCTTCTCCTCTATGGAATCCTCCACTGCTCAAGCGTCAAGCACAACTGCACAACCATAGCCATGGTGGAGATTTATATCAGTCCAAAAAAAATGCGAAACCGGTGAAAATAGGTTCGTGGTTGTCTTCTCCAGCATCAATGGATCCAAGGAGCTGGATTCGCGGTCAAAGACGACGAATCGGCGACATCAAATCCGCCATAGACAACTTTTTAGTACGAATTTATTAGATGTTGTATACATTCATATTTTTGTAATAAACATGCATATGTTTTATGGTGAAAGCACATACGAGATGTTGCAGTGCTTATTTAGGCATTGTCACAAATGCAACGTGTTTTCCCTGTATTATTTCATGTTGCATAAGTTACTAAAATTATAACAAACTTGTATGAGTTTTGGTGAAAAAGCACATGCCACACGTCGTAAAGGTTTGCTACAAGCGTGTCAGATTTTTCACTGATGTTTACAATGCTGAAATTATATGGTTGTTTTGTTGTAATAGTTGGTGTTTTCTAGTGAAATGGTTAGAGATTTTTATTGTCAATCAATCTATGTCAAACTAATTATTTATTTAACTATTGTTTCATTGCTTCAAACATATAATTTTTTGTTGTAATTATTTGTGTGTTTTTGTTAAAATTGTTGGCAATTTTTGTTTCAAATCAAAATGTTGTTGGTAGCCACTTCTTTTTTGTTGCATTACTTATTTTTTGTAACATTTAATTTTGTCAGATATTGCAACATTTTTGTTGTAATATAGTGTATTCCTGGTATGTGGGGTGAGAAATTTTTGTTGCAAAAACTCTCCCTTGTTGTTGCAAATCAACACAGTGGCATTGTAATGTAAATATCGTGATGGTCGGGGGCAACGAGAAGCCGGGATGATGGGTTGATTTCACAATAATCGAGGGACCAAAATGAAAAATTGCATCGCGACTTGTTTTCATTCGTCGCATTGCAATCGGATGGCACGGGTACCACCAATTTTTGGTCCGCTGATCGGCCGATCGACACTCCGTACGTGCCAAATTCAATTTGGTCACTTTTTGCTTCTTCGATATCGTCTATTCTAGCTCTATTTCTTACATCTCTCAACATTTCACCATGACTTTGTGATACGTCTCAAACATATCTATAATTTTTTATGTTCTATGCTTGTTTATACACCATTTGTTTTGTGTTTTATTACACTTCGTGGCATTTTTATGCATTTTCCGGAACTAACCTACTAACGAGACGCCACAGTGCCAGTTCCCTGTTTTCTGTTATTTTTGTGTTTCAGAAAAGCTACTCAGGAATATTCTCGGAATTGGACGAAACAAAAGCCGAACCTCCTATTTTTCCCAAAGCGTCACGAAGTCCGAAGATGAGACGGAGGGGGGCCAGGACCCGGCCACACCCTAGGGCGGTGCGGCCTAGCCCTGGCCCGCACCACCAGGGGTGAGGCCTCCTGGTCCACCTCCTGACGCCGCCCTTCCGCCTATATATTCCCCTCGACGGGAAAAACCTAAAGGCCCGATCAATTTTCCACGAAACCTACTGCAAGCCGCCGCCGTCGTCGACGCGAGATCGGGAGGGTCCAGAAGCTCTTCCTGGCACCCTGCCGGAGGCCTTCTTCATCACCATGGTCGCCTCCGAAGTGATGTGTGAGTAGTCTACCGTGGACTACGGGTCCATAGCAGTAGCTAGATGGTCGTCTCCTCCACCATGTGCTTCATGTTTGGATCTTGTGAGCTGCCTATCATAATCAAGATCATCTTTGTGTAATTCTATATGTTGTGTTTGTTGGGATCCGATGAGTATTGGTACTATGTCAAGTTGATGTGATGAATTATTATCTTTATGTTATCTCTATGTTGTTTATGATCTTGCATGCTCTCCGTTACTAGTAGATATCTTGGCCAAGTAGATGCTAGTGACTCCAAGTGGGAGTATTTATGCTCAATAGTTGGGCTCATGCCTCTAGTAATCTGGGGGAGTGACAGAAACCTCTAAGGTTGTAGATGTGTTGTTGCCACTAGGGAGAAAACAACATTCTTGTGTTCAAGGATATTTGCATTGTTTACATTACGCACTTTGCTTAATGCAGTTATCCGTTGTTCGCAACTTAATACTCAACGGGTGCTCAGATGACACCTCGAGAGTGGATTATTAGTCATAGATGCATTTGTATTACGGTCTATGTATTTTGTCGTAATGCCCAGAGTGAATCTCATAGTGATCCTCATGACATATGTATGCTATCTTTATTCTATCAATTGCCCAACTGTAATTTGTTTACCCAGCATGTTGTTATTTATCTTATGGAGAGACACCACTAGTGAACTATGGACCCCGGTCCAATTCCTTTACATTGCTATTACTATTTTACTTTTACTCGCTTTATTTACATTCTTGCAAACTATTGCCTTTTATCACTCGATACGCTTAATCCTTTGTTTACAGTAAACCAGTGAGATTGACAACCTCATCGTAAGTTGGGGAAAAGTACTTGGTTGTGTTGTGTGCAGATTCCACGTTGCTGCTGGTGAAAAGCTACACGCCGACAAGTTATCTGGCGCCATTGTCCGGAGTGTCACAAAGCTAGCAGGCATCAACTTTCGGAACTGTGGTTCTTTCTCCTACTGGTTCGATAACCTTGGTTTCACAACTGAGAGAAAACTTGCTGCTATGCTCATCATACCTTCCTCTTGGGATTCCCAACTGGGTGCCTACTACGCACCATCAAGCATTTTTTTTGGCGCTGTTGGCGGGGAGAAAGAAGATTTCTGCAAGGGGAGTCTCTCACTTCCAATCTTTTACTTTGTTATTATTTTGCTTTATTTTATTTTTGCTTGCATCATTTTATCAAAAATACAAAAAAATTAGTTCCTTTAGACCATGTACTATGTGCTCAAAAAGCGATTCCTAAGGCTGTATGAGCCAGTTCCACACATAGTGGAGCATCGCACCATGCATCCTGACACAAGAAGCGCACCAACAAGATGGTTCGCATTGTACAAATAAAATATTATTTTCTGGCCGACACACAAACAAGCTGTTGGCACAAAATAACCGTTGCTTCTCCTTCTTCTCTCTATATAGCTGCAAACACAGTTCAAACAAGAGAGAAGAACACATCCAGTAGCCATGGAGAATTCATCTACCCCCTTCACAGACCTGCTCAACACAAATCCCTCACCAAATACACAAAACAAAGAGGATATCCCACCACACCAGCTCCCAGCTTACCCATCACCCCATTTTCACATGAACATGCCTCCCCAACACTATGGTTTTCAGCCTCACCACCCACAAAATTACATGCCTTTTGGTGGTCAAGGAAGCTACCAGCCACCCATGGCTGGGCCTCAACCAAGCTACCAGCAACTCATGGCTGGGGCTCATCCAAGCTACCAGCAACTCATGGTTTCAGGAGGTCATTTTGGTGCTTCTTACCAAGGCAATGTTGGGCAGTACTCGCAAGCCGTTCTCGGAGGAGGTATGGTTGGTGGTTCATCATCGCCGGTTGGTTCAGCAGCATTTCTTGGAGCCGCTGGAGGTAGTAGTTCAAGATGCGATGACTCAGGTTCTCCCATGTCCTCTTAGTGCAAACTCTTAGTGCATGGTCTCCATTTTTTCGCCAACGCAGTGATGCATTTGGCAAGCCTGGGTTTTCACCTTTGCACAAATGCACCGCTGCCATGCGAATTTAGCATATGGGACCCCTGCTGATTTATTTGATGAACACTTGCACATGGCTCCAACTACAGTGATAAAATGCTTGCGTATGTTCTGCAAAGGTATCATGGAGAATTTTGGGGAGAAATACCTAAGAAGTCCAAATGCTGAAGACATTCAGCGGCTGCTTCATATAGGGCAGGCTCGTGCCTTTCCCGGAATGTTGGGAAGCATTGATTGCATGCACTAGGAGTGGAAAAACTGTCCAGTGGGGTGGAAGGGTCAGTTCACCCGGGGTGATCATGGAGTATCCACCGTCATGCTTGAAGCGGTGGCATCACAAGACACTTGGATATGGCATGCATTTTTTGGTGTTGCTGATACGTCTCAAACGTATCTATAATTTTTGATGCTCCATGCTTGTTTTTACACCATTTGCCTATTGTTTCGTTACACTTAGTGGTACTTTTATACATTTTCCGGAACTAACCTATTAACGAAGTGCCACAGTGCCAGTTTCCTGTTTTCTGCTGTTTTTGTGTTTCAGAAGTGATACACAGGAAATATTCTCGGAATTGGACGAAACAAGTTCCTGAAGTCATATTTCACGGGGAAGCTCCCAAACATCCGAAGACCTGACGGAGGGGGGCCACGTGGGCCCCAGACACAGGGGCGGCGCGGCCACCCCCCTGGCCGCGCCAGCCCCGTGTGAGGGGGCATGGGACCCCCTCTGACATCGTCCTTTCGCATATATATACCCCCTGACGAGAAAAACCTAAGCGCCCGATCAGTTTTCTAGAATACATCGCGATCCGCCGCCGCCGTCGACCCGAAGATCGGGAGGGTCCAGAAGCTCTTCCCGGCACCCTGCCGGAGAGGGGAATCGCCACCGGAGGTCTTCTTCATCGCCATGCTTGCCTCCGGAGCGATGAGTGAGTAGTCTACCTTGGACTATGGGTCCATAGCAGTAGCTAGATGGTTGTCTTCTCCACCATGTGCTTCATGTTTAGATCTCATGAGCTGCCCTACATGATTGAGATCACCGTTATGTAATACTATGATGTTGGTTTGTTGGGATCCGATGAATATTGGTGTTTATGATTAAGTTGTTGTACTGAATTATATCTTTTGTTATCTCTATATTGTTTATGATCTTGCATGCTCTCCGTTGTTAGTAGCTATCTTGGCCGAGTAGTTGCTAGTGACTCCAAGAGGGGGTATTTATGCTCGATAGTGGGTTCATGTCTCTATTTCACCTGGGGGAGTGACAGAAACCTCTAAGGTGGTAGATGTGCTGTTGCTACCAGGGAGAAAACAACATTCATATGCTCAAGGGCATATGCTTTGTTTACATTACACACTTTGCTTAATGCAATTATCTGTTGTTCGCAACTTAATACTTTTGGGGTGTTCGGATGATATCCCCGGGGGTGGATTATTAGTCATAGATGCAGTTGGATGGCGGTCTATGTATTTTGTTGTAATGCCCAGAGTAAATCTCATAGTGATCTTCTTGACATATCACGTTATCTTTATTCTATCAATTGCCCAACTGTAATTTGTTTACCCAGCATGTTATTTATCTATGGACAGACACCACTAGTGAACTGTGGACCCCGGTCCTATTTTAATCATATTGCAATCACCTGTTTACTTTTCCCGCACTGTTTACTTTACTAGCACATTACTACTGTTTTCCACTCGATACACTCATAACCTTTGTTTCAAGCAAACCGGTGAGGTTGACAACCGCATCGCAAGTTGGGGACAAAGTATTTGTTTGTGTGTGTGCAGGTTCCACGTTGCAGCTAGCAAGCAAAGCTTGGACGAGGCGCCATATATAAATTGTCCGCTGCTGTCGCAAACTAGTCCGCATCACCTTCAGTCGTCACCGTCTCTCGTCTTCAAGATCGACATTAAACCTTGGTTTCTTAACTGAGGGAAAACTAGCTGCTATACTCATCACACCTTCCTCTTGGGGTTCCCAACGGGCTGGTCATTCACCACGCATCAAGCTAATTTTCTGGCGCCGTTGCCGGGGAAGAGAGAAGACTTCTGCGAGGGGAGTTCTTCGCACACACATTCTTTGCTTTGTTATTTGTTTTGCTTTACTTTATTTTATTTTACTTGCATTGCTTTTTATATCAAAAACCCAAAAAAATTAGAATCCTTTGTAGTTGTTATTTTTGTTGGTCTGTTATTGTCTTGCTTTATCATGCTTTCTTTCAATGGTTGGTTTCTTTGAAACTAAATCTTTTTGGCAAGGTGGGTTCACGGAAGAGCAGCAAAATTATTATGATGAACACCGCTTGTCACAAAAAGGGAAACATTTATGGGAACAAATCAATAGATTATATATCATTGCTAAAAATGTGTGCTCTACTTATAATGTTACTTATTGCTTTGATGAATCTTGTTGCTGTAGGAGGTATAAACACCTCCCGTTTCAATGTGAGTATAATGATGATGTTACCATATCTTCTTATATTAATGGAAATTATGACCTTTATGATGTGGAACAAATTGAAGAATTTATTGCTTGGAAGGGTGCATTCGAACTTGCTTATTTGCTTGAAAATACTGATGATGCACCTTATAAATATGAGGTTTATGATATACTCACATTTTGCTTTGATAATTACAAGGAAGGAAATGGCTATATTCTTAAATATCTTAATAGATGCTCTCCAACGGAAGAGACTAATGCCTTGAAGGAGCCTATGGAAGAAGAAATTGCTGAAACTGAAAGCTCATTGGATGAAAAAGAGGAGGAGAGATATGATCAAGAGGAGGAAGAATGGAGCTACCCATGTCTACCTCCCAATAAGAGTAACTCTTTAACTAATACCTTATGTGATAACCCTCCATGCTTAACAAAGGAGGATGCGTGTGATATTTATATTGTTGAGTTTTTTCATGATGCTACTGAAAATTATTATGAGAGAGGAAAATATGGTTGTAGGAATTCTCAGTGTTACTAAAACACCTCTCTTTGTATTGAAAGTTCTGAAGTTGCTCTTGTTTTATCTACCCATACTTGTTACTACGTGCTTCTTTGATTTATTTTCTTACAAGATTCCTATGCATAGGAAGTGGGTTAGACTTAAATGTGTTTTATATTTGCACCTTGATGCTCTCTTTTGCTTCAATTCATATTTCTTATGTGAGCATCTTCTCAAATTACTGAGCCTAGCTCAAAGGCGTTAAAGAAAAGCACTCTTGGGAGATAACCCATTGTTTACTTTTCAGTACTTTTTCTTTTATTTGAGTCTTGGAAGTCATTACTACTGTAATGACTGCTCCTTATCTTGTTTATTTCGTTTTTGTGCCAAGAGAAGCCTCTAATTTGAGTGAGGTAAAGATTTGGGGTTATTGCTGTCCTGAAACTGTTTTCGGTGCTGCACCGTAAAAATTTGTGAAAATTCTCTGTATATCTTTTGGACCTGCGATTTCTTGTGCATATGCCCCAGGTTATATCCAAACTTTTCTTAGTTGAACACTTTTTGATTTGAGCAACGGAAAATCCCTCAAAAATTCGTCCATTATCAGCTGTCCAGTTTTGACAGATTTCTGCCAATATTTGTTTTTGCCACTTTATCGCTTTCTTTTGATTTCTTTTTGATCATGGAACTCTTGTGGAAGTTGCTACAGTAGTATATACTTTATATGTGGTGGTTTTGGGTTGAAACCTGAAGCTAAAAGAGGATGAATATATTTTATGCTTACACTAATGTTGCTAATAGAATTGTGTTTAGTTTTGTATGAAGGAAGTTTTCAAGTGTAGGGATTGGAGAATGATGAGATGAGTTGAAGAATGGACAAAAGCTCAAGCTTGGGGATGCCCATGCATCACCCCAAGAAATATCCAAGAAGTACAAGCGTCAAAGCTTGGGGATGCCCCCGAGGCACCCCTTCTTCATTGGCAAAAATCAGGTCACCTTTCAAAACACTATATTTTTATTGCTTCATGCACTATGTGTTTTTCTTGGAGCGTCAGTTGTTTTAGTTTTCTTAGTTGGTTTAGTTTGTTTGTTTGCTGCAATAAATGGTTGGACCCCAACAAATTTCCTTTGGAGGAGATGTACTCGTTTTCATTTGCAAAGAATGCTCTAGTTTTCACTCTTATCATTTATCGAGCATTCTACTTTTTCTGCTACTGCTTTTGGTTTTCGTTTTCGCCTTGATATGCGTTCAGATCTTGTCATATCTTTTCATCAAGGTGTATTTGTGCCTCTGATCTTCATTGGTTTTCATCAAAAGAGGTGTCTTTAAAAATTTCAAATGGTGTTGGAAAAGAGAAAAAGCTTTGTGCAAAATAGTGGTACAAGAAGGAGCTTGTGTAGACTGCGGCTTAGGCTTTTTCATGTCATGCTTGATGTCTTTTTGATAGTATGCTTAGTGGTTTTGCTGTAGCATGACTTGTCTCAAATAACTGAGATTGCTTAATGAGCCTTTGAAAAAATCATGCGTTGTTTTTATTGTATGGAAGCATTATTTTGGTTTTCTCCTTGATGCTTTATTTGGGTTGACTTGGCGCATGCTCACACATGTTAGACTCTTCCAAAGTCGCCATTAGCCTTCATGATCATTTAGTTTTTGACTTTTGATGCCATCATATGCTTCTTTTAATGTCGCTTTGTCGCTTTGCATGATTATGGCCATTATTGCTCTCTTAGTTGGTCGCTCCCAGTCTTTTGCTAGCCCTCGCCTTGTACTGAGTATGAGCTCTACTCGTGCATCCAACTCCTAAAAGCCAAGTTTGCCATTGTGTCCACTATAAATTCCTATGCATGGTATTTGTAAGCCATTCCAAAGTAAAATTTTCGTGTGCTACCTTTCAAAAACCTTCAAAATACTTCTCGTTTTGTGACACTGTTTTCAGCTCATGGGGACGTAGTGGTCGGATTTGCTATCTTCCATATTGTTTATTCCAAAAAGAAAAAAAAGGAAAAAAGAAAGAAAAAAAGGCACTCCTCCAATGAATGTGAATGTTGGTGGGCACCCGATGGAATCGGTTAGCCATGGTATGTGAAAGGAAAAGGTGGGGAGGAGTGCCAAGTTTTATAAAAAGAGCACGATGTGCCAATCTCTCTCTCAAAAACTTGCTTTATTTTTGTATGGAAGATACTACGAACCCCATTGCCAGTCGTTGACAAAGACAACCACCTCTCAAAATCAAGTTTTATCTCTGTTTTACAAATGAAAAGCTCTAGCACATGTTTAAATCACTGCTTCCCTCTGCGAAGGGCCTTTCTTTTTACTTTTATGTTGAGTCACCACCTTCTTTCTTTATGCACCATTAAGAGAGCATAGTTGTCATTCTTAGTGTGATATGCATTGTCCCAAGGTTCATTGATTGACTCATATTGTTGGTTTCACTTGTTCTTAAATTATTTGTATCTAGTCGCCCTCTTAAACTTTGAGGTGTCCTATGCATTTATGTTTTGCTCTCTTTGAAGGACAAGCTGAAAACCTTTTGTATGTTTTTCCTTATGATTTGAACACATGTTTGACTTTCATTGTTTCATTATCATGATCTTTTGTTTGTGTTCATTTGCATGTTTATAACATGGTTGCTAAGTTCTTATTGTCATGATTATATCTTTCATGCCCATGTTTTAAGTTCTATTGATCCCAGTTCACCAATGCTTACATATATGATCAAGATTGTGTAGGTGCATGTCACCTCAAAAATTATTCTTTTGTTATCACTTACCTACTCGAGGACGAGCAGGAGTTAAGCTTGGGGATACTTGATACGTCTCAAACGTATCTATAATTTTTGATGCTCTATGCTTGTTTTTACACCATTTGCCTATTGTTTCGTTACACTTAGTGGTACTTTTATACATTTTCCGGAACTAACCTATTAACGAAGTGCCACAGTGCCAGTTTCCTGTTTTCTGCTGTTTTTGTGTTTCAGAAGTGATACACAGGAAATATTCTCGGAATTGGACGAAACAAGTTCCTGAAGTCATATTTCACGGGGAAGCTCCCAAACATCCGAAGACCTGACGGAGGGGGGCCACATGGGCCCCAGACACAGGGGTGGCGCGGCCACCCCCCTGGCCGCGCCAGCCTCGTGTGAGGGGGCGTGGGACCTCCTCTGACATCGTCCTTTCGCATATATATACCCCCTGACGAGAAAAACCTAAGGGCCCGATCAGTTTTCCAGAATACATCGCGATCCGCCGCCGCCGTCGACCCGAAGATCGGGAGGGTCCAGAAGCTCTTCCCGGCACCCTGCCGGAGAGGGGAATCGCCACCGGAGGTCTTCTTCATCGCCATGCTTGCCTCCGGAGCGATGAGTGAGTAGTCTACCTTGGACTATGGGTCCATAGCAGTAGCTAGATGGTTGTCTTCTCCACCATGTGCTTCATGTTTAGATCTCATGAGCTGCCCTACATGATTGAGATCACCGTTATGTAATACTATGATGTTGGTTTGTTGGGATCCGATGAATATTGGTGTTTATGATTAAGTTGCTGTACTGAATTATATCTTTTGTTATCTCTATGTTGTTTATGATCTTGCATGCTCTCCGTTGTTAGTAGCTATCTTGGCCGAGTAGTTGCTAGTGACTCCAAGAGGGGGTATTTATGCTCGATAGTGGGTTCATGTCTCTATTTCACCTGGGGGAGTGACAGAAACCTCTAAGGTGGTAGATGTGCTGTTGCTACTAGGGAGAAAACAACATTCATATGCTCAAGGGCATATGCTTTGTTTACATTACACACTTTGCTTAATGCAATTATCTGTTGTTCGCAACTTAATACTTTTGGGGTGTTCGGATGATATCCCCGGGGGTGGATTATTAGTCATAGATGCAGTTGGATGGCGGTCTATGTATTTTGTTGTAATGCCCAGAGTAAATCTCATAGTGATCTTCTTGACATATCACGTTATCTTTATTCTATCAATTGCCCAACTGTAATTTGTTTACCCAGCATGTTATTTATCTATGGAGAGACACCACTAGTGAACTATGGACCCCGGTCCTATTTTAATCATATTGCAATCACCTGTTTACTTTTCCCGCACTGTTTACTTTACTAGCACATTACTACTGTTTTCCACTCGATACACTCATAACCTTTGTTTCAAGCAAACCGGTGAGATTGACAACCTCATCGCAAGTTGGGGACAAAGTATTTGTTTGTGTGTGTGCAGGTTCCACATTGCAGCTAGCAAGCAAAGCTTGGACGAGGCGCCATATATAAATTGTCCGCTGCTGTCGCAAACTAGTCCGCATCACCTTCAGTCGTCACCGTCTCTCTTCTTCAAGATCGACATTAAACCTTGGTTTCTTAACTGAGGGAAAACTAGCTGCTATACTCATCACACCTTCCTCTTGGGGTTCCCAACGGGCTGGTCATTCACCACGCATCAGTTGCCGGATCAAATAATGACATCAATGTGTTAAACCAATCACCTTTGTTCACTGAAAAGCTACAAGGCATGGCTCCAGAGGTTCAGTTTACAGTTAATGGCAACCAATATAAGATGGGTTATTACTTTGCCAATGGCATTTATCCAGAGTTGGCAGCATTTGGGAAAACAATCCCGCTGCCTCAGTCTGACGAAGATAAACTATATGCTAGGATGCAGGAAGGCGCAAGAAAAGATGTTGAGCGGGCGTTTGGAATACTACAAGCTCGTTTTGCCATCATACGTCATCCAGCTCGCATGTGGCATAGAAAAATACTGGCTAGGATCATGTATGCTTGCATTATATTGCATAACATGATTGTCGAGGATGAGAGGGATACCTATCGGGTCCGATATGACATGGACTACAACAACGACTATGAACAATCAGAACAATCTCCACACTTGGCTAGATTTGAACATGGGCCACTTCATGATTTTTCTGTGGTTTTGGAGACAGGCGAAGCTATTCGTGATAAAGGAATGCATCAACAACTCAAGAATGACTTGGTTCAACATATATGGCACCAATTTGGGGGCAATGTGGCTTAGTACTAGAAGTTCTAGCTAGTCGTAATAAATGAATGCATCACTAATTTAGTTCTTTGTAGCTGTCTTTTTTATTTATGCAGTAGTTTGTAATAGGACTCATAAAAGTAACATCGCTTAGTACCTTGTATTAGGTTCATCAATGTAACAAATTTGGTTCTTTTAAATTGAAATCCCAGGTATAGTTTAAGCTTCAGATTTACCAGGCATATCTATTTGTGCAGAGAGGTAATCCAGCCTGAAGCAAACAACAAATTTGCACTCGTACAACAATCTATCCTGACCTACGGGTAAAAGAACAAAACTTGCAAGACAGTGAAGAAATAACCTACAGGTCCATCCGTGGACCATGCTAGCGTCCAGCCCAGGCGTTGATGTGGATGCATCAGTGCGGATGTGGTCGCCGTCGCAGTGCCTCCTAGCTTGGATGCCGTGCTGCTGTTGCCATCCCCGGCGTGGACGCCTCGCCGTCGCCGTCCCGCCCGGGCGCGTCCAACCCAGCGTGGACGCCGCGCCGTCGCAGTCCCTCCCCGGCGTGGATGCCTCGCCATCGCCGTCCCGCCTAGGCGCCAGCGTGGTCGCCGTCCCGCCCGGGCGCCGAAGTGGCCGCCGTCGCCATCGCTCTTTTTTCGACTTGGGCACCGGTTGAATCATGGCTGACATGTATACTTTTGACTCTAGATGCTTTGATAACCTTTGAGTTTGATATCCTTGACTTCTACGTTTTTCTCCTTGCCTTCCTTCTTGGCTCGAGCCCATGGCACCTTGCAACCTTAGGAATGTTCTGCAATCCTTCATCTGGTGATTTGAGACCCTTTTCCCGTCGAGGTACGCGTAGTGGATTCGACAAGGTCCGTATAGCATATCCTCAGCCGAAGGACCGGAGTATCTTGATTTTTCTGCCCCTTTTGCCTGAAACCTCCTACTTTCGTACCCTTCCTCTTCTTCTAGTACATAACCTGCGGCTACCTGATTTCGCCTTCCTTGGTTACCCCCGCTGCGGTATCGTCTCCTCTGTCGACTTATTCTGTCGACTTCTGGCGAACGTCCTCTTTTATTGTTATACGCGTCCTCTCCATCAGCAAATTTGTTGGCTTGTTCCATTAGCTCAGCTACTGTCGTAGGTCTTGTTCTTCCTATTTCTTCCACAAGATCTGAGCGACGAAGTCCTTCCGAAAAAGCGTCTATTGCTCGTTCGTCGGAGACGTCCTCTGCTGAGTTTTTAATTATACTCCATCGTTGTATATAAGAACGTAGCGTTTCGCCTTTCCTTTGGACACATGCTTTAACTTCTTCCAGTGATGCTGGGCGTTTGTAGGTGGAACGAAAATTTCTTGTGAATCGACTTTCGAGTTCCCCCCAGCTTCCAATGGATTCGTCGGGTAGGGTGTTCAACCAGGACCGGGCGGCGCCGGTGAGGTGCAGCTGCAAACTTTGCATTGCAGTCGCCTTTGTTCCTCCTAATATCTGCACTGCCTGCAGATAATCTGATAGCCATAGGGTGGGTTCCTGCGACCCGTCGTACTTGTTCTGATCGTGGGGTAGTTTAAATCCTTTGGGTACTCGCGTTTTGCGAACCCTGCGGGTAAAGCATAACGCACCCATATCTTTATCATCGTCTTCGTAATTTTCTTCCCTCCAAGCATGCCGTGATTTATCTACTCGAGCTTGTGCTATTATACTTCTTGCATCCTCCTTCCTTTTCTGTCGCTTTTTCTCTTCTGATGATTCACTATAGTCATCATTTGAGTACTTGTACCTGAACTTCTCCTTGCCACTTCCCTTGTAGCTTGTCGACTTCACCTCTGGGGCTTGCTCCCTGATTTTACCTTCTACTATTCCGAGGCTTCGTATCGCGGCTCGGTGCATATCTTCTCACGGGTCCCCATGCTCTGGTCTTGTGGCTAGTAAATACGCTTGTGCTGCTGCTAATGCCGCTTCTGGTGTTTTTTGTATCAGGTCATCTTCCTCCTTTTCTAACTGTGGGGTGGGACTCCTCGAGTACCCCTCTTCTCTGTCGCGTGCTGTTGCCCCCCTTCTGTGTTTTGGATCTCCACGCCTCTCTCTGCTATATTCTGAGTCTTCACTATAGTCTTCCCAATATTCTTCCCTTGATATGCTGTTGTTGTCTTGAAACATCATGTCTCTTTCCTCCCTTAGTTTCTTCTTGTGTTGGTATAGTGCATACTGATATCCCATTAGAACTTCTCTTCGCGATCCCTCGGGTACTTCTGTACCATGATTAATGGCTGATGTAATCATCCTCCATTCACCAGCCGAGACATGGACTTTCTCTTTTTCCTTTTTGTTGTGATTTTTTACTTTGTCGACTTGCCTGTCGACCCTTTTACTCTCTTCGCTGTTGTTTCCTTCCTCTGCTTCAGTGATAATAACGCATAGCTGATGTACTTTGGAGACGCCGCTGCTTCCTACGGCGAAGTCCTTTGCGTTGTTGTGCATCTGACACGATTTTTCTTCTGAGTCGAATTTTCCCTGAATTTCGTCGCTTTCTGTGATTAATGCTTTTTCTAAGCTGACCGGCGAGTTTACCTCGCTGGAAGAGCCTTCTGATGATTCCAATGCTTCCTTTGTTTCAGGTTCTTGTGCCGACGGATCTTGATCTTGTTTCGTCGGATCCGAAAGGCGAGAGGAACCCGACGGCCCGATGAAGATGCTCAAACTTCCAATTGTTAGTTCTACCTCTTGACTTCCGTCGACTTCTGGACTGCTGTTGGCTAAAAGCGAAAAAGCCGTCGAATTCATGATTCCAACGCCCAGAGTCCCCACGGTCGGCGCCAATTGACGAGGGGTTAACTCGACAAATGTCCTAGATGAAGGACTTAGGATCGGGGAGATAGGGCGTCGGATGAACTCGAAGGTAAAGTTAGTCGAAATAGGTGTGTATCAAAAGTAAACTTGGGTGTTCAACCTGGCTTGCTTTCAATCTGCCCTATACCGTCCCCTCCTGGCCCCTATATATCGGTGGCCAGGTCTCGAGGATCGGGTAGGGTTCGATACAGATTACAAATATCGACATACGGTAATGACTCGTATTCGACTATCATTACAATTGGGCCTAGCTTAACGGGCCTCAGGGGTACTCAACTAACGGGTCTCTATTAACTATACCCTTGTCACCAGGATTGTGATACTTCCTCCGCGCGCGAATGGATAAGGGTCAACCGAGTTTTTCTTTTTTCTATTTCTCGATGGGCCTCGTCGCTACAGCTTGAAGCGGTTCGATACATAGCAAGAGTTTTGGACCGAATTGAATCCTGACAACCTTTCTAGTTGAATCGGCGCGACGTATTACATGGTCTTATAGTTGTTATTTTTACTTGCTTGTTTTTAGTTTTGCTAGAATGGGTACTCCTGAGAACACCAAGTTGTGTGATTTTACTAGCACCAAAAACAATGATTTTATCTGCACTCCTATGATGACCCATAAGTATAGGGGGTGTATCGTAGTACTTTCGATAAATAAGAGTGTCGAACCCAACGAGGAGCAGAAGGTGTTGACAAGCGGTTTTGATCAAGGATTCACTTTAAATACTAGCAAAAGGGTTTTCAGGGGTATTTGGTAATGCAAATAAACAAAGTGCGAGTAAATAAAAGACAATAATAGTAATTGATGCAAGTGGCCCAATCCTTTCTAGAGCAAAGGACAAGCCGGTTGTGTAACTTATGATTACCAAACGTTCCTCAGGACACACTGGAGTTTCTGTCGGGAGCTTTCGCTTCATGCTGCTAAGTAATCTTTATTGGTTTGATAAGTGTTATGGGGATGAACCTGTGCTAGCGTACTACCCTTACTAGGACTAATAAACACTTGTGATTATACCCCTTGCAAGCATCCGCAAATACAAGAAATTAATTAAGATAAATCTAACCACAGCCTTAAACTCTGAGATCCTACGCTCCATGGTGCAATGGTTTCCTAACGGGGGTTTAGGTTTCAGTCGCTCCGGCAACCCCACAATTAGTAGCCAAATACACAATGCATTCCACTAGGCCCATAAAGGTGAAGTATCATGTAGTCGACGTTCACATGACACCACTAGTAGAATAACACCACAACATATAAATATCAAACCATTAAATATTACTCAACATAGTTTCACTACTAACATCTCGACTTCTCCCATGTCCTCAAGAACTAAATGAACTACTCACAAGACATCATATGGATCATGACCAGAGGTGAAATAATGGTAAATAACAATTTGAACATAAACCTTAATTCAACGGTTCCACTCAATAGCATCAACTACAAGAGTAATCAACACCGGGAAAGTTTCCCCTAAGAATTTGACAAGATTCAACCCAAGATGTTATAGCGGGATGGCGGTGTGATGATGGGGATGGAGGTGCTGGTGATGATGATGATGATGATCCCGATGAAGTCCAGCATGATGGTGATGACGATGGCGACGTTCTCCCCTCTCCGGGAAGGAGTTTCCCCAGCAGATTTCTACTTGCCAAAGAGCTTTTCTCTCTCGGTGTTTTTCGCCCCGCAGAGGCGGCGGTGTCTATCTTTGATCCCCCCTTTGACTTAGGTTTTCAGGGACAACAATATACATGAGAGGGCGATGCCAGAAGTGGGCCAGGGTGGCCTGACCCCAGGGTGGCGCGGCCAGGGGCTGGCCCGCGCCACCTGGTGGTGTGGGCCCCCTGCTGCCCCTTTCGCTCTCCCCTTTTGGCTACTTTCGTCTTCTGGTAATATATAAATTTCTGGGTATTTTCCTAGAATTGTTAATCTTCAGAAATATGGTGTCTTGACGGTCCTTTTTCCAGCAGAATCCTGACTCCGGCAGCAAGTTCTCCAATAATCATCAAACATGCAAAAACAACGGAAACAACATAAGTATCACCTCTAAATATGAAATATATCAATGAATAACAGTAAATTATGATATAAAATAGTGATGCAAAATGGACGTATCAACCCCCCCAAGCTTAGACCTCGCTTGTCCCCAAGCGAAAACTGAACTCGGTAAACATGACCACGGGTTTATGGAGTGAAATGTCGATAAACAAAATACGGACAAGAAGCATCACATTTACCAAGGCACAAGTCATAATAGACAGCAACTTCCCTTCATATAACTAGACTTGCAATAACCAAAAGGAATCACAATAAAGATGCACAAGGTAAATCATGATTGGTGATGGCAAACTTTTGTTCTTGGTCAGAGAACAATGAACAAATTGTACTTATTTTTGAACTGAGCCTTTTATAACAGAGCTAATATGGCAAAATCCACAAGCTCAACGAAACAAACTCTTTAAAGTCATAGATAGCTTTCAAAGATATATTCTTTCAGATAAAAGCATTGTACAAAACAAAGGAAGACAGGAAACATGATCGAACAAATCAACATATGGATGAATGAAACATAACAACTCAAATGCTTGCTTGAGATAGAGGGGAATAGATTGACTCAACATAAAAGTAAAAGATAGGCCCTTCGCAGAGGGAAGCAGGGATTAAACATGTGCTAGAGCTTTTCATTTGTAAAATAGAGATAAAAGTTGGTTTTGAGAGGTGGTTGTCTTTGTCAATGACTAGCAACAGAGTTCTTCTTGCCATCTTCCATACTAAACAAGTGAGAGCGGTTCCGAGATGTTGATTAATTGGAACAATTGTGCTCTTTTATAGCTTGGCACTCCTCCCCACTTTTCCTTTCGCAAACCATGGCTAACCAATTCCATCGGGTGCCCACCAACTTTCACATACCATGGAGGAGAGCCTTTTTCTTTTCTTTTTTTAGATTATAATGGTCTGACCAGCTCCCTTGCAAAATTAGTGACGAGCAGATGAAGCATGCAAGTCAAGGGGTACTCAATCTAGTATGGAAGATGACAAACTCAACCACTACGTCCTCATGAGCTAAAAATAGTGGCACAAAATAGGAAGTAGTTGAAGGTTTTTGAAAGGTAGCACATGAAAATTTACTTGGAATGGCTTGAAATACCATGCATAGGAATTTATAGTGGACTCTCTGGAAGTAACTTGGTTTTTGGGGATTGGATGCACGAGAAGTATTCCCTCTCAGTACAGGTTTCTGGCTAGCAAGGCTGGGTAGCAAGCATAGGAGTTGCATGAAACAAACAAACATATATGTGATAGAAAACAATCATGCAAACTTCCTTGAAAGTACAAACGATTTTAACTTGAGAATACTAATGCTTATAAGCTAATCATGAAAGAAAACTGAAATGATGTATCTACAAACACTTCCTTCTTTTTCTACTCAAAACCTCAAAGTATTGTTGCTACTGACCAAGCTAAGTTTGCCAAAACCAACTAGATTTACTCATGCTCCCAAAGTGATGCCAATACTAATCAACAAGACTAAACATATAAGAAAGATTGCAAACTAAAATAAAGTGTGCATAAAGTAAATGATAAGACTTCTCATTAATATTTCAAAATAGCAACTCACACCAAGGGATACATAGATAACCAACTAAGGAGGATACTTCCACACTGCAAACTATTCTATAAGATAACTTCTCTATTCATGATATGACTCTACTTGAAAAGTAAATGGGTAAAAGGGTAATGATGTGATACCGCGGCACTCCCCCAAGCTTGGAACAAACCAAGGGGATGCCAATACCAATGACGAATTACTCCTTCGGTGGCGGTGGTGAGTCTTTATCATCATCAGACTTTCAAGGCAGAGGTTCCCCATCAAGGAAAGATGACTTGGTCTCCAATATCCTGAAACTGGCAGCAGCACTCATTTGTTTAAACCTAGCTTCATACTCACAGTTTTGGTTCTGCAAGCCATGGAGTTGTGCTTGTAATTTGTTGGTGGTCTCATGGAGTGACAAGATGTCATCCCAGAGCTCTGCGGTCTCCTTCTTGTGCTTGGCGATGAGTTCTTGATTTATCCTATGGATGATGTCCACCTCACATTCCTCCATCTTCTTGCATTTAAATACTTCTTGCTCCAGCGCTTCCATCCTGGCTTCGAGACTTCCTTCTCCTGTAGGGCCCTGGACATCTTCTATCTGCAACTTCCCATCCTTGAGTGACAACTCCTTTGGATGCATCTTTAGCTCCCTCATGTACGGATTAATGATGTCCGCAAGAGAGTTCTCCTCGGATGAATCATACGAAGACATGGTGGCTCTAAAACTGAGAACAACTCCTGACAGAAACAGATCGAAACAAAAATACGACAAGAACATGATATACAGACCTCGGGCAATCCGGGGGGGTTATATAGGCGAAAATTAAACATCGAAACGAAATCACAGGAGGAAACCAGGACGGAAACGAGTTCCGGGGTGGACTCACCACAGGGTGGCGCGGCCAGGAGGGGGCGTGATACGTCTCAAACGTATCTATAATTTTTGATGCTCCATGCTTGTTTTTACACCATTTGCCTTGTGTTTCGTTACACTCTGTGGCGTTTTTATGCGATTTCCGGAACTAACCTATTGACAAGATGCCACAGTGCCAGTTCCCTATTTTTTGCTGTTTTTGTGTTTCAGAAAAGCTACACAGGAAATATTCTCAGAATTGGACAAAACAACTTCTGGAACTCCAATTTTTCCCGGACGAAGGACGAGGACCAAACGGGAGCCGGAGAGGGGCTAGGGGCTAGGGGCTGCCCACACAACAGGGGGGCGCGGCCCAGCCCCTGGCCATGCCCACCTATTGTGTGACCACCCTGGTCGCCTCTTGACGATGCCCCTTCGCCTATAAAAAGCCTCCCGATGGAAAACCCTAAAACAATCGGCGTTTTTCCCAGAACAGTTCCGCAACGCCGCCGCCGTCGAAGACAAATTTCGGGGGACAGAAGTCTCTGTTCCGGCACCCTGCCGGGACGCGAAAGTGCCCCCAGAGTCATCTCCATCGGTATCCATCGCCATCTCTGCCGTCTCCATCGACCTCACCGCCATCTCCATCGCCGTTGCTGTCTCCTATGATGAGGAGGGAGTAGTTCTCCCCCGGGGCTAAGGGCTCTACCGGTAGCTATGTGGTTCACCTCTCTCTTCCATGATGTGATCTTTATGTGATCGTGAGCTTTGTATCTAGTTGAATTGGTAGATGTTATTATTCAGATATTATGCTACTCCTGTGCTTTATATTTGTAATCTCCGGAGATACCTTGTATCATGGTGTGAAGGTGACTAGTGTGCGCATCATGTGTATCTTTTTGGTTAATGTCTCTATGAATTGTTGGTGTTTGCTGGAACCATCTAGTGCATTCATGGTGATAGTGTGGGACAATCTAGTTTGGGTACATACGGACTTTGAGGAGTGCTTCATAGCCCTACGCATAATTAGTGTTTGTTTTCCATTGGAGAATTGTTTTGAGTTGTATATTGATGATAGTATCTATTGGTTCAATTATGTTATATTTGTTGAGAGTGTGTCCACTAGTGAAAGTATGATCCCTAGGCCTTGTTTCCAAGCATTGCACACCATTTCCTTTCAGTTTTATTACATGTTTGCTTGCAGCGATATTTATTTCAGATTATATTTACTACTTATAATCATCACTACTACTTGTATTTCACTATCTCTTCGCCGAACTAGTGCACCTATACATCTGACAAGTGTATTGGGTGTGTTGGGGACACAAGAGACTTTCTGTATCGTAATTGCAGGGTTGCTTGAGAGAGATAGCTTTGACCTCTTCCTCCCTGAGTTCGATAAACCTTGGGTGATCCACTTAAGGAAAACTTGCTGCTGCTCTACAAACCTCTGCACTTGGAGGCCCAACACTGTCTACAAGAACAGACGCGTGCGTAGACATCAAACTCTTTTCTGGCGCTGTTGCCGGGGAGGTAAGGTAAAAGGTACTCACATTCTTTGGTTACTAAGTCTTTTAGTTGCTGGTGAGTGCTCAGAGTTATTTCCTTTAGATTCTGCAATTATATCTTTTTGTTTCTTGTTTTTATTTTCACTAGTTAGGCTTAATGGAAAGTAAAGAGTTCTTTAGTCTTTTTCCTGAGTTTAGAATTGAAGTGTTTGAAAAACCTTTGGAGCTTATTTCGCATAGCAATGTTATTAGTACGAATGCTTTGAATACTGTTATTGCTAATGCTATAGAAAAGTCTAAGCTTGGGGAAGCTGGTTTTGTTAAGCATGACATTTTTAGTTCCCCGGCTTTAGTGGAGAAAGTTTGCTCTGATGATATTTTATCTCCCATGTGTGATGTTTCTAATGATGCTTGTGCTCCTCATCCTTTTAAAATACCTATGAAAATTGTTGATCGTGCTATGAATAACTGCTATTTAGGAGATGGAACTGTCCATCCCGGTGATCATTTGCTCTTTATACATGAATTATGCGAGTTGTTCAAGTGTGCAGGTATTTCGATGAACCAAGTTAAGAGGAAGCTATTTTCTTTATCACTGAAGGGCAGAGCTGCGGAATGGTATAAAACACTGATGGCCGACCTATTGATTGGGAGGAAATTGTACCTCTCTTTTATTCTAAATTCTATCCTTCTAGTGAGGTTTATAAAGATAGGAATTACATTTATAATTTTCATCCGCATGAGGGAGAAAGCATTGCCCAAGCGTGGGGAAGATTGAAGTTACTAATGCACAAATGTCATATTCATGATCTTTCCCGTAATATTGTTATTAATAATTTTTATGCAAGGCTTTCAGGATATTACAAGGACTATCTAGATGCATGCTTTGATGGGTCTTTCACAAGCAAGGATGTTGAAACCAAGTGGGATCTGCTTGAAACAATTCAAAACAATATTGAAGGTTGGGATAGCGACAAAGGTAAAGGATCAGGTATGAATTACGAGTTTGATTGTATTAAGTCTTTCGCTGAAACTGCTGATTTTCAAGAGCTTAGTGCTAAGTATGGTCTTGATCCTCAAATTATGATTGATTGTTTTAAAGCCTTTGTTTCTCATATTAATGTTCCTAAAGGAAACGGGGACGTGTATCATGAACCTTTTAAGGACACTTGCATACAAAGTGATATTGTTGTTGATAATTGCAATAAACATGCTCGAACCTCTGAAAGTCCTATTTCCTATAAGCATGTTAATTTTTGTGGAGTACATAGACCTTGTGAACAAAGTCACAACAAGGAAGATTATTGTGTCCACCACGCAAATGAAGAAACCCGAATGTGGCACAAGGCTATAGGCGAGCTCGGTAAAAAGGTTTGTAAGCTTTATCCTTTTCTTTGTAAACATTGCGATGACATAGGTCATTTTAATTTCCAATGCTCAAGCCCTAATAGTTACTCTTCTAGTACCACAAGTTTGTATTGTGATGACAAGATTACTCTCAATCAGCATGATGAGCTTACTTTGTTTTTGGGGTGTGAAGAGATATCTAGAAAGATTTCTTTGGTTGATATGAATGATGCTGATATTAATAGCACCCTTCGTGGTTGTCATGTCTATTGAGTTAAAGATTGCCTTGCAAATACTTACATACAAAACCTTATAAAACATGATGTTTTGCCAAGCTATGACAGGACTGATAGATGTTTTTATCTTATTAATAGAGAGGAGGAATCCTCCAAAGTTTCTTCTGTTGTTTCTGTCAGTAAACCAGATTATGTGGAGAAGATGCCTTTCCCTCCTATAGGATATGTGGAGAAGATGTCTTTCCCTCCTAAAGGAGAGAGTAAGGAGAGTAAGAAGAGTAAGAAGAATAAGAAGAAGAAGAAGAAGAAGAGGAGCAAAAGGCGAGAGGAAATGGTATCTTCCCGTAAGCATTTTGATCCTATTATAGATTATGATAATTCTGATTGGGATGATGTTCCTATGCATGTTACCTATGTTAGTGATCATGATTGGGAAAAGCACTCTACTTTTGATATTGAAAATCTTTTTGGTACCAATTCTAAGGTTAATAATTGTTGTACCATTAGTACTATCCATGTTCCCTCTTATGATGATATGTTTGATGAATATGCTTTGCGAAATAGTTGTTCTCTAGCTTGTGATGATACTAAGCCTCTAGTTTATGATGGTTATGATGATGAGTATAATATTTTCAGTTCACCTACTTTTGAGGAGAAAATTAGTTATGATTACAATATGCCTCCTATTTTTGATGATTATGGTGATGAGAATAATTATTCTGTTGAATCTGCTCCTACTACGATTGTTCATGTAGGGAGTATTAATTCTTTTATGCATGTGGCTCATGATAGGGATCCTTTATGTGATAGTTATATTGTTAGTTCTATTCATGATGCTACTGAAAGTTATTATGAGAGAGGAAAACATGGTTTGATGGATCTCAACAATATTGAGTTTCCCCTCTTTATGTTGCAATTCTTGAAGTTCTACTTGTTTTGCCTTCCTATGCTTTTTGCTTTGCGCTTTTATGACTTGTCTCTTTACAAGACTATTTTTCATAGGAAGTGGTTTAGATTTAAATGTGTTTCATATTTGCTTTTTGATGCTCTCTCTCTTGCTTTAAGTTCCTATATAGCGCCTTTTCCTTAAGCTCTTTTATGGCGCCTACATGAGCATCTTTGCAAATTTCTGCGCCTAGCTCAAAGGCGTTAAAGAAAAGCACTCTTGGGAGATAACCCAATGTTTTATTTTCAGTAATTTTTATTTTATTTGAGTCTTGGAAGTTATTACTACTGTAATGACCTCTCCTTATCCTTTTTATTTCGTTGTTGTGCCAAGAGAAACCTCTAATTTGAGTGAGGTAAGATTTGGGGATGTTGCTGTCCTGAAACAGATTTTGGTGCTGCACCGTCAAAATTTGTGAAAATTCTCAGAATATCTTTTTGACCTGCGATTTCTTGTGCATATGCCCCAGGTTATATCCAAACTTTCATTAGTTTTGCACTTTTCGATTTGAGCAACAGAAAAACTTCAAAAAAATTGACCTTTGTCAGGTGTTCGGTTTTGACAGATTTCTGCCACTATTTGTGTTTGCCTCTCGATCGCTTTCTTTTTGAGTTCTTTTGGTCATGGAACTTTTTGAGGAAGTTTCTACAGTACTAGATGCTTTAATATGTGGTGGGCTTGAGTTGAAACCTGAATCAAAAGGGTTGATTCACTATTATGTTTATGCTAACGTTGCTAATAGAATTGTGTTAAGTTTTGTATGAAGGAAGTTTTCAAGTGTAGGGATTGGAGAATGATGAGATGAGATGAAGAATGGACAAAAGCTCAAGTTTGGGGATGCCCACGCACCCCAAGAAATATCCAAGAGGTACAAGCGTCAAAGCTTGGGGATGCCCCCGAGGCACCCCTTCTTCATCGGCAAAAATCAGGTCACCTTTCAAGACACTATATTTTTATTGCTTCATGCATTATGCGTTTTTCTTGGAGCGTCAGTTGATTTTGCTTTCAGTTTTCTTTTGTTTTGTTTGCTGCAATAAATGGTTGGATCACATCATGTTTGTTTTGGAGAGAGCTATGCTCCGTTTTTCATTGCCAAGAACACTATGTTTTCCACTCTTATCGTTCAACGAGTGTTCTCTTTTTCTGCTACTGCGTTTAGCTTTTGTTTTTTGCCTTGATTTTTGTTCAGATCTTGTTATATCTTTATATCAAGGTGTATTTTGACCTCTGGTCCATGTTGGTTTTCATCAAAAGAGTTGTTTCAAAAAGGTTTGAATGGTGTTGGAAAAGAGAAAAAGTTTCATGCAAAAAAGTGGTACAAAAAGGAGCTTGTTTAGACTGCGGCTTAGGCTTTTGCATGTCGTGCTTGATGTTATTTTGATAGTATGCTTAGTGGTTTTGCTGTAGCATGACTTGTCTCAAATGACTGAGATTGCTTAATGAGCCTTTAAAAAATCATGCGTTGTTTTTATTATATGGAAGCATTTATTTGGTTTTCTCCTTTGATGCTTTATTTGGGTTGATTGGCACATGCTTACACATATTGACTACAAAATAAGTCACCTATAGCCTCTATGATCATTTGTTTTTTGACTTGTGATACCACTTTATGCTTCTTTTAATGATGTTTTGTCGCTATGCATGATTATGGCCGTTATTGCCCTCTTAGTTGGTCGCTCCCAGTCTTTTGCTAGCCCTCATTTTGTACTGAGTATGAGCTCTACTCGTGCATCCAACTCCCAAAAACCAAGTTTGCCATTGTGTCCACTATAAATTCCTATGCATGGTATTTGCAAGCCATTCCAAGTAAATTTTCATGTGGTACCTTTCAAATAACCTTCAAAACAATTCTTATTTTGTGACACTGTTTTTAGCTCATGGGGACGTAGTGGTCGGATTTGCTATCTTCCATATTGTCTTATTCCAAAAAGAAAAAAAAAGAGAAACAAAGAAAGAAAAAAGGCACTCCTCCATGGTATGTGAATGTTGGTGGGCACCCGATGGAATCGGTTAGCCATGGTTTGTGAAAGGAAAAAAGGTGGGGAGGAGTGCCAAGCTTTATAAAAGAGCACAAAAGTGCCAATCTCTCTCTCAAAAACTTGCTTCATTTTTGTATGGAAGATAGTAAGAACCCCATTGCCAGTCGTTGACAAAGACAACCACCTCTCAAAATCTAGTTTTTATCTCTCTCTTTTACAAATGAAAAGCTCTAGCACATATTTAATCACTGCTTCCCTCTGCGAAGGGCCTTTCTTTTACTTTTATGTTGAGTCTCCACATTCTACCTTTATGCACCATCTAAGAGAGCATAGTTGTCATTCTGAGTATAATGTGCATAGTCCCAAAGTTTATTATTGATTGATTCATGATTATGGTTTTGCTTGTTCTTAAATTACTTGTATCTAGTCACCCTCTTAAACTTGAAGGTGTCCTATGCATTTATGTTTTGCTACTCCATGAGGGACAAGCTGAAAACCATTTGCTATGTTCTCCATATGGTTGAAACACACACGTGACTTTCATTGTTTCATTTTCATGATCTTTCCTTTGTGTTTCTTTTCATGCTATAACATGGTTGCTAAGTTTCTATTATCAAGATTATGTCTTTCATGCCCATATTTTAAGTTCTTTTGATCCCAGCACTCAATGCTTACATAGATGATCAAGATTGTGTAGGTGCATGTCACCTCAAAAATTATTTCTTTTGTTGTCACTTACCTACTCAAGGACGAGCAGGAGTTAAGCTTGGGGATGCTGATACGTCTCAAACGTATCTATAATTTTTGATGCTCCATGCTTGTTTTTACACCATTTGCCTTGTGTTTCGTTACACTTCGTGGCGTTTTTATACGATTTCCAGAACTAACCTATTGACAAGATGCCACAGTGCCAGTTCCCTGTTTTCTGCTATTTTTGTGTTTCAGAAAAGCTACACAGGAAATATTCTCGGAATTGGACGAAACAACTTCTGGAACTCCTATTTTTCCCGGACGAAGGACGAGGACCAAACGGGAGCCGAAGAGGGGCCAGGGGCTGCCCACACAACAGGGGGGCGCGGCTCAGCCCCTGGCCACGCCCACCTATTGTGTGGCCACCCTGGTCGCCTCTTGACGATGCCCCTTCGCCTATAAAAAGCCTCCCGACAGAAAACCCTAAAAGAATCGGCGTTTTTCCCAGAAAAGTTCCGCAGCGCCACCGTCGTCGAAGACAAATTTCGGGGGATAGAAGTCTCTGTTCCGGCACCCTGCCAGGACAGGGAAGTGCCCCCAGAGCCATCTCCATCGGTCTCCATCGCCATCTCCGCCATCTCCATCGACCTCACCGCCATCTCCATGGCCGTTGCTGTCTCCTATGATGAGGAGGGAGTAGTTCTCCCCCGGGGTTGAGGGCTCTATAGGTAGCTATATGGTTCACCTCTCTCTCCCATGATGTGATCTTTATGTGATCGTGAGCTTTGTATCTAGTTGAATTGGTAGATGTTATTATTCAGATATTATGCTACTCCCGTGCTTTATATTTGTAATCTCCGGATATACCTTGTATCATGGTGTGAAGGTGACTAGTGTGCGCATCATGTGTATCTTTTTGGTTAATGTCTCTATGAATTGTTGGTGTTTGTTGGAACCATCTAGTGCGTTCATGGTGATAGTGTGGGACAATCTAGTTTGGGTATATACGGACTTTGAGGAGTGCTTCGTAGCCCTACGCATGATTAGTGTTTGTTTTCCATTGGAGAATTGTTTTGACTTGCATATTGATGATAGTATCTATTGGTTCAATTATGTTATATTTATTGAGAGTGTGTCCACTAGTGAAAGTATGATCCCGGGGCCTTGTTTCCAAGCATTGCACACCGTTTCCTTTCAGTTTTATTACATGTTTGCTTGCAGCGATATTTATTTCAGATTACATTTACTACTTATAATCATCACTACTACTTGTATTTCACTATCTCTTCACCGAACTAGTGCACCTATACATCTGACAAGTGTATTAGGTGTGTTGGGGACACAAGAGACTTTCTGTATCGTAATTGCAGGGTTGCTTGAGAGGGATAGCTTTGACCTCTTCCTCCCTGAGTTCGATAAACCTTGGGTGATCCACTTAAGGGAAACTTGCTGCTGCTCTACAAACCTCTGCACTTGGAGGCCCAACACTGTCTACAAGAACAGACGCGTGCATAGACATCAGGGCCCACATCACCAGGTGGTGTGGAGCCTCCGGGCTCCATTTCCAACCCGTTTTCGTCTCATGATTTTTCATATTTAATAAAAACAACAAAAATATTAATAGAAAAGTTTAGCTCGAACTTTTTCTGACTAGAACTGTTACCTATTCGAAAACGGACTCTGCAGATTTCTGCATATGTTCTTTGATAAATTCTTCCAGAGTCACCATTTGAATAACACTGATATCTTCATTATATGAATCTCCAGCAATATAATGCTTGAGTCTTTGCCCATTCACCACTTGCGTAGTGTTATCTTTAAGCAAAGCAATCTTTATCGCACCTGAACGATACACCTCTTCAATAATAAAGGGTCCTTCCCATTTTGAGAGTAATTTTCCTGCAAAAAATCTGAGACGAGACCTATACAATAGAACTTTCTCACCATAATGAAATTCTCTCTTAAGGATTCTCCTATCATGCCATTGCTTGGCTTTCTCTTTAAAAAGTCTGGCATTCTCATAAGCTTCATTTCTCCAATCATCTAAGGAACTCAAATCAAGCAACCTTTTCTTACCGGCAAGTTTAAAATCCCTATTAAGCTCTCTCACTGCCCAAAAAGCTTTGTGTTCGAATTCTAAAGGCAAGTGACACGCTTTTTTGTAAACCATTTTGTAAGGAGACATGCCCATGGGGTTCTTATAAGCAGTTCTATAAGCCCATAAAGCATCGTTCAACTTGCTAGCCCAATTTTTCCTAGATCTATTAACAGTCTTCTGCAAGATAGACTTGATCTCTCTATTCGATAGCTCTACTTGCCCACTAGTTTGGGGATGATAAGCAGAAGCAATTCTATGATTAACGTCATATCTAGCAAGAGTTTTCCTAAAACCGCCATGAATAAAATGAGAACCTCCATCAGTCATAATATATCTAGGCACACCAAACCAAGGAAAAATAACATCCTTAAGCATCTTTAACGAGGTCTCACCATCGGCACTCTTCGTAGGTATAGCTTCTACCCACTTAGTAACATAATCAACAGCTATGAGTATATGAGTATAACCTTCTGAAGGAGGAAAAGGACCCATAAAGTCAAATCCCCAACAATCAAATGGTTCAATAACAAGAGAATAACTCATAGGCATTTCATTGTGTCTAGAAATATTCCCAACTCTTTGGCATTCATCACAAGACAAAATAAACTTTCTAGCATCTTTAAAAAGGGTATGCCAATAAAAACCTGATTGTAGAACCTTTTGTGCAGTTCTATCTCCAGCATGATGTCCTCCATAAGCACTACCATGACATTTTCTCAATATCTCTTGTTGTTCATATTCTGGAACACATCTTCGCTTAATACCATCCACTCCTTTATATAAGTGTGGGTCATCCCAAAAATAATGCCTCAAGTCATAAAAGAATTTCCGTCTTTGCTGAGCTGTAAAGGTTGGAGGCAAATACTTGGAAACAATAAAGTTAGCATAATCAGCATACCAAGGATTCTCTCACGAAGTTACCTTTATTGAAGCCAACTGTTCATCTGGAAAACTATCGTTAACAGGGATAGGATCAAAAAAAATGTTTTCCAACCTAGACAAATTATCAGCAACAGGATTTTTAGCACCTTTCCTATCTACAGTATGCAAATCAAACTCTTGTAAAAGTAACACCCATCTAATAAGCCTAGGCTTAACATCCTTCTTTGACATAAGATACCTAATAGCAGCGTGATCAGTATGAATAGTAACCTTCGAGTCAATGATATAAGGTCTAAACTTATCACATGCAAAAACAACAACAAGAAACTCTTTCTCAGTAGTAGCATAATTCTTCTGAGCAGCATCAAGAGTCTTACTAGCATAATGAATAATATTCAACTTCTTATCTACGCGCTGTCCAAGAACATCACCTACAGCAAAATCACTAGCATCACACATAATTTCAAAGGGTAAGTTCCAATCAGGTGGTTGAACAATATGATTAGTAGTTAAAGCCTTCATAAGAGTTTCAAAAGCTTCCTTACAATCATCATAAAAAACAAATGGTACAACTTTTTGAAGAAGATTAGTAAGAGGCTTTGAAATCTTAGAGAAATTTTAATAAACCTCATATAGAAACCAGCATGACCAAGAATACTATGAATACCTTTAACATCCCTGGGACAGGGCATTTTCTCAATTGCTTCAACCTTTGCTCTGTCAACTTCAATACCTCTTTTAGAAATTTTATGCCCAAGAACAATTCCTTCATTCACCATAAAGTTGCATTTCTCCCAATTAAGAACAAGAGTAGTTTCTTCACATCTCTGCAAAACTTTATCAAGATTGTGCAAACAATTATCAAAAGAAGTTCCATAGACGGAGAAATCATCCATGAATACCTCCACAATTTCTTCACAAAATCCATGAAAAATAGCAGACATGTATCTTTGAAAAGTAGTAGGAGCATTGCACAAACCAAAAGGCATACGTCTATAAGCATAAGTTCCATAAGGATAAGTAAAAGTGGTTTTCTCTTGATCTTGCTTTTTAACAGCAATCTGAGAGAAACCAGAATAACCATCAAGAAAACAAAAATGGGTTTTCTTAGATAACCTTACTAGCATTTGATCTATAAATGGTAAAGGATAATGATCTTTCTAAAGTCGATGCACATCCTATAACCAACTACTACCCTTTGAGGAATAAGCTCGTTATTCTCATTAGGCACAATAGTAATTCCTCCTTTCTTAGGAACAAAATGCACAGGACTAACCCATCTACTATCAGCAATATGATAAATAATACCAGCATCAAGGAGTTTCAGTACCTTATTTCTTACCACTTCCTTCATCTTAGGAATTAAGCGGCGTTGATGTTCAACAACTGGCTTTGCATCTGGCTCCTTATTAATAGCATGCTGACATATAGTAGGAGAAATCCCTTTTAAATCATCAAGAGTATATCCCATAGCTCCTTGATGTTTCCTCAATGTCTCCAATAACCTTTCTTCTTCCTTTCCTGAAAGTTTAGAACTGATAATAACAGGATATATTTTCTTATCATCGATATAAGCATATTTAAGATCATCAGGTAAAGGTTTTAAATCAAAAATAGGATCTTCCTTAGGTGGCAAAGTGGTACCCAAATCCTCCACGGGTAAATTGTGTTTAATCAACTATGGTTGACGAAGAAGAATCTCATCAATCTCATCTCTTTCTTCCCTGAAGATCTCACTTTCATGGTCCTCCATAAATTGCTGCAAAGCATTGTTAGGAGCAAGAGCAATAGAGGCAAGATGTTCAACTCGAAAATCCTCATTAGGCAATTCATTTTCATAAGGAGCTTTAGTAAACTTAGAAAAATTAAACTCAAAAGATTTTCCATCAAACTTAGTCAAAATTTTCTCCTTCTTATAATCTATAACAACGCCACAAGTATTCAAAAAGGGTCTACCAAAAATAATAGGACAAGTTTTACTAGCAACCTTACCAAGTACTAGAAAATCAGTAGGGTATTTAGTCTTACCGCATAAAACTTCCACATCTCTAACAATACTAATTGGTAAGACAGTCTCTCTGTTAGCAAGCTGAATAACCACATCAATTTCTTCAAGTTCATAAGGAGCAATTTCATGCATGATTTCTCTGTAAAGCTCATAAGGAATCACACTTGAACTTGCACCAATGTCGCATAAACCATAATAGCAATGATCACCAATCCTAATAGAAAGCACAGGAACACTTGTTTTCCTAGGTCTACTAGGATGTTAAACAATGTTAGAAGCATCTTCACAAAAGATAATATGTCCATCTTCTACATTTTTAGTAACAAGGTCCTTCACTATTGCTATAGGAGACCTAACATCAATTTGCTCATCAGGTTCTACAGCTTTCTTTGCACTTTCCTTAAGAACACTAATTAAAGTAGAATGTTCCTTTACCTTAGCAGGGAAAGGCGTTTTCTCAAAATAAAGCTCGGGCAGAATGCGATCAACAGTGCAAACTTCAGTAGTTCTAGCAGGAACACAACTAACAGTATCTTTATAAGGCACATGGTACTTGTTCCAATCCTTCTTTGGAACATCAAGATAAGAGGCAAAGGCCTTAAAACAGTTAGCAAGTATTTGAGAATCAAGACCATAAACAGCACTAACATTATGAAAGCCATCGGTTCCCATAAAAGCTTTAATGCATTCATAATCATAATTTATACCTGACTTTCTACCTTTGTCGTTCTCCCATCCTTCAGTATTTTCTTGAATATGGTCAAGAAGATCCCATTTAGCTTCTTCTTTCATACGTGTAAATGATCCAGAGCAAGAAGCATCCAATAAATCCTTGTCGTGAAGAGTAAGCCTTGCATAAAAGTTATTAATAACAATATTACTGGGGAGCTCATGAATGGGACATTTGAGCATTAGTGACTTCAATCGCCCCCACGCTTGGGCAATACTCTCTCCATCATGAGGCCAAAAATTATATATCTGATTACGATCTTTATGAATCTCACTTAGAGGATAAAATTTGGAATAAAAAAGAGGTACAATTTCTTCCCAGCCAATAGATGGACCATCCTTTAGCAGCCTATACCATTCTGCAGCTCTGCCCTTCAATGATAAAGAAAATAGCTTTCTCTTGACCTAACTTGATGAAATACCTGCACACTTAAACAACTCGCATAATTCATGTATAAAGAGTAAATGATCACCCGAATGGACAGTTCCATCTCCTGAATAGCGGTTATTCATAACACGTTCAACAATTTTCATAGGTATTTTAAAAGGATCTAATTGAGCAGGCGGTGGTTCATCCACTACCGTGATAGTAGTAGTAGTGTTCCCAAATAGGGAACCAAATGGAGAGTTCTCCATAGCAATGTAAAATAAAAGACTGAAATAAAAACAATACTCACAACGAAAGTTACCTTTACCAATTCCACTCTTCAATAGCGCTTCACTCCCCGGCAACAGCGCCAGCAAATAGTCTTGATGACCCACAAGTATAGGGGGTGTATCGTAGTACTTTCAATAAATAAGAGTGTCGAACCCAACGAGGAGCAGAAGGTGTTGACAAGCAGTTTTGATCAAGGATTCACTGTAAATACTAGCAAACGGGTTTTCAGGGGTATTTGGTAATGCAAATAAATAAAGTGCGAGTAAATAAAAGACAGTAATAGTAATTGCTGCAACTGGCTCAATCCTTTCTAGAGCAAAGGACAAGCCAGTTGTGTAACTTATGATTACCAAACGTTCCCGAGGACACACGTGAGTTTCTGTCGGGAGCTTTCGCTTCATGCTGCTAAGTAATCTTCATTGGTTTGATAAGTGTTATGGGGGTGAACCTGTGCTAGCGTACTACCCTTACTAGCACTAATACACACTTGTGATTATACCCTTGCAAGCATCCGCAAATACAAGAAAATAATTAAGATAAATCTAACCATAGCCTTAAACTCTGAGATCCTACGCTCCCTGGTGCAATGGTTTCCTAACGGGGGTTTAGGTTTCTGTCGCTCCGGCAACCCCATAATTAGTAGCCAAATAAACAACGCATTCCACTAGGCCCATAAAGGTGAAGTATCATGTAGTAGACGTTCACATGACACCACTAGTAGAATAACACCACAACATATAAATATCAAACCATTAAATATTACTCAACATAGTTTCACTACTAACATCTCGACTTCTCCCATGCCCTCAAGAACTAAACGAACTACTCACAAGATATCATATGGATCATGACCAGAGGTGAAATAATGGTAAATAACAATCTGAACATAAACCTTAATTCAACGGTTCCACTCAATAGCATCAACTACAAGAGTAATCAACACCGGGAAAGTTTCCCCTAAGAATTTGACAAGATTCAACCCAAGATGTTACAGCGGATGGCGGTGTGATAATGGAGATGGAGGTGTTGGTGATGATGATGTTGATGATCCCGATGAAGTCCAGCGTGATGGTGATGACGATGGCAACGATCTCCCCTCTCCGGGAAGGAGTTTCCCCATCAGATTTCTGCCTGCCGGAGAGCTTTTCTCTCTCGGTGTTTTCCACCCCGCAAAGGCGGTGGTGTCTATCTTTGATCCCCCCTTTGACTTAGGTTTTTGGAGATGACAATATACGCGAGAGGGTGATGCCATAAGTGGGCCAAGGTGGCCTCACCCCAGGGTGGCGTGGCTAGGGGTTGGCCCGCGCCACCTGGTGGTGTGGGCCCCCTGCTGCCCCTTTCACTCTCCCCTTTTGGCTACTTTCGTCTTCTGGTAATATATGAATTTCTAGGTATTTTCCTGGAATTATTGATCTTCAGAAATATGGTGTCTTGACGGTCCTTTTTCCAGCAGAATCCTGACTCCGACAGCAAGTTCTCCAATAATCATCAAACATGCAAAAACAACGGAAACAACGTAAGTATCACCTCTAAATTTGAAATATATCAATGAATAACAGTAAATTATGATATAAAATAGTGATGCAAAATGGATGTATCATCCTATTGCGCCACCTGCTCCTGAGGCAAATTTTTATGAGATCAAACCTGCTTTGTTGAATCTTGTTATGAAAGAGCAATTTTCTGGTGCCAGTTCTGATGATGTTGCAGCTCATCTCAACAATTTTGTTGAGCTATGTGAGATGCAAAAGTATAAGGATGTAGATGGTGCTATTATTAAGCTTAAGTTGTTTCCTTTTTCTTTAAGAGGAAGAGCTAAGGATTGGTTGCTATCTTTGCCTAGAAATAGTATTGATTCTTGGGATAAGTGTAAGGATGCTTTTATTGGAAAATATTATCCTCCTGCTAAGATTATAGCTTTGTGAAGTGATATTATAAAGTTTAGATAGTTTGATAATGAACATGTTGCTCAAGCTTGGGAAAGAATGAAATCTATGATAAAGAATTGTCCCACTCATGGACTGACTACTTGGATGATTATCCAAACCTTTTATGCAGGACTGAATTTTTCTTCAAGAAATCTATTGGATTCAGCTACTGGAGGCACTTTTATGTCCATTACCTTGGGCTCCGCAATGAAGCTTCTTGATAATATGATGGTAAATTTTTCTGAGTGGCACACCGAGAGAGCTCCACAAGGTAAGAAGGTAAATTCTGTTGAGGAAACTCTTCCTTGAGTGATACGATTGATGCTATTATGCTTATGCTTGCTAATGATAGAGATCATGTTGATCCTAATAATGTTCCTTTGGCCTCTTTGGTTGCTCAAGAAGAGCATGTTGATGTAAACTTCATTAGAAATAATAATTTCAACAACAGTGCTTATAGGAACAATTTTGCTAGCAACAATTATAGGCCGTATCGTTCTAATGGTGACAATAGCTATTTTGGTAGGCCTAAAATGCCTAGTGAAGAAAGGATTTTAGAAGTTGAAAGGGCTACTAAGAATTTTATGCAGATGCAATATGAGCAGAACAAGTTATTCACCAAGACCATGGAGGAGCAATCTGCCTTGTTGAAGACTATTAGTCATCAACTTGATAATTTGAACAGGGCTATTCCTAAGTTGCAAGCTAAGGTTTCTAAAGCTGAAACCAATATTTCATCTTTGTCTAATGCGCAATCTTCCTTGATTAATACAATGTCTGCTAAACCTCATCCTTTTGCTGCTACTAATGCCATCCAAATTAGAATTGATGAAAATGTTAGGATGTTAGCCGCATTGCATGCCAGGTGGGAAAGAGAAGATGAGATGGCTAGAAAGATGAAGGTATGTACTATTACCACCTCTAATGATGTTGTTTCAAATGCTAGCAATCCTCTTACTTTGATTGGTGTAGAGAAAACTCCTACTCCTTGTGCGAAAAGCCCAAAACTGCAAAAACTTTTTCTACAAAAAGTGCTGAAATTTTTCAGAGTATGGGAGATGATAGCTCTACTACTTTTAATGATTTTAATGTTGACGGCTGCAACATATCTGAAGTTATTTTGTTCTTGCAAAATCTTGCTTTGAGTCCTAATGCTAGTTCTATGAATGTTGCTTTTACAAAGCATATTACAAATGCTCTCATGAAAATTAGGGAAGAAAAGTTGAAACAAAAGGTTTCTATTCCCAAGAAGTTAGAAGATGGTTGGGAGCCCATAATTGATATGAATGTTAATGGTTTTGATTGCCATGCTTTATGTGATCTTGGTGCTAGTATTTCTATTATGCCTAGAAAGATTTATGATATGCTTGGTTTACCACCACTTGAAAAGTGTTATTTTGATGTTCCTCCTGCTGATGTTGCTAAGAACAAACCTTTGGGAAGGATTAATGATGTTCTTATTATGGTTAACAATAACCTTGTTCCTGTTGATTTTCTTGTTATGGATGTTGAATGCAATGCTTCATATCCTATTATTTTGGGAAGACCTTTTCTTCGAACGATAGGTGCCATCATTGATATGAAGGAAGGCACCATTAAATATCAATTTACACTCAAGAAAGGTATGGAACGCTTCCCTAGAAAGAGGAAGAAAATAATTTTTAACTCTATTCTAAGAGCAAATTATGAACTTGATGCTTCATCACTTGATATTACTTGATTTCTACTTTCTGCGCCTAGCTCAAAGGCGTTAAGAAAAGCACTCTTGGGAGATAACCCAATGTTTTATTTTCAGTACTTTTTCTTTTATTTCAGTCTTGGAAGTTATTACTACTGTAATGACCTCTCCTTATCATTTTTATTTCGTTTTTGTGCCAAGAAGAACCTCTAATTTGAGGGAGGTAAGATTTGGGTAAGTTGCTGTCCTGAAACAGATTTCTGCGCTGCATCGTACAAATTCGTGAAAATTTTCAGAATATCTTTTTGATCTGAAATTTCTTATGCATATGTCCCAGGTTATATCCAAACTTTCATTAGTTTTGCACTTTTCGATTTGAGCAACAGAAGGTCCTCGAAAAAATTGATCTTTGTCAGATGTTCTGTTTTGACAGATTCTGCCACTATTTGTGTTTGCCTCTCGATCGCTTTCTTTTTTAGTTCTTTTGTTCACGGAACTTTTGAGGAAGTTGTCCAGTAGCTTATGCTTTAATGAATGGTATATTTGAGTTTGAAACTGAACCAAAAGGAGAGATTTATTATCATGTTTATGCTAATGTTGCTGATAGAATTGTGTGAAGTTTTGTATGAAGGAAGTTTTCAAGTGTAGGGAATGGAGAGTGATGAGATGAGATGAAGTATGGACAAAAGATCAAGCTTGGGGATGCCCATGTCACCCCAAGAAATATCCAAGAGGTACAAGCGTTAAAGCTTGGGGATGCCCCCGAGGCACCCCTTCTTCATCGGCAAAAATCAGGTCACCTTTCAACACACTATATTTTTATTGCTTCATATTCTATGCATTTTTCTTGGAGCATCTTTACTTTTGCTTTCAGTTATCTTTTGGTTTGTTTGCTGCAATAAATGGTTGGATCCCAACAAATTTCTTTTGGAGAAGTCATACTTTGTTTTACGTTGCCAAGAACACTCTATTTTTCACTCTTATCGTTCAACGAGTGTTCTCTTTTTCTAGAACTGCGTTTCGCTTTCATTTTTCGCCTTGATTTTTGTTCAAATCTTGTTATATCTTTCCATCAAGGTGTATATAGACCTCTGGTCTATGTTGGTTTTCATCAAAAGAGTTGTTTCAAAAAGGTTTGAATGGTGTTGGAAAAGAGAAAAAGTTTTCATGCCTATAGTTGTACAAATGGGAGCTTGTTTAGACTGCGGCTTAGACTTTTGCATGTCATGCTTGATGTCGTTTTGATAGTATAATTAGTAGTTTTTGCTGTAGCATGACCTGTCTCAAATGACTGTGATTGCTTGATGAGCCTTTGAAAAAATCATGCGTTGTTTTTATTATATGGGAGCATGTTATTGTGGTTTTCTCCTTTGATGATTTATTTGGGTTGACTTGGCGCATGCTTACAACGTGTTTGACTCTAATAAAGTCGCCATATAGCCTCTATGATTATTTGGGTTTTGACTTGTGATACCACTTTATGCTTCGGTTAATGATGTTTTGTCGCTATGCATGATTATGGCCGTTATTGCTCTCTTAGTTGGTCGCTCCCAGTCTTTTGCTAGCCTTCATTTTGTACTGAGTATGAGCTCTACTCATGCATCCAACTCCCAAAAACCAAGTTATTCCAATGTGTCCACCATACATACCTATTAGCAATTTGCTATTCCAAGTACATTCGACTTGCTTTTATCTATCCTTCAAATTAAACTTTTTTAGTGTTATGTGAAAATTAGTCAGTAAAGCTCTCACGAACCTGATGGCACACTTTACTTTTCTCGCTTTTAATAATTTTGACATTGTGGCTCTCTTATGTTGATGTTATGCTTGCAAGTTGTAAGTTGGAAATTAGCCCAGCCATACCGTCATGGGGCAAGCTTTCAACATTGCACTTTCTTTCATTTAAGTTGATATTGTGATCTTTTATTTACGGATACTCGCGTTGTGAAATAAGTTGGGATCTTGTGAGGTCATGGAGTTTGTATATGTGTTAGAGAAATGTCTGGGCCGCTAATCTAAGCCATGCATCATTCATGGTGGAAATTTACAGCATGCCCATAGTGGACATTCGACGACGCATCTCACAATAAAAAGCTATACCAATGGTAAATAAAAGAGATGCCGAGGTGTTCATTGTCTGTTTGTCTTGTCATTTTGATGTGGGCTTGTTCCATGTCATCGGGCAAGAGGTACCCCATTCGCGCTTCTCGATGATACATGTATGTTTACAATGACAAGAACTTGCTTGGGACCTAAGTCGAGTAGCATGAGGTTTGGGTATTCGTACTTCACGGGACACGAGGTTTTCAACTTATGATTTGTTAAGCATATGCTTCATAATTGTACTCGCATTTACCTTAACCATTCATAATTTTTGGAGGTTTATAAAACTTGCAATCACTGCTTCCCTCTGCGAAGGGCCTTATTTTTATTTTTATGTTGAGTCTCCACCTTCTACCTTTATGCACCGTCTAAGAGAGCATAGTTGCCATTCTGAGTTTAATGTGCATAGTCCCAAAGTTTATCATTGATTGATTCATGATTATGGTTTTGCTTGTTCTTAAATTATTCGTATCTAGTCGCCCTCTTAAACTTGAAGGTGTCCTATGCATTTATGTTTTGCTATTCCATGAAGGACAAGCTGAAAACCACTTTGCTATGTTTTTCTATATGATTTGAACACACACTTGACTTTCAATGTTTCATTATTCATGATCTTTCATTTGTGTTACTTTTCATGTTATAACATGGTTGCTAAGTTTTATTGTCAAAATTATGTCTCTTATGCCCATGTTTTAAGTACTTTGATCCCATCACTCAATGCTTTACATCGTTGATCAAGATTGTAATGGTGCATGTCACCTAAAAAATTATTGTTTTGTTATCACTTACCTACTCGAGGACGAGCAGGAGTTAAGCTTGGGGATGCTTGATACGTCTCAAACGTATCTATAATTTTTGATGCTCCATGCTTGTTTATACACCATTTGCTTTGTGTTTTGTTACACTTCGTGGCATTTTTATGCATTTTCCGGAACTAACCTACTAACGAGACGCCACAGTGCTAGTTTCCTGTTTTCTGCTATTTTTGTGTTTCAGAAAAACTACATAGGAAATATTCTCGGAATTGGACAAAACAAAAGCCAAACCTCCTATTTTTCTCGAAGTGTCACAAAATCCGAAGATGAGACAGAGGGGGGTCAGGACCCGGCCACACCCTAGGGCGGCACGGCCTAGCCCTGGCCCGCGCCACCAGGGGTGAGGCCGCCTGGTCCACCTCCTCACGCCGCCCTTCCGCCTATATATTCCCCTCGACGGGAAAAACCTAAAGGCCCGATTAATTTTCCACAAAACCTACTGCAAGCCGCCGCCATCGTCTACGCGAGATCATGAGGGTCCAGAAGCTCTTCCCGGCACCCTGCCAGAGAGGGGAATCCCTGCCGGAGGCCTTCTTCATCACCATGGTTGCCTCCGGAGTTATGTGTGAGTAGTCCACCTTGGACTACTGGTCCATAGCAGTAGTTAGATGGTCGTCTCCTCCACCATGTGCTTCATGTTTAGATCTTGTGAGCTGCCTATCATGATCAAGATCATCTTTGTGTAATTCTACATGTTGTGTTTATTGGGATCCGATGAGTATTGGTACTATGTCAAGTTGATGTGCTGAATTATTATCTTTATGTTATCTCTATGTTGTTTATGATCTTGCATGCTCTCCGTTGCTAGTAGATATCTTAGCCGAGTAGATGCTAGTGACTCCAAGAGGGAGTATTTATGCTCGATAGTTGGGTTCATACCTCTAGTAATCTGGGGGAGTGACAGAAACCTCTAAGGTTGTAGATGTGTTGTTGCCACTAGGGAAAAAACAACATTCTTGTGTTCAAGCACATTTGCATTGTTTACATTACGCACTTTGCTTAATGCAGTTATCCGTTGTTCGCAACTTAATACTCAACGGGTGCTCGGATGACACCTCGAGAGTGGATTATTAGTCATAGATGCAGTTGGATTACGGTCTATGTATTTTTTTGTAATGCCCAGAGTGAATCTCATAGTGATCCTCATTACATATGTATGCTATCTTTATTCTATCAATTGCCCAACTGTAATTTGTTTACCCAGCATGTTGTTATTTATCTTATGGAGAGACACCACTAGTGAACTGTGGACCCCGGTCCAATTCCTTTACATTGCTATTACTGTTTTACTTTTACTCGCTTTATTTACATTATTGCAAACTATTACCTTTTACCACTAGATACGCTTAATCCTTTGTTTACAGCAAACCGATGAGATTGACAACCTCATCGTAAGTTGGGGCAAAGTACTTGGTTGTGTTGTGTGCAGGTTCCACGTTGCTGCTGGTGAAAAGCTACACGCCGACAAGTTATCTGGTGCCATTGTTCGGAGAGTCGCAAATCTAGCGGGCATCAACCTTCGGAAGTGTGGTTCTTTCTCCTACTGGTTCGATAACCTTGGTTTCACAACTGAGGAAAAACTTGCTGATGTGCTCATCATACCTTCCTACTGGGGTTCCCAACTGAGTGTCTACTACACACCATCACTTTGGTAAAGGGAAGTGTAGAAAATAAACCAAAAAATGCTAAAGCAAGCTCATGGATTTTTAACACACGAATGAGTTGTCCACCCACATATATTGAGTTGTGAGCAAAGTTTGTACTATGTCACCGACACTTATTTTCGAATCAGAGGGAGTACAAATATAACCAAAAAATTAAAAATGATTTTTCAAATAAATTATGTGGAAACGCTCAGATAGTAAATAGCTAGTGTTACTCGTAACTGGACCTATAGGAGGGCTGATGTATTTTTTTGCTGGCGGTGAGAAAAGCTTTGCACACAAAGTAAAGACCGGTCTCCTTAATATTCATTGTCCCTTATGTGTTTCTTACATAGTTCTCAATTAGGTTCCAAAGCCAGAAAAAAGTGCTCAGTGCCAACAAACAATATAGAAGTTGAAATCTTATATAACAGATACGTCTCAAGGTAGGAAGACACGGCATGAGGCGCGCGGATGAGATGTCAAGCATGTAGAATCACAACTAGCTATGTGTGTTAAGCAAATTTTCTTTACTATTAAATGTAAGTAAGTGGGGGCGATGGTCATTCATCGCACCTCCCCTGATCCCATTTTTCACAAAACAAGAAAGACAAGATAATGAAAGAGCAAATTGTCTTAGATTAAGAGCAAACATTGTGATTCAAATTTTGTTTAGGAAGTAATGGTCAAAAAAATTGGAACATGGATAGAAATGTAGGGTTTTCTCCTATAGCAATGCATGAATATTTAACTAGCAACTCAAAATTGTGTGATTTAAGCATGGCATCCTAAGGGGGTGGGCCTAGGGCCAAGGCTAGGAGGATTCTAGTCCTACTCCAGCCCAACTGCTCAAACACAAATGCATGTGCTATTTCGGCAAACGAGGGAACTATGCGTCGTTCAACATCATAGGCCCAGACAACCCCGCTTGTTTTGTACGATTCAACTCTCGGAAGGGTAGCCTCCGCATAGGTTTGGTTCAACCACTTGATCAAGGCAATGAGTAGCGGCTCTACCGTACCGACGTCTGTCAAACGGGGAGCGCCGGAGGGGGGGGGTCGCATGTAGTTAGGTTTCCCCGTTTATGTTTTCTTTCATAGTTTTTTTGGTTTTCTTTATTTTAATTTCTTTTGGGTCTGATTTCCAGATCTACACATAGGAATATCTTATTTTTAAGTACATATATTACCATAGGAATGAACGTACATTGAGAAAAAAGTGCAAACACTACCATGTGAAATACAAATTAATTACAGAAAGTGCACACAGTAGAAACAAAAACTGCACACTAACAACTTGATGTACAAGTACTACCAATGCGAAGTGGACAAATACTAAGGAATACACATACTATAATAAGTACATAGTCTAACATATATACGAAGTACACACACTAACAATGGGAGGTGCATACAATAACAACCAAGAGTACAAGCACTGACATTACTAGGGGCATGGATACTAATGTGTGAAGTACACATACACACAATAAGAAGTACACCTTACCATAAAGTTAACTCACTTTCAATGATAAGTACACACAATTCTAACATTGGTCGGTACAAGAACTAACAACCGGAAGTACTCAAGCACTAACACGAGGAAGTACACATGTGCGTAAAAATAAGTTTATTGAAACCTATCAGCATGCCATCTTGTTCAATGATATCGATGTGAGAAATACAAATGTGAAAGCAGTTTGTAATTTGGAGGCACGCTTGAAATCTATTTCAGTTCAATTTTGAATCTTTGGAAGAAATGAAATGCACAAAGAAGTAACCTTAGCTCACTTGGTTAGGGAAGTGGATGTATAACCCAACCACCCAGGTTCAAGTATCTACAAATGCAGATTTTAGTTCTTCGTATTATTATTATTATTAAAAATATTGTAGGGTCTTCCCCTACCACATTCCTTTAAAAAAAGTCACCCCCATCGCACGCAATAAAAAAAGATGTTGCAGGGTGGGATTTTGGCCTGGGAAGAAGAGGAAAGAAGCATGCGAGACCCGAATTCAAGTAAAGTGACAACGATCTCATGTTTACAGAACATGTATCGAACGAGGATAGTCCCCAAGTGTCGCATGGTGGAAGGACACAACTTGACCATAGTGGAAGGGCGACATTTTTTAAAAAGATTTTGTTGTTTGTGTATTTCTAGCCTTTTTAGGCATTCAACCAAGACAACAAAAATCCTAAATAAGTCACTAATTAGCTACACTCAACTATCAATATGTGGTTTTTCCCGCCTAACTTGGTAGGAACGCTGGTGAAAAAATAAAAGCTCTCCAGCAAGAAGTTTTTTTAAAAAAAACTTTTTACCGATCTCAGAAAAAAGATGGTTACAGCGGGCCCCATACATATGTTTGCACCCATGACAGGGATCCACCTATTTGGCGATTATAGCGAGGGCTAGGACCTAATCTTCCAGGACATCACAACATGGGTCGAGAGTTAGTGTGATGTTCATGTGTTCAAAACAGAAATGTTCATTTTAGGAAAATTAGAATTTGTACAATTTTTATAAATACTCTTGTATTTTTTTGAACATGTTCTTATACATGAAAGAATATTTATAAGTTGTGAAGTAAGAAACTACTCACGTACATACTCCTGAATTTTAAAAATTGGCAATTGAATTAAAAAATGTTAATGTAACCAGATGTTCATATATCTCTAAAATAAGTTCATGTTTAGTTCTCCAATTTTTCTCATGTATCTCATTAAAAATATACATGTACTTACCACACAAAATAAAAGAAAAAACAATAGAACAAGGTGAAGGAAAATATGTTCACCTATTTGAGAAAAGTTATTCATGTATATGCTTAGAAATATTAAGCAAGTCCAATCGTGAAAATCGAGAACTTAAAAAATAGAAACATAAAAAGGTAGAGAAACACAATGAAAGACACAATGAAAATGTGAGTCGTACATTCATACTTCACCATGATATTAGGCTGACTGATGCCAGGATGAGACGTGGGCAAATAGACGCTATTTCTTACAATGAGATATATATAGTGTCTGTTCCCATAATCGATAACTTATGTTTAGGTATCCGAAGCCCACATGCCAAAGTAAGGATGCTGGATGTAAGCAAGATAAATTAGTCCTCCGAGTGGCCCAAAAGCTGCGTATGTCTACCAGGACATAACCATTACACCAGCCATCTTGAACTCCCCAATACAAGGGCAAATCCTATGCATCGCTTATAGCGAGACTTCTTGTTCGCGCCGCACAAGGTTTTCGCATACCGATTCAAGTGGGCCGGCTCAGTATCTCCCGTGATGACTTTGTTTTTTTTTCTTTTTTTTCTTTTTTCTTCAGATTTCGAAATTTGTTCAGATTTCAAAATATGTTCAGATTTCAAAATATGTTTAGATTTCGAAATTTGTTTAGATTTCAAATTTTGTTCAGTTTTCAAAAATTGTTCAGATTTCAAAATTTGTTCAAATTTTATAATTTGTTTGGATTTCAAATTTTGTTCAGATTTTATTTTTTTGTTCAGATTTCGAAATTTGTTAGGATTTCAATTTTTCAGATTTCGAAATTCGTTCGAATTTCAAAAGTTTAGAACACGGCTATATCCGTCACTAACCGAATCTGTCAGAACGTAGTTGGGGGTTTAGGACCACGGAATTTACAAAAAAATTAATTAATGGGCCAGCCCAGTTTTCAACCATCAGGGAGAATGCTTGTGCGGCGTGACCCCGGAACGCCGCGTTAAGCGACGGAAAGGAACCCCCCAATACAAGCCCAGTATAAATATTCATGGGCTGAAATTTTTATCCCACTAAACCTAGTGCATAGCAAAATCGCTAGCAAACAGAACAGATACAAAAGCTGGTGCATCCCCGACATGCTGAGCAATGACATGGGCAACCTTATTACAGGATTGACGACAGAAAATAAAATTAAAGGCATCATGGGCTGAACCGCTGAAGTTAGTTTCGTTCTGTTTGCTTCATTTAGAAAAACCATCTTGCTCACGGGAATATGACAAAAGGCATCTAAAATTTCTGACAAGGAATCTTATACATGTGTGTATGAACATATAGGACAGGTGGTCACCGGTACCGGTGTCAACCCGACCAGACAAATATTTTGATCAGTTTCTTACATATTACATGTTGTCATTGACTCAGCCCTGGTCCTTGAAAATGCATATACATTTGATCAGTGAGAAACCACAAGTTGCCTAGCCAAGTTAAAACTGAACAGTCTAATTAATGACCACTTGGCCACTGTTGTCACGGCGTAGTATTAGTAAGCGAGTGCCAGGTAAGGTATATGGACAGAGCCAAAATCATTTGATTTGACGTAGAAAAAGCAAGATTGAAAACATAAGGAAGATTCAGTAGGAAACTAAAGTTTGTAACTAGTCGCTCCAATGGACTGATATCCTCAACCAACACCGCACTTCTACAGCATGTGGTCTGAAGAAATGTCAAACCTTAGGGCTTAGGTGTTTGGTCTACATCTAGCATTAGCATTTTCACATTTGCAGGGATACAGGTTTTATTGATCTGGTAATGAGAAGAAGAAACACAGTCCTTGGATCAACAGAAAATAATGGAATAAATCCGTTGAGTCTGAATGTAAACATTCTCAAAAAAAAAGTCTGAATGTAAACAGCTCCATCTTTCTGAAAGAATCAGCCGGGAAAACTGCTCCATATTTCTGAAAGAATCAACAGCAAACTGCTCCATCTTGATCCGGTGCTGCCCTTCATATATTCGACTGGTCACGAATTGGTTTGCTAACCTAATTGTCTGTACATTTCAAGCTATATAGAAGAGACAATAACAATAGGCGGAACTTGTTGTATAGTGCTATTGCATGGATAAGTCATCCGCGGACCTCCAATGGCATGAATTTCTACTTTTCCCGCATCATTGTAACAACGAACTCGAAAAAAATCCGTTAATAATTGCTAATCCAATGGCATGAGTACTTTGCTAAGCTGACCTCTGTATATTTCCATCTATAGAAATGATAAAAACAAATGGAGCGAGTTTTCTAGTGCTACTTACATCAGCGAGTCGTCGCTGGACGTCCAATGGCACGAACCGCTACTTTTCTCCCATCATTGTCGCCGCGACGAATTTAACCAGCGCTGATCGTGAGCGTTTAGGTGAGCTCTCAAAGTCGAAACTTCCCGAGTGTGGTGTGGTGTGGTATAGCAGCGGTCGGCATCGTAGTTGTTACTTACCAACCCGGTACTAGGTATATAGAAAATCAACCAAACCGACAGCGAAATGCACACGCGTCGTCTGAACTTTGCTCCTTGTGCGTCATATGACTATGAGACCTACTCTCGGTGTCCCGGATTTAAACGTGTCTTCTGCCTACTGTGATGCCCCTGATTAGCGTTGCAAATCTCGCTCATGCAGTCTAACCTTCTATCTTGACATGTGCTAGTAATGGAGTATTAGTACCAATGTCATGTGATCTGATAGACTGAAGAACCTGTTAACATGTGTTTCCTGAAGTTGTGCGGCGACCCACCCTGTCGCACACAATTTAGATGCCTTACGACAAGCAACTCCGTGAACGACAAAGAGCAGGAGATCAGGTCCAAGAAGCAAAGGGCCACCGCTAATCCTGGACAAGGAGGACCAAAGGAAGAAGTAACGCAAGTACTTGTGTTTGCTGGTCTAGAACCTGTACGATCTGAATGGAAATGCTGCACAGTTGCGGCCGTCCTGCTTGTGCAAGGCGTCCCCGTCGGTCGACTTAGATGAACGTAGGGTCGCACTTGATGATCGTGGGCAAGGGCAAATAATTGGAGCTGGGAATATGATAACATCGTTGGGATCGGGACGATCGAGTTATGCCAGCCGCCGGGGACACCATGATGTACCCAAAGGCCAAAGTACCACAGAGGTGTGCATGGGTGCTATCTGAGTTGCACTTTCTCGTCGTCATCATTTTAACGCATGCGGTTCAAGTGTTCAACTGTGTGCAGCTAGTGTGTGCTTGGAATGAGATGCTAGCACGTAAGCCCGAAGTTTCGTAACTCGTTTTAGTTGTGCTAGCCCTCGCGACCGGTTCCTGGATCATGCTCCTTGCAAACTGGAATTTTGCAAGCGTTCATTACAATCTAATTCAGGGCTACAAGAACGGCCTACATTCTCTTTTCAGCTTGGATTGATAGATTCCTGTAATTTCTATTAGGATGTCTACTTATTTGTCATAGAAAAAGCTAGAGTAGCAATGCTACAGTTCTTCGATAAAAAAAGGTAAGTTCTCTTGTGCTCGACAAAAAAATCTATATGCTAGTATTACAATTTGACAAAGCTGAAGGAGGCGAGTTATGTGCACAACCATTATTTGTGCTAGCCCTCGCAACGGGTTTCTGGATCGTACCGCTTGCAAACTCGAATTTTGCAAGCGTTCATTACAAAAATAAACTAATTCAGGGCTATGCTACAAGAACGGCCTACATTTCCTTTTCAGCTTGGATTGATAGCTTCCTGTTATTTCTATTAGGATGTCTACTTATTTGTCATTGAAAAAGCTAGAGTAGCAATGCTAAAGTTCTTCGATAAAAAAAGAAGCTAAGTTCTCTTGTGCTCGACAAAAAAATTAATATGTTATTACAATTTAACAAAGCAGAAGGAAGCGAGTTATGCGCACAACCATTATTTTAGTACAAGTTGATTCTTAGAAAGTGCACGAGAGGGCCTACTTGCTTCATTTAGATGAAACTGGAAATTTGAATTGAATTAATTAAAAGATTTATCGTAAAGAGAAAATGTCTCCAAGACACACCTCTAGGATATGAAATAACTAAAATGTACAAATCTCGAGGACCCTACGATAATGACTAACAAAAAAATAGTCTGGATAGTTAGTTGGTTCACGTACTCAAAATCTTAGTTGAGTTAACTCACTAATTGATTTACTATAATATTTGTAAATTAATATATTTAACTATTAACAAAGTATCCTGAGCATTGGAAAATACTCCAACCTTCTAAAACAAGCTAGATTTTCCCCTAACATGAAGGGAACATTAATGGATTTAATATTGTTTCCTACTTTTTATTTGAAATTTGGCTAATTGTGGAAAAACATTCCAAATACTAATAAGCTCATTTTTCAAGACTTCCAGAATTAAAGAGTGATTTACTATAAATTTTCAATTTTAAAAAATACTTTATTGCGGATTTGGCTCACTGATTAGTTTTCTTCTAATTTTGGCAAAATCTGTGCCATAGCGGTATCCTTTGATTAAATTTGTCATTACATTATATTTAATTTATGATTCAAACTATGAAAAATATTTTAACCAAATCTATGACTTGACTTCATGGAGCTTAGTACTACATTGTTGACAAGGATATTTATTTGTTGAGTGTAAAATGAAGACCAATGGTATTTAGATATGTGGCCACCGTCATGCTTTCCCTCTTAACATACTCATATATTTACTTTTTGTCAACCAAGTTCTTGAGAGGATTGTGGGAAAAATATAAAGGTTTATCACTCGTAAGACCAAAAAAAATGTGTTTTATTCCTCCATCATATTTTCGCTACTCGTTCTTTCTGTTGGACTATTCGACAATTGTCTTCATTATTAGTACTAGAAATATAGGGTTGATTATTGTTTTTGAAGAAATTTATACAATTTTAATTTTGTCTATTTTTGTGTACTAATCTCTTCTGATCTACATGAGACCTCTGATGTATATGTTGCAAATTTGATGAATATTTACAAAGAAGGGATGCCTATGATGCTTGCTTTAAATATCTTGATGAACCTACCACCAGCAAAGAAATCTAGATAACGATGGCATGTACATAAAATTATATTTACTGCATGCATGTTGTTGTTAGTCATATTGCACTTTACTATATTTCATTAGTGCATTGTCATGCACTCTAGGTTCTTCCATCCTTGATATTCACTTATTTGGTATATGTATCTTAACCGGATTAGAATTTTTGATCAAGTTGTGTTCATATGTAAAAAACAAATTCATGTATCATCGAATTCGAAAAGGTTTTGGTTAGAAACTATCCTGTCCAAATTCACTCTTATTCTTGCCAGATGTTATGCATCTCATTTATGTGGTTTTTATTCAACCATATACAAAATTAATTTTCTTAATTATGGCCGTTTGTTGTTGTTTCTAGCCACCATTAAAAAACAATGACTTATGCAAGGCAGTCAAATACTCCCTCTGTTCCAAAATTCTTGACCCAACTTTGTTTAGATTCACATGTAGCTAGCACTAAAATATGTATAGATACATGCGAATCTAGAAAAAGTTGAGTAAAGAATTATGGAATGGAGGAGTAGATAATATTTGGGTTTGCACATCATTCAGAATCTTGGTTCAGGAAAAAAACTCGTAGGTGCATGTGTGTTAATCACTAGTGTTGACGAAGTTAGAAGTAATGCTTCTATATTGTGTAGAAACCTCATGGCCAAAAGACATTGGCATGATGTTTTTATTTGCATCTTTTTGTTATAAAGAATCTGAAGTTGTCTAATAATGTTGGTGTTTTGAGTGACTACAAGTGCTTGAAGAAGTCCAGTTTTTTAGGTAACTGTCTTTAAAGCTCACAATACTTTAAAAGCATTGTATTCTCAGCATAACCATGTCAAATTATTATTTTTGTTTGGCCAACCTCATGCATCATGGAACCCAACCAAATATGTTGCACACATGAATGTTAAAAGCTAGGCTGGAATTTGACAAACAGTGAATTGTGCACGCTAGATAGTGGATATTAAATACTAGGATTTTTCTCCAAGCTTTGTTCTATGATTCAGTTGGAGTGTGTGACCGTATTGGGATATTTATAACTACCGTAGTGGTATTGTTTTTCAGAAGAAAAAGTTCCTAATCTTTTGTCTCTTAGGTGTTTGTGTGCGTGTAGGCTATTTTTTCTTGTCGGCGCAACTCTAGGCTTCTAACCGTCTCTCTACGACACGCGAAGTCTGCGGTTTTGGGGCTCTATGTGCATGGGGTTGGAGTGATCAATCTAGCGACTCTACTTATGCTTGACGTGTGGGTTTGGCCCTTGTCTAAGGTGCCCACATATGACGTCCCTATTGCCTCTGCGTCGACGGTATGGATTCTCATCGCCATGGGAACTGTGTCAAGAGCGTGCGCCCCTAGCGCTGCTCGGCAGCATGTGTTGCATGGGCATGGTTCTAGTATGTGGCTATGTCCATTATGATTGAGCGTGTGCAGTTGTGTAATAATGGATTGGCAGGTAAAGACAGCAAATGGCGATTTTGGTTAGGGGCTCTCTTTGATTGTTGGTTATCGAGTTCGAGGAGTGAGAGTTCTAGTTCTAACCTTTTTTTGGTTGAACCTAGCAATGGCGCATTCATGCCGCATTCTTCCAGGTGAAACCCCATGATCTGGCCTCTGTTGTTGGATCCAATTCCATCGGTGGTGTGCCTTGTTATCTTCCTAGAGGTTTCATTGTTGGACCACCTTTGTTGTTACCCTCGGGTTGCGAGCATTGGTAGTTAATGTTGTTGTTTGTTGTAGTTGTTTGGTGATTTCTTGTATGCTCGTGGACTCTTTGCAGAAAAAAAACTAGTTCTAAATTTGCCTTGCTGTCTGCATGCGTATACAAAAGAAAGTTGTGCCTGTTTTGTTAGCCGATAAATCTGGCAGAGAAGTTGTTCCTTATGACTGACATTTTTGGTCAGTAGAGAATATTATTTAGACTATAAGTACACATCTAGTGCGTGCGTATGCTATATGAGAACTTAGGGGAGAAAATTCCTTCAGTATCACTAAATAACATTCTAGTATATAATTCTCAAGTCAGTAATACTTTATAAATGTTGTTCTCCTTGTGTAGATACCCTCGCCCTGAAAACCTTCCACACATCAATAAAGAAAATATATTAATATCAAGAAAATATCAATTACCCTCTGTAACAACATAATATCAAGAGTTAGGCAAGACACCAAGGATGCACACGACAAAAAAAGAAAAAGAAAAAAGGCCCGCCTACATGAAAATCGACTTTCCCTTCTTACAATGGTAATGTTACTTTTCATTCTTTCTCAATGTTAGACACTTTGCTTTTGTTTCTGTTGACTGGTCCCCTACACGTTCCAAATCAATGTTATGTTATTACTGTGTCGGCCATAGAACATTTTAAAAAGTGAGTATAGCTCACTTGGTTAGGAAAGTGGATATACAACCCAGCCATCTAGGTTCTAGTCCCTAGAATTGTGGGGTTCAAAGGCCAAAACTAAACTTGGCCATATAAGGGACCAAAAGAGAAATTCTAATGAATGTCATGTTTATATTGAAGAATCTTAATATGTACATAGGTCTAAATGAAGAATTAAATTTCAATTCCAAAACCATTTCTGCTTCCAAAAATAACTAACTTGCAAGATTAATTTATAAGGTTTCAGATCTCAAATTGTATGGAAGTATTTGTATAGTAAGATTTTGTTGATCTTTCAGATCTGTTTTTCTGGGTTTTTTTTGCTTAATCGTATATATCACCTTACAAGTAAAACTTGGAAGAAATGGGCGCTCTACTTCTCTAGGCATCAACTTATTAATGATCAGACATAGAGAGACATTTCATCGAGATGACACAGAAGGCATGCGCTTAGTGTCGAAGGAGTATATGTCATTTTCAGCGTCAGGTAAGATATTACACTAGTGGAAAAAGAGGCTTCCATCCGTCCCCATTAGTCCCCAACGTGTTCGGTCCACGGCTAAAGGGGTCATTAGTCCCGGTTCATTTGAAAATATGGGCCAGGGGGCATTAGTCCCGGTTCAAATGGGCCCTTAGGTCCCGGTTTGCGCCACCAACCGGGACTAATGCCTTAGGGCCTTTAGTCCCGGCTCGTGGCGCAAACCGGGACTATAGGGCACCCTTTAGTCCCAGTTTGCTCCACGAGCCGGGACTAAAGGGCAGTTCAAACGAACCGCCGCTCTCTCGCGCCAGTTACGCATGGTCGCCGATCGCTTCGGGAAATCATTGTGGCCATTAACTTGATCACTTCGGTAATTGAACGACGCATCGGGACCTCATCGCCGGCGGGCTAATCACACCGCCGGCCAGCCTCTTCTTCTTCCCTCTCTCTAGTATATAAGGATGTATCTATAAGCAATTCTTCATCCTCTCCTAATCTCTCCTCCAAAATGCCATAGCATCTCCTCAAAAACACCATAGCCATCACCGGCGGCGAGCTCTCTCTGTCCCTCTCATTTCAATGGAGCCAGCGACGTGGGTGCATAATCTCACCGCCGAAGGGATGGAATTCACCATCACGGAAATCGTCCGTGCATCAAAGGTGGAGAAGTGGCTCCATGCTGTCAATCAGCGGTTCCTCGACGCCGCACCGGTCAAATGTGTGGGCTTGAACTGCGAGTTCACCACCCCTCGCGATAAGCCTCATCAGCGTGCCGCCCTCCTTCAACTCTCGGTGGCGTCCGAGGTTTTGCTCTTCCAAATATGTCAGGCCGATCATGTGCCGTAGCTGCTTAGGGATTTCTTGGGGGACCCCACCATTAGATTCTGCGGCGCGGCTATCGGCAATGACGTGCGCATGCTGCAACCATACGGAATTCAAATTTCGTCGGTGCACGACCTCCAAGTGATTATACCGAACCCCACCACAAAATCAATTCCGAGTCTATACAATCTGTCCAATGCTACTATTGGGACAAAGCTTGAGAAGAAGAAGAAGAAGATCAAGAAGAACAAGAAGAAGGGCGACGAGGAAGAAGAAGAAGATGAACTTATATATGGTTGGGCCAAAGTTCTATTAAGCGACAAGCAAGTGTTGTATGCCGCTCTAGACGCTCACTTGAGCTTTGAGATTGCTAGGAGTTTTTGGAACCTAGAAGGCTACTAGCTAGATGTGTGTGTGGTGTGGTGTGCGAGTGCATATATATATGAAAAAATGTACTCCCTCTTGTTTGGTTAACAAGTCTATTATATTGCTACTATTTTGGATTTTTCAAGTTTTTTGGCATTTTTTGAATATTTTAATTATTAAAAATTAATAATTAAATTATGTATAAAAAATATTTGGAATTCATTCATGCTTATTATTACTTAATCAATGTTGCTTAATTTGTGAATTTATTTGGAATTTAAAAAAGTAATATTATATGTTTTCAAAGTGTATAGGTTAATAGAATTGGTAGCATACCAATATCAAGAAGTCGCGAGCACAGTCTTGGAAGCTACTATGGAAGGAATGGAGAAGTTAAGCGTGCTAAGGGTGGAGCAGTGTAAGGATGGGTGATCGACCGGAAAGTGAGGACCACAAGTACTTATAATTTGACATGACAATGGAGTGAGGACCACAGTCTTGAAAGCTAGTAGGGAAGGAATAGAGATGATTAGATAATAGAGAAATAAAAAAATTTAGAGAAATAAAGAAAGAAAAAAAGAAAATACAAAAATTTCGAAACAGAAAATACAATTTTTATTCCGAACGGACCTTTAGTCCCGGTCCGTGTTACGAACCGGGACCAAAAGTCCACCAGCCGCAGCACATGCCCCGGGCCACGTGGAGGACCATTGGTCTCGGTTCGTAAACAACCGGGACTAAAGGCTGGAGCCTTTAGTCCTGCTTTGTTAGTCCCGGTTGCTACAACCGGGACTAATGGGCGTTACAAACCGAGACCAATGGCCTTTTTTCCACCAGTGTTAGAGTGATAGATGGAACTCTTCTATATCATCGTGTATATGCTTAGCAAAGCAAATAATGCATAAATACTAAACAGAATAGACGAACAGGTCAGTTTATGTATTAATGTCGAAACGTCGATGCTTAGTGGACCGACAAACAAAATTTTGGGTGATTACGCTCGGGTCAGAGTATAGATTCAGCAGTATATTTATGTATATTTTCGTTTAGAGGCTAATGTTTTCGAAGAGACTGACAATACGACTCTTGCTCTGGCCTCTGGTCATCATCTATTTTTTTTTGAAATAAACACATATATATAAAAGGCTAGCAAGCCGCCTCATTAAAAACCTTCCAGTCCCCTTAGGTACCCTGGTAAGGAAAAGAGTGCGTCAGAAACTTGCAGCCTGTCTCAACATTTAGTTACATCGTTCAGCAATTTACAGATAATAAAGTCGGGGGGCTCATCCACCCAATTATACGAATTCCTAGTCGAATAACTATTACTTGCTATCTCATGAGCTACCTCATTGGCCTCTCTCGGGCAATGCTTGAATGAGACTTTATCAATAAGCGCAGCAAGGTCCACACAATCCGCGAAGATCGCCGCGGATTCACCCCACCAGGAATCAGAGCCAGTACAAGCATCAACGGTCTCCAGGGAATCCGACTCCATGATAACGTTATTGCACCCAAGTCGGTTAGCTAGGGCAAGACCTTCCCTCATAGCCATCGCTTCCGCTACACCAGCCGAAGAGATGTTAGTAAGAAAAACTGAAGAAGCCGCAATGAATTTACCTTCACAATCGCGGATAACAGCCCCGGCTGCACCTTCATGCTCCTCCAGATGGAAAGAGCCATCAACATTTACTTTTAGTTGTCTAGCCAAAGGCATTTCCCACTATTGCTTGATCAAGTTCGGTTTACCCCTAACACTAGCCACATTGGCTATAGCCAACACCGACATTTTACACCGAAAGAGAGGGGGCATCGACTCATCATGGGTTCTTCTTCTCCTAATCCACCATAAATACCAGCAAGTAACAGCAACAACTTCTTTCAGCCCCAACGAAGCAAAGCCTGGCATCATCAAGTCTTGTCCCCTAAAAAGAAGCTCAAGGATCACCGAACCAGAACGGTCGATCTGTACAACCTCGTCGACCACATTCAGCAGCCCCAACGTCCTCCAGAGATCTCTAGCTATATCGCACTGGAATAATAGATGTTTAACGTCTTCCACAGCGAGCAAACAAACAGGACATTGCCCACTCGTCCCCATGTGTCTGTTAGCCAGAATAGACTTAAGAGGGATAACTCCATGCAGTGCACGCCAAACAAAGATCTTGATCTTGCTAGGGAGTTTAAGTTGCCAAATAGACTTCCAAACAGGATTCAAGGCTGATGTTCCAGGGAGGGCAAGCTGATTCGCCCTAGGACCAAAAGTGTGATGCCATTGGAGATGATAGCCTGATTTAACAGAGTAACATCCATTCTTGTTATAATTCCATGCGATGAAATCATCAAAACCCTGAACATTGATAGGAATTTGCAATATGTGATTGACATCAACCTCCAAGAAGAGAGAGAACGCAGTAGCTCAGCGTCCCAAGTGCCAGTCGATATGTCAATCAGATCCACAACTTTGGACAGAACTCCTAGACCTCTTGGAGAGATAATCATCCTGTTCGGGCTCGAAGGGATCCATGGATCAGTATATATATTAATTCTTTCTCCCGTACCAACTCTCCAGATATACCCACGTTTAAAGGTGGGGATAGCCGCCACAAGACTCTGCCAATTGAACGAGGAACCCGACTTTGGACCAGCAGATAAAATGTCATAGTTGGGGTAATATTTTGCTTTTAAGACCCGCGCACAAAGCGAATCATAATCAGATATGAGGCGCCAAATTTGCTTAGCAAGCATAGCAAGATTAAAGGAGTGGAAGTCTCTAAAGCCCATACCTCCTTCTCTCTTCGGATAGCACAATTTCCACCAAGCTAGCCAATGCATTTTATTATTATTCTCATCATCACCCCACCAAAAACTCGAGATAGCATCCATCATACATTTGCAGATATTCTTAGGAATTTGGAACACTGACATAGCATAGACCGGGATAGCTTGAGCAACGGCCTTTAATAAAATCTCCTTTCCACCAATTGAGAGATGTTTTTCTTTCCATCCATTGATCCGTTGGATGATTCTCCCAATAAAATGCTCGAAGCAATCACTCCTATCCGCTCCCACCAAAGCAGGAAGCCCAAGATATTTATCAGAGATCGCTTCAGTCGTAATGTGCAGCGCTTGACAAATTTCCGCTCTTAAAAGGGCATTGGTATTTGGAGAAAAGAAGATGCTAGATTTTCCCAAACTGACCAACTGACCTGAATTAGCACAATAAGTATCGAGAACTTGCTGTAAGGAAGTTGCATTATTCGTGTCCGCCTTCATGAGGATAAGAGAATCATCAGCAAAAAGTAGATGTGAGACTGATGGTGCATTTCTGCACACTCTAACCCCTGCAATGCCACCAACTTCTTCTTCATACAGCAGCAGACTGGATAACCCTTCTGCACATAAAAGCAACAGATACGGAGAAAGGGGATCCCCCTGACGTAGACCTCTCGTTGGAGAGAAATAGTCAGTCTCCTCCGAATTGAACCTTACCTGATATCTTACTGAGCTAACACAAGCCATCATAAGAGAAATCCATCTCTCAGCAAAACCAAGCCTTCTCATCATATTCTCTAAGAACACCCACTCCACTCGATCATAAGCCTTATGCATATCAAGTTTAACCGCACAGGCCCCAATATTGCCAGATCTTTTGTTTTTTATTGCATGAACAGACTCATAAGCCACCAGAACATTATCAGTAATGAGTCGACCTGGAACAAAAGCACTCTGCATCTGGGAAATAACATCAGGGAGAATAATCTTCAGCCTCTGCGCAAGCATCTTCGAAATTATTTTGTATATCACGTTGCAGAGAGAAATAGGGCGATATTGGGAAATAGATTCTGGGTTATCAACCTTTGGTATAAGAACAACCGTAGTATCGTTCCATCCATCAGGAATAATTCCAGTTTCCATCGCCAATAAAACTTCATGAGTAATTTCATCCATACAAAGACTCCAAAATCTCTTATAAAAAATTGCATGGAGACCATCAGGCCCAGGCGCCTTAAGATCACCAATACTGAAAGCAGCTTTCTTAACATCCTCAGCTGAGAACGGAGCCAGGAGATTTTCATTCATAAGAGGGGTCACTTTCGGAGTGATTTTCTCCAGAAAATTCGGATCAACCATCTGAACTTCAGAAGAAAAAAGGTTAGCAAAATATTGCAAGATAATTGGTTTAAGATTACAGGTACCTTCAACCCAATTATCATCATGTTTCAGTTTTGTGATGCGGTTCTTTTTCCTTCTAGCCGAAGCAAACTGATGAAAAAACGAAGTGTTACGATCACCATTCTGAAGCCAATTTGTTCGGGATCGTTGCATCCAATGAACTTCTTCTTGCTCCAAGAGTAACTCAATAAGCTCTGCCTGCTCTTTTGCAATGAGTTTGTTTTCAGCCATAAGCGGCCCAGCCATCGCACGTTCCAGTTTCCTCTGGGCCGTACGTATACGGCGCTGTGGCCTCTTCAAGAAATCATGATCCCAAGCGTGAAGCGAAGAATGAAGGTGGTCAAGTTTTGCATGAACACCTGGATTAAGAACCTCCTGAGCAGCTCGCTGCCAAGCCTGCTCCACCACCTCACGGAAAGAATCTTCTTGGATCCACTTCGCTTCGAATCTTTTTACTTTACCCGAGTTACCATTGGACACCTGAGGATCAGTATCAAGAAGAATAGGGTGATGATCAGAGCGCATACACTCCAGATGCTGCAGAGAGGCCTCCGGATGCATGGTTATCCAAGTGTTTGAGGCTAACGCCCTATCCAGACGTTCCCTAATCTGCCCTCTACGCCAAGTAAAAGGATCTCCCAAAAACCAATGTCTTCCAGGTTGCAGTCATTGACGGCATCACGAAAAGCTTGCATAAAATGTTGAGGGCGAGTGTTCCCGCCTTCCTTTTCATGAGAATAAAGGATCTCATTGAAATCACCAATTGTCACCCAAGGTAAGTTATTCTGCGCTTGTAACTCTCTCATCCTATCCCACGTTTTGTACTTATCTTCCCATCGTGGTTCCCCATAAATACCAGTTAATCTCCAAATCTTCTCCGGGCTCTCCTGAACAATAACATCAATATAGTTTGGATGAGAAAACAATTGCTGTATATTTATACCTCTTCGCCAAAGAAGCAGAACACCTCCTCGACGAGAAGATGTAGGGTTGACTATCTTGAAATCCATCTTTAGCCTTTTCATCAGACAATCTGCCGGATAAATATCGAGGTGAGTCTCCGACAAAAACATCACATCAGGGTTACTTAACTTCTGAACATGCAGAAGAGAGCGAACTGTCGGGCGATTACCCAAACCCTGACAGTTCACAGCGAATACCCTCATTGCGACCAGACAGGTTCCCCGAGGGAACCCGCCGATCCTAGTGAAGGGGAGGAAGCTCCGGCCTTCTTTGAGCATTTTATCCTTTCAGTCATATCATCAACATCAGCAACCCTTCTTGGAGGTTCATCATTTGTGAGCATATCATCAAGGTTCCCATCACTGTTAGTATCACCGTCACCATACTCCAAAGCCAAACGCCTTTTAACATTAGGTTCCGTTGAGTCGCTGTCTTTCATATGAACATCAGGGTTTTTAACCGGGCTTGTCCCAGTGTCTTGGAGCTCCGGGTCATCAGACTCCTCTTCCCCACGTAGGGGTAAGGCATTAAACCTCCAGCTTTATTCACGTCCTGCAAAACCCCGCCCGCCATTACCACTCATAGGCCCTGCATCCATTGGAGCACGACGCCCCCCACGGGTACCAGTACGGCCACCTCTATTTCCCCTTCCCCTCCAGGTATCCCAATCAGCTTTCAGCCAGTCACCCGATTGCATCTTGTCGATGTCGTGCTCTCCCGTTCCACACTCAAGATGGGAGTGTCCTAACATACCGCAGACACCACAGAACTTTGGCATTTTTTCATATTTGACTTGATAGATTTCTCTCTTTCCTGCCCTCAAAATTGAGACAAACCGTCCCAGAGGCTTTCTGACATCAATTTTCACCCTAACCCTGACAAAATTGCAGACCCCCCGGGATGTCCTTCTCCACCTTAACAACCTTTCCGATTTTTTTCTCGGTGAGATTTGTGATCAGAGGAACCTTCCTATAACCCACCGGCAATTTGTGAATTTGGATCCATACTGCAAGAAAATTCATATCAATATTATCAGTACTCGTTAGACCATCGTACTTCTCTATGATTACCGCATGTTGTCGAAACAGCCATGGCCCTTCTTCTTCTACTTTCATCCAGTCTCCGAGACACGAGCATTGAATTGTGAACAGATTTTCCTCAAGTGCATGAAATAACACTTCCTTTGCAAGGCTCCACGCATACCACATGTGCTGCTCGAAGGTTTGGGGGCTAAAGAAATTATCTGTGTGGACGCGGGCAAGAGCCATCCACTTTATCCCCTCCTTTGGAGCATCTTATTCTTCCTCGAAGACTAGATCGTCCTCAACATCTTCCTCGATGCCAAGACGTCGCATCATCTCCTCGATTGATTCCCCTCTCTTTCTGCCATGATTCGAGGTTTCGCTGACACCACTTGATTCTGATTGCGTCGACATACTTCCGCCTAGAGCTTTGCACCAACCCGATCACACCTTGCCGGGCCACGGAGCGACGCCTGATGTCTACGCACGCGTCTGTTCTTGTAGACAGTGTTGGGCCTCCAAGTGCAGAGGTTTGTAGAACAGCAGCAAGTTTCCCTTAAGTGGATCACCCAAGGTTTATCGAACTCAGGGAGGAAGAGGTCAAAGCTATCCCTCTCAAGCAACCCTGCAATTACGATATAGAAAGTCTCTTGTATCCCCAACACACCCAATACACTTGTCAGATGTATAGGTGCACTAGTTCGGCGAAGAGATAGTGAAATACAAGTGGTATAGATGATTATAAGTAGTAAATGCAATCTGGAATAAAAATGGCAGCAAGCAAACAAGTAACAAAACAGCAAGTAAACGGTGTGCAAAGCTTGGAAACAAGGCCTAGGGATCATACTTTCACTAGTGGACACACTCCCAACAAATGCAACATAATTGAACAAATAAATAACTTCTCTTCACTATGCTACTCTGAATTACTCTTCTATTGAATAACACTAATCATTGCGTAGGGCTACGAAGCACTCCTCAAAGTTCATCAAGTACTTGACAAACACCACTCATAGAGATATCCAAATCAAATCACAACTCAAGATAGATATTATTGCAACTTAGACCAAGTACTAACACGGTGCACACACTTTCAACATTACACCATGAAAGGAGGAATAGATCACTTCAATACTATCATAGTGATAATTATTCTCATAATCCATAAGAGATCACAATCGTAGCCTAGACCAAGTACCACCACGATGCACGCACTGTCACCGTTACACCATGGCAGGAGGAATAGATTACTTTAATAACACACTAGAGTACAAATAATGAAGAAGAGTAACATCTACTTATTCAACATGATACAAAGCTCATGATCACATAAAGATCACATCATGGGAGAGAGAGGTGAACCACATAGCTACCGGTAGAGCCCTCAGCCCTGGGGATGAACTACCCCCTCCTCATCATAGGAGACAGCAAGGTTGATGGAGATGGCGGTGAGGTCGATGGAGACGGCGGAGACTGCGATGGAGACTGATGGAGATGGCTCCGGGGGCACTTCCCCGTCCCGGCAGGGTGTCGGAACAGAGACTTCTGTCCCCCGAAATTTGTCGACGGCGGCGGCGGAGCTGCGGAACTCTTTCTGGAAAATTGCCGACTCCCCTAGGGTTTTCCATCCCAAGGTTTCTTATAGGCGAAGGGGCGTCGTCAGGGGTGGCCCCAGGCCCCCTCACACCATGGCGGCGCGGCCAGGGCCTGGGCCGCGCCAGCCAGGCGTGAGACTGGCCTGTGGCCCCTCTCCTTCGCCTCTTCAGATCTCTGGAAGCTTCCGTCAAAAATAAGACTTTAGGAACTTATTTCGTCCAATTCCGAGAATATTTCCTGTGTAGCTTTTCTAAAACACAAAAACAGCAGAAAACAGGGAACTAGCACTGTGGCATCTTGTTAATAGGTTAGTTCCGGAAATAGCATAAAAGTGCCACGAAGTGTAACGAAACACAAGTCAAATGGTGTAAAAACAAGCATGGAGCATCAAAAATTATAGATACGTTTGAGACGTATCAGCATCCCCAAGCTTAACTCCTGCTCGTCCTCGAGTAGGTAAGTGATAACAAAAATAATAATTTTTGAGGTGACATGCGCCATCACAATCTTGATCATATATGTAAGCATTTTTGAGCTGGGATCATAAGAACTTAAAACATGGGCATGAAAGATATAATCTTGACAATAAGAACTTAGCAACCATGTTATAACATGAAAAAGAACACAAACAAAAGATCATAAATAATGAAACAATGAAAGTCAAACGTGTGTTCAAATCATAAGGAAAAACATACAAATGGTTTTCAGCTTGTCCTTCATGGAGAGCAAAACATAAATGCATAGGACACCTTCAAGTTTAAGAGGGCGACTATATACAAATAATTTAAGAACAAGTGAAACCATGATCATGAATCAATCAATTAAAACTTTGGGACAATGCACATTATACTCAGAATGACAACTATGCTCTCTTAGACGGTGCATAAAGATAGAAGGTGGAGACTCAACATAAAAGTAAAAGAAAGGCCCTTCGCAGAGGGAAGCAGTGATTAAACATGTGCTAGAGCTTTTCATTTGTAAAACAGAGAGATAAAAATTGGTTTTGAGAGGTGGTTGTCTTTGTCAACGACTGGCAATGGGGTTCTTACTATCTTCCATACAAAAATAAAGCAAGTTTTTGAGAGAGATTGACACTTTTGTGCTCTTTTATAAAGCTTGGCACTCCTCCCCAGCTTTTTTCCTTTCTCAAACCCTGGCTAACCGATTCATCGGGTGCCCACCAACATTCACATTCCATGGAGGAGTGCCTTTTTTTCTTTTCTTTTTTTATTTTTTTTATTTTTGGAATAAGCAATATGGAAGATAGCAAATCCGACCACTACGTCCCTATGAGCTGAAAATAGTGTCACAAAACGAGAAGTATTTTGAACGTTTTGAAAGGTAGCACATGAAAATTTACTTGGAATGGCTTACAAATACCATGCATAGGAATTTATAGTGGACACAATGGCAAACTTGGTTTTTAGGAGTTGGATGCACGAGTAGAGCTCATACTCAGTACAAAATAAGGGCTAGCAAAAGACTGGGAGCGACCAACTAAGAGAGCAATAACGGCCATAATCATGCAAAGCGACAAAGCAACATTAAAAGAAGCATAAGATGGCATCAAAAGTCAAAAACTAAATGATCATAGAGGCTATAGGCGACTTATTTTGTAATCAACATGGTGTAAGCATGTGCCAAGTCAACCCAAATAAAGCATCAAAGGAGAAAACCAAATAAATGCTTCCATATAATAAAAACAACGCATGATTTTTTCAAAGGCTCATTAAGCAATCTCAGTTATTTGAGACAAGTCATGCTACAGCAAAACCACTAAGCATACTATCAAAAAGACATCAAGCACGACATGCAAAAGTCTAGGCCGCAGTCTACACAAGCTCCTTCTTGTACCACTTTTTTGCATAAAGCTTTTTCTCTTTTCCAACACCATTTGAAATTTTTTAAGACACCTCTTTTGATGAAAACCAATAAAGATCAGAGGCAAAAATACACCTTGATGAAAAGATATGACAAGGTATGAACGCATATCAAGGCAAAAACGAAAACCAAAAGCAGTAGCAGAAAAAGAAAAACACTCGTTCAACGATAAGAGTGAAAAGTGAGTGTTCTTGGCAAATGAAAACGAGTACATCTCCTCCAAAAGAAACATGATGTGATCTAACCATTTATTTCAGCAAACAAAAAAAAATAAAACTAAAACTAAAACAACTGACGCTCCAAGAAAAACGCATAGTGCATGAAGCAATAAAAATATAGTGTTTTGAAAGGTGACCTGATTTTTGCCGATGAAGAAGGGGGTGCCTCGGGGGCATCCCCAAGCTTTGACGCTTGTACTTCTTGGATATTTCTTGGGGTGATGCATGGGAATCCCCAAGCTTGAGCTTTTGTCCATTCTTCATCTCATCTCATCATTCTCCAATCCCTACACTTGAAAACTTCCTTCATACAAAACTAAACATAATTCTATTAGCAACATTAGTGTAAGCATAACATTGAATCAACCCTTTTTGCTTCAGGTTTCAACCTAAAACCACCACATATTAATCATATACTACTGTAGCAACTTCCCCAAAAGTTCCGTGATCAAAAGAACTCAGAAAGAAAGGGATAAAGCGGCAAACACAAATATTGGCAGAAATCTGTCAAAACAGAACAGCTGACAAAGGTCGAATTTTTAGAGGGTTTTTTGTTGCTCAAATCAAAAGGTGTTCAACTAATGAAAGTTTGGATATAACCTGGGGCATATGCACAAGAAATCGCAGGTCCAAAAGATATACAGAGAATTTTCGCGAATATTTACGGTGCAGCACCAAAAACAGTTTCAGGACAGCAACATCCCCAAATCTTACCTCACTCAAATTAGAGGCTTCTCTTGGCACAAAAACGAAATAAAAAGGATAAGGAGAGGTCATTACAGTAGTAATAACTTCCAAGACTCAAATAAAAGAAAAAGTACTAAAAAATAAATAATGGGTTATCTCCCAAGAGTGCTTTTCTTTAACGCCTTTGAGCTAGGCGCAGTAATTTGCAAAGATGCTCATGTGGGCGCCATATAAGAGCTTGAGGCAAAGGCGCCATATAATAACTTAAAGCAATAGAGAGCATCAAAAAGCAAGTATGGAACACATTTAAATCTAAACCACTTCCTATGAAAAATAGTCTTGTAAAGAGACAAGTCATGAAAGCGCAAAGCAAAAAAGCATAGGAAGGCAAAATAAGTACAACTTTAAGAATTGCAACATAAAGAGGGAAAACTCAATATTGTTGAGATCCATCAAACCATGTTTCCCTCTCTCATAATAACTTTCAGTAGCATCATGAATAAAACTAACAACATAACTATCACATAAAGCATCCCTATCATGAGCCACATGCATAAAAGAATTAATACTCCCCACATGAACAATTGGAGTAGGAGCAGATTCAACAGAATAATTATTCTCATCACCATAATCGTCATAAATAGGAGGCATATTGTAATCATAACTAATTTTATCCTCAATAGTAGGTGAACTGAAAATATTATACTCATCATCATAGCCATCATAAACTAGAGGTTTGGTATCATCACAAGCTAGAGAGCAACTATTTTGCAAAGCATATTCATCAAACATATCATCATAAGAAGGAACATGGATAGTACTAATAGTACAACAATTATTAACCTTAGAATTGGTACCAAAAAGATTTTCAATATCAAAAGTAGAGTGCTTTTCCCAATCATGATCACTAACATAAGTAATAGGCATAGGAACATCATCCCAATCAGAATTATCATAATCTATAGCGGGATCATAACGCTTAGGGGAAGATACCGTGTCCTCTCGCCTCTTACTCCTCTTCTTCTTCTTCTTCATACTCTTCTTACTCTCTCCTTTAGGAGGGAGAGACTTGAAGGGCATCTTCTCCACATATTCTCTAGGAGGAAAAGGCATCTTCTCCACATAATCTGGTTTGCTGACAGGAACAACAGAAGAAACTTTGGAGGGTTCCTCCTCTCTATTAATAAGATTGAAACATCTATTAGTCCTATCATAACTTGGCAAAACATCATATTTTATAAGATCTTGTAAGTAAGTATTTGCGAGGCAATCTTTAGCACAATAGAGACGACAACCACGAAGGGTACTATTAATATCAGCATCTCTCATATCAACCAAAGAAATCTTTCTAGATATCTCTTCACAATTCAAAAACAAGGTAAGCTCATCATGCTGATTGAGAGTAATCTTATCATCACAATACAAATTTGCGGTACTCGTTCGATTAATTGGGCATTGAAAATTAAAGTGACCCTTTTCACCGCAAAATTCACAAAGAAAAGGATAAAGCTCACAAACCCTTTCACCAAGCACATCTAGATCCTTGAGCCACATACTGGTTTCTTCATTTGCGTGGGTGATGCAATAATCTTCCTTGTTGTAACTCTGTTCACAAGGTCTATGTACTCCACAAAAATTAACATGCTTATAAAAAAAGGACTTTTAGAAGTTTGAGCATGTTTATTGCAATCATCAATAACAATATCACTTTCTATGCAAGTGTCCTTAAAAGGTTCATGATACACGTCCCCATTTCCTTTAGGAACATTCATATGGGAAGCAAAGGCTTTAAAGCAATCAACCATAATTTGAGGATCAAGACCATATTTAGCACTAAGCTCTTGAAAATTAGCAGTTTCAACGAAAGACTTAATGCAATCAAACTCGTAATTCATACCTGATCCTTTACCTTTGTCGCTATCCCAACCTTCAATATTATTTTGAATTGTCTCAAGCAGACCCCACTTGGTGTCGACATCCTTGCTTGTGAAAGACCCATCAAAGCATGCATCTAGATAGTCCTTGTAATGTTCTGAAAGCCTTGCATAAAAATTATTAATAACAATATTACGGGGAAGATCATGAATAGGACACTTATGCATTAGTAACTTCAATCTTCCCCAAGCTTGGGCAATGCTTTCTCCCTCATGCGGATAAAAATTATAAATGTAATTCCTATCTTTATAAACCTGACTAGAAGGATAGAATTTAGAATAAAAGAGAGGTTCAGTTTCCTCCCAATCAATAGATCGGTCATCCTTCAATGTTTTATACCATTCCTCAGCTCTGCCTTTCAGCGAAAAAGAGAATAGCTTCTTCTTAACTTGGTTCATTGAAATACCTGCACACTGGAACAACTCGCATAATTCATGTATAAAAAGCAAATGGTCACCAGGATGGACAGTTCCATCTCCTAAATAGCAGTTATCCCTAACATGTTCAACAATCTTCGTAGGTATTTTAAAAGGATGAGGAGCACAAGCATCACTAGAAACATCACATATGGGAGATAAAATATTATCAGAACAGACCTTCTCCACTAAAGCTGGGGGACTAAAAATATCATGCTTAACAAAACCAGCTTCCCCAAGCTTAGACTTTTCTATAGCATTAGCAACAACGGTGTTCAAAGCATTCATACTAACAACACTATTAGCATGCAAATTAAGCTCCAAAGGTTTTTCAATTTTCTCTTCAAACACTTCATATCTAAACTCAGGAAAAAGACTAAAGAACTCTTTATTTTCCATTAAGCCTAACTAGTGAAAATAAAAACAAGAAACAAAAAGATATAATTGCAGAATCTAAAGGAAATAACTCCGAGCACTCACACAGGAGGATGCGAGTACCTTTTACCTTACCTCCCGGCAACGGCGCCAGAAAAGAGCTTGATGTCTACGCACGCGTCTATTCTTGTAGACAGTGTTGGGCCTCCAAGTGCAGAGGTTTGTAGAACAGCAGCAAGTTTCCCTTAAGTGGATCACCCAAGGTTTATCGAACTTAGGGAGGAAGAGGTCAAAGCTATCCCTCTCAAGCAACCCTGCAATTACGATACAGAAAGTCTCTTGTGTCCCCAACACACCCAATACACTTGTCAGATGTATAGGTGCACTAGTTCGGCGAAGAGATAGTGAAATACAAGTGGTATGGATAATTATAAATAGTAAATGCAATCTGGAATAAAAATGGCAGCAAGCAAACAAGTAACAAAACAACAAGTAAACGGTGTGCAAAGCTTGGAAACAAGGCCTAGGGATCATACTTTCACTAGTGGACACACTCCCAACAAATATAACATAATTGAACAAATAAATAACTTCTCTTCACTATGCTACTCTGAATTACTCTTCTATTGAATAACACTAATCATTGCGTAGGGCTACGAAGCACTCCTCAAAGTTCATCAAGTACTTGACAAACACCACTCATAGAGATATCCAAATCAAATCACAACTCAAGATAGATATTATTGCAACTTAGACCAAGTACTAACACGGTGCATACACTGTCAATATTACACCATGAAAGAAGGAATAGATCACTTCAATACTATCATAGTGATAATTATTCTCATAATCCATAAGAGATCACAATCGTAGCCTAGACCAAGTACCACCACGATGCACGCACTGTCACCGTTACACCATGGCAGGAGGAATAGATTACTTTAATAACACACTAGAGTACACATAATGAAGAAGAGTAACATCTACTTATTCAACATGATACAAAGCTCACGATCACATAAAGATCACATCATGGGAGAGAGAGGTGAACCACATAGCTACCGGTAGAGCCCTCAGCCCCGGGGATGAATTACCCCCTCCTCATCATAGGAGACAGCAAGGTTGATGGAGATGGCAGTGAGGTTGATGGAGACGGCGGAGACGGCGATGGAGACCGATGGAGATGGCTCCGGGGGCACTTCCCCGTCCCGGCAGGGTGCCGGAACAGAGACTTCTGTCCCCTGAAATTTGTTGACGGCGACGGCGGAGCTGCGGAACTCTTTCTGGAAAATTGCCGACTCCCCTAGGGTTTTCCGTCCCGAGGCTTCTTATAGGCGAAGGGGCGTCGTCAGGGGGTGGCCCCAGGCCCCCTCACACCATGGCGGCGCGGCCAGGGCCTGGGCCGCGCCAGCCAGGCGTGAGACTGGCCTGTGGCCCCTCTCCTTCGCCTCTTCGGATCTCTAGAAGCTTCCGGCAAAAATAAGACTTTATGAACTTGTTTCGTCCAATTTCGAGAATATTTTCTGTGTAAGCTTTTCTGAAACACAAAAACAGCAGAAAACAGGAAACTAGCACTGTGGCATCTTGTCAATAGGTTAGTTCCGGAAATAGCATAAAAGTACCACGAAGTCTAACGAAACACAAGGCAAATAGTATAAAAACAAGCATGGAGCATCAAAAATTATAGATACGTTTGAGACGTATCAATGCCCAGTCCTCAAAACCCCCGATCGACGGGATCGGGTCGAAGACGAACTCTCCAGCCGGAGCGGACTCCGGCCAGAAGAGGCGGAAACCCTAGTCGCCACGCAGTCGCCTGCGTCGCCCTAGGTAACGAAAGGGCTAGGGTTGTTGGCCGCGTACGTCAGTACTGCTTCGTTGCCTCTGGTCATCATCTATATAGGCTTCCCGTTATCATACAACGTACATTTGGATTGACACTTGAACGCGCGTCAACGTCATGCCGCCATTGGTTGTTTGCCAGCGCAGAGCATGCATTACAAATCTAATCCGACTGGTTTCTTTTCTCAAACCATGCCTAATCTCACTAGCTTCCTCAGAAAACAAAAGGATCAAATCTGAGTTCAAGTCTGGTTACTCCATACATGAGGTGTTCGATCGCGAGTCAGTTTCAGATGCAGTTGCAGTCGCTCTTGTCTAAGAGTTCAAGTCACAAAAAGTATAAATGAATCGAAGGTAAAAAGGACTAGTATATATGCATGGGCGTTTTCGCGACATTGTTCTCCAGCAGATTCAATTTGCCTGCATCATGTGGCGGACTTGTATATTTGTTAAGACAAGATTTACAATTGCTCGAAACAATATCGTATTTTGTCTTTTTTTTGGTTCGTTTGTGACTTGTGAACGGCTATATGCACACCTTAGATATGCAGAGGTTGGGTGTATTGCTTAAAAATTTTGAGTAATAAGTGTCCATTATCAAGAAAAAAAAAACGACTAGGGCATGAACATAAAAGAAGGAGGTTGGGGAAGATGATGAATAAATTTTAAGAATTGAAGATGAATCAAATTATCGATGGTCGTCCACTAAGTTATCTTTTTATTAATTAGAATAAATTAATATTGGTTCCAGTCCTCTGTAATTTTGGTTTCGGTCCCGTAGTTTCAGCAGCGGTAGATTCCGTCAGTTTGGTCCCGCCTATTATAATACTGTCAAATCAGGGTGAACGGACGGCTTCTAAAAATATCAATCACTCCAAAACTTATAATAAACTAAATAGAATATATGAACAGGTCAGTTTATATATAAATTAAGGAGAGAACTGAGCGTCCCTCGGAGGATCCGGGGCGCCGATCCTCTGGGTCCAGAGGCCGCCATGTGTCCATCTAGCCTCCCTCAATCCCACTTTTGCTTCTATAAACGTACCAATGTAGCAGAAAACGGTTCGTTGTAGCAAAAAAATTGTATGAATGAAGCAAAAATATTTCGCACTAAAGTCTCAAAATTGCTTCCATGAAGCAAAAAAAAAGCCCCGCTTTTACTTCATTGTAGCAAAAAACGGTTCGAAGCAAAATAGAGCGAATCTCGCCGGAGACGTCGGAGCAAAAAAATTATACTATTGAAGCATCGTAGCAAAAAAAAAAATCGGCGAAGTGATTTTGCGAGAGACCTCGTCGGAAACGTCAGAGCAATTTTTTTATACTAATGTAGCATCGGAGCAAAAAAAAATCCGGCGAAGTCTCACTGTGACGGTGCAAATCCGCAGAGCGATTGTAGCAAAAAATTATTCTAATGATGCAAAAATATGGACCAAAAGTAGCAACAAAAATCTTGTATTTTAGCATCGTGGAGGAAAACTCCGGCAAGGTTCTCCATGTCGCAAAGACACCGTGCCATGGCAGCAACGCCGCAGGTGGAGGAGGTCGAAGGAGGCGGCGGCCGCGTGGAGTGGAGGTGGAGCTCGGCATGGCGACGAATGAGGGCACGGTGCTTGCAGAGGAGGCGGAGCTCGACGGCGGCGGCGCGTGGCCGGGGCGCCGCGGAGGTGCATGGCCGAGGTGAGCGTGTGGCCGGGCGCGGCGGAGGCGCGTGGCCGGGGAGCGGCGGCGGCGCGTGGCCGGGCACGGCGGCAGGCGCGTGGCCGGAGCGACCTCGCGGCCAGGTGCGGCGGCGTCTCGCCCGCCATAGAATCCATGGGAAGAGGAAAGAAGAACCCTTGGATAAGACGTGTTGTGCGGGACCCACCCACGTGGTGTGCGGGACGACCCGGAGGATGCATCCTCCGCCTTACGGAAAGCAATTTCCATAAATTAATGTCGAAACGTGTACTCCCTCCGTGCAGAAATATAAGACGTTTTGGAATTCACGTACAAATTTTCGCAGGCACGTTAATTTCTTGACTTTCCAAATTTGCCCTTCACTCGCTCCGCGCAGTCCACTCGCTCCGCGACTCGCTCCACAGAGACCACTCTCTCTCCATCTCCATCTCCCTTCCCCGCGTCGCCGTCAATCTTCCCACGCGTCGCCGCCGCCCTCCCCACGCGTCGCCGCCGCCCGCCCCAGTAGGCTTCGCCGCCGTCCTCCCCACGACGCTTCGCCGCCGCTCAGCTACCCTCGCGTGGATGCGCTCCCTTCCACCTTACCCTTCTAGCCGTGCTCCCTTCCACCAAAAGCTTGGACCTTTTGGTCCATGCCGGCGACGACTCGACGGATCCGGCGTTGGAGATGCTATATCCAGTGGGCGTGAGTCGGGACGCGCCGGATCCGCTGTCCGCAGGGCCAGATGCGAGGATGGCGTGGTGCTCGGCGGCGGTGGAAGGGCGGTGGCTCTTGGCACTGCTGATTCAAAGGATGCGACGAGGCGGCCGCCGGCGCAAAGGTTGAGATAGCGTGGTGCTTCTTCGGGGACGAGCTCGTTCCACTCGGCGCAGAGCATGTCCCTTTCGCTCAGCGCGTGCTCCAGGGTGCGGGCGTGCCTGCCTCGGGTACGTGCGGTTCCTGATGCCGCTGTACCGGAAGGCCAGGGCGCTCGCGCCGCCGAGGCACAAGCACACCAGGGTCGCGCTGGTGTCGAGGAGCCTGGGGCGCGGGTCCACGTCGAGCGTCGACTTGTGCCACGGCAGTGCCGACACGGCCGTCCGCGACGCCATCCTATACTGCAAGAAGTCCGGCGTAAGTGCATCTCCAAAAAATCAAACAAGCAAGCCTGCAGATTTATGTGCTCGCTTCCATGTTTTCTTAATTAACATGCTTGATTTGATATATCTGTTTCAGGGAAAAGATGTAGTGCCATGACGGAGATTAATTGACCGTGGATCACCCGGATGAGTTTCATGCCTCAGGCCTCAGCGTGACCTCCTCCACAGCCGGTAAAGATTCAGTTCTATACTCCTGCTTTCAAATTGTCTGTGTACTCCTTCATCGAGTAGTGTTTTCCATATATCGGTATAACTGCCAATTGCAAAGATTGTTGCCACCAGTAAAATCCTCATAGTGACCTCTGATGAAGCACCTTAAGCATTGTGGCCTGTGTTGGATGGCCTGTGTTGGATGGGATTGGAGTAACATGTTTTTGTGCGACTAGCAGTAACCATTTTCAGAAAATTAAGTTATTTTCTTATGCTTGCATAGACACAATCAGAAAATGTACTGAATTAACAATATTTAACTGAATTAAGATCCTTGCATCCTCACATGCGAATATAATGAAATTTACCAAGATTAAAAGTTTAAATAGGGAATCACAGCAATTCCTTGCATGTTGTGACAGTAGCTTGATTACTTGCTAGATTATCTCTGATAATTAATATGCATGTGCTTCTTGTTCCTTGAAAGCTTGTTCACTTGCTTCTTGCATGCCTCTTTGCACAACATCTTTTTGCACGCCTCTTTGCACAACATCTTCTTGCATGCCTTTTTGCACAACATCTTGCTTCTTCTTCCTTTGCCTTTTTTTCACTTGCATCATGTCATTTGTTGCTTGATCACTTGTTTGTTCACTTTCTTCTTGCTTCTTCCTTTGCCTTTTTTTCAATTGCTTCTTATTTTCTTTTCCATTTGCTTCTTGTTCCTTGAAGGCTTGTTCACTTGCTTCTTGCATGCCTTTTTGCACAACATCTTCTTGCACGCCTCTTTGCACAACACCTTCTTGCATGCCTTTTTGCACAACATCTTGCTTCTTCTTCCTTTTTTTCACTTGCATCGTGTCACTTGTTGCTTGCTCATTTGCTTGTTCACTTGCTTCTTGCTTTCTCTTCCTTTGCCTCTTGTTTACTTGCTTCTTGTTTGCTTTTTCATTTGCTTTTTGTTCTTTTTCTGCTTGTTCCCTAGCTTCTTGTTCACATGCTACTTGTAGGTTATGTTTGGCATTTGCATAAACCTCTGCTGGAATTCTTAGCCTTTCAGGTAGGATACGCAACTTTTCTAGTTTCCCCTTACTCCCATGCGGGGTATCGTACCCATTTCCACCTGCATGATTCATGATCTCAATCATGCAGGCCTGTAGACTTAGGAATATCCTATTTAGCTTAGAAGGCTCGTATTCATCGAACTCTTGCTGCACATTTTGAATCAAATCTCGGAGAGTTTTAGGGCTGCTGGTATCGGTTAGAGACTGTAGAGACGGGAAAAAACCAAGATCAAGCACGTTGAGATCTGGGCTGTTTGATGGCTGTTGAATCAGCTTTATGGCCAGTCCAGTTTTAGCCGCAATTTCTGCCACGGCTTCTTTGAATTGCTTGTCACTAGGTAGAATGTGAGGCGTCGCATTGTCTTGTTGTATCAGAATTGTTTGACCAACATCTTCTGCAGGCCAAGCTTCTACGATAGCAGGCAGTACCTTCTCAATTAGGAACTGCCTCATTATATCCCTATTCACTTTGATTGACTTTAACTCTAATGTGCCTTTTGGCCTGTTGTCACTTTTTCTTGCTGCTGGTATTTCCTTTACGAATGGCCATATACCTATCTTCCCTGAGAATGTGACACGGTCTGCTTTATCAAACCGGTCTGCTTTTTCAAACCTTGATCTTGCAATTGCAGTCAAAAACATTACCTTTCCAATGCAATTTTTATTCTGAACAGCCCTTATAGTGACGTCCTCCTCTGGGAGCAGATAGTAATTTCTGTCTTTCTTTGTCATGTAGAACCACTTTTCATCAATATGCACCATATTGTGCATATTGGTGAACCTTGGGGCTGCATCTCCTCTTGTCCTTTCATCAATCATTGACATGCAAAATTCGAGCCTATCCTTTTTATTCTTGTCTTTCAGAAATGGCTTCAAAGAATTTGATTGCCTCCTTAATTGCTTCATTTGGAATCTTGTGTACAAAGTACTAGGGCTTACTCCCAATTGCCAAGCAAGGGATCTGATTGTCGATCTCTTGTTTAGTGGGATGGTGGGGACAATGGATAGATCAATATTGATTGATTTCCTTCCACTTCTTCCTTTCCTCTTGTTTGAAACGTCGACCTCCAAACCCTGAGCAATTTGTCGCATAGCTATTTTCCATATTCGTTGTATAATTTGAATATCTGCTTGGAAAAATGCTGCTATATCTTTCTTGTCATTTTTTTTGAACTTGCCACCATTCCTCATACATAACGCATGCATTGCTACATAGGCACCATATCTTTGCTGATCAGATAGTGAATTTCTATGCCTTACTAATTGTTGACCCCCTACATCTTGTCCATCTTGCGCATCTTGTTCTTCCATTTCTGCATCTGTGAGTGCAAACTTCAATTAGTACATTGTAACCTCAAGCAAAAAAACAAGTGTAAATATTCAGTGCATTTGCTGAAATTAAATTGCAGAAGTGATGATGTATAAATGTATAGTGGCAGAAGTGATGATGGTTTCTGTAATGTCCAAATTGGTACTGTCAATACTCCATCTTACTCATCCATTTATATGCATAGAGCTCAAGTTTTTAACTAGTGATGGATGCAGATTACAACAAGTTTTTAAATAATGTTTGCTGTCAGTGCATGAATTAGCTTATGATCTTCATTTAGCATTACTCCTATGATCATACCCTGTCCAGTTTACGCACTGTCTGTTCAAAATACATCTTGCATCATGTGAAACAGTTAAAGGGTTTGAACTGTTTTAGAGATGATTTATCTACTTTTTCTATAGATATGTGTTACTCCAAGAGACTGAAAAATTGCAACATCATCACCCATTCAAACCTGACAAATACTCTATGTTAAAATAATTGTCCTGTTTTTGCTATAGTTACTTAATGCTTGTGCTATAGAATAAATGCAGATAACTTGATATAACTTGATGTAACTGAAACTAAAACTTCGTTTTGCAGTAGATAATGTACCTGCATGTTCTCCTTCAGGTATATAGACATTGTCTTCTTCAGGTGGAGTGAAATTCAAATCTGGAAGCACCATAATTTGTTGATCGGACTGCTACTCTTTATTCAGGTACGGGCATGCTTCTGCGGTGATGTGCTGCTGCTATCTTTAGCATTTATTCTGATGTTTGCTGCTGCTGTTGCTCTATGTGAGTAGCACCTCTGTGTCGAGGCGCTTGGTGAGGAAGAACCTGGTCGCTGGTCGTCGACAAATAGGCGAGGAGCACCTGGGCGAGGAGATCGTCGTCGAGGAGGAAGCGAGGAGCGCCTGGGTGGGGATCTGCCTGGGCCGGAGGAGATCGTCCTCCAGGATGCTCCTGGGCGAGGAGGAACTGCCTGGGCTAGAGGAGATCGTCCTCCAGGATGCTCCTGGGCGAGGAGCTGCCTGAGCCAGAGGAGATCGTCCTCCAGGACGCTCTCTGGGCGAGAAGCTGCCTGGGCCAGAGGAGATCCTCCTGGGGAGGAGATCCTCCTGGGGAGGAGATCCTCCTGGGAGGAGATCCTCCTGGGGAGGAGACCCTTTTCCTTGGAGCACCTGGGCGAGGATCTGCTGCTGCTGGGCCGGAGGAGCAGGGGATGGAGGAGCTGCTGGGCGGAGATGGAGCTGCGGAGGTGGAGGGCGATCGAGGACGGCAGCGATTCGAAATCTGGGCGTACCGATTCAAAATTAGGGAAGGGTAGAGTTGTCTTTTTTCCACTTTTCACCTGGTCGGGACGAATTGTAAAACGTCTTATATTTCTGCACGGAGGGAGTAGATGCTAACCGGACCGACAAACAAAATTCTGGATGATTACGTTCGGGTCAGAGTATAGATCCAGCAGTATTTCGGTTCGTTTTTAGAGGCTTACGTTTTCAAAGAGACTGACAATACAACTCTGGCTGTGGCCTCTGGTCATCATCTATATAACGTACATTGAGATTGACACTTGAACGCGCGTCAACGTCATGCCGCCATTGGTTGTTTGCCAGCGCAGAGCATGCATTAGAAATCTAATCCGACTGGTTTCTTTTCACGAACCATGCCTAATCTCACTGGTTTCCTCCGAAAACAAAAAGATCAAATCTCAGTTGAAGTCTGGTTATTCCATACACGAGGTGTTCGATCGTGAGTCAGTTTCAGATGCAGTTGCAGTCGCTCTTGTCTAAGAGTTCAAGTCACTAAAAGTATCAAATGAATCGCAGGTAAAAAGGACTAGTATATAAGTGAACAAAGTCTGTTTTTGCCCCTTAAACTTTTCACTTGGCTCATATTTTCCCCCTAAACTTTTACTTGGCTCAATAAACCCCCCTAAACAACAAATATAACCCATTAAATTTGGCTCATATTTGTGATGGTCATGTGTTTGTATGCGACTAATTGCAGATTTGTAAAGATACGGTCATAAGCCCACTGTTTGGATGAGTAAAATCCTAAATTAAGGGGGTAACATAGACCATTAGTGATAGTTTAGGGGGGTTTAGTGAGGCAAAAAAAAGTTTGGGGGGCAAACATGAACCATGTGAAAAGTATAGGGGGGGGGGGGGGGGGGAGGGGAAGCGGACTTTGTTCTATATAAGTTGTGGGCGTTTTCGTGAGGCTGTTCACCACCAGATTCAGTTGCCTGCATCATGTGGGGACTTGTATATTTGTTGAGATAAGATATGCTATGATTCAAGCCGAGTTCTTTTTTTCGCACCCGTAGCATGAGGTGTCTTTTGTCGTTCCCCCTTCAGAAAAATAATGTGCGTGCCATGACTACACAAAGATATATGGAATATAATAAACTCAACAAACTCCAAAAGCTTGCTGTCTGATAATATCATATCTCTTCTCTTTTTCTGAAACGCATGTTGCGTTAGTACTGGTGGATCGCACAAGTCCACGACCAACCCACATTTAAGTAGGTGACCTGGCGGCGCAAAACAAATGATTAGGAAGCATCTTATCCCAATGCCTAAATGTACTCCATCATCCTTCTGAAGTCGTTTGTACTACAATGTACAATCAACAGAACTTACAACAGCTCCATCATTTCCTATTGCCGGCCGGTGTGTTGAACTTCAAACAAACAGTGTAACAAACTCTTGTACGCACTTGTTCTTCGCATCATCAGAAAGACATTAGCACCGGTACGATACGTTCTGAGAGGCCACTTTTGTCATTGTAAACTAATGCCAGATTGCCACTAATCATGGGTGTCGGTACAGTGCGATATTTCGATAAGCTTTGCTCCCGCCGAGGGCCGAGCAATCATTCATGCATTTGGTGGCGGCTATACCGTGGGTCCAAGTGGCTCCAAACATGTTAGGATGCATTAACCTCGCAATACCAAGTTTACTTCACGGAAAAATAGTCCTTTTGTTCAGTCCTCGTGAAAGAGATCAACACACACGGTATTCAGCTGGGATAATACAGTATTTTTGTCACTTAGTTGGACAAGTTATTGGAGACCTTAAATTTAGTTACTAGACATACATAGTTCGTCGGTCAAAGTGATATGGAAGAGAACGTGCAGCGGTATAGGTAGAAACTAGCATAGTCATCACACATAAACCAAAATTTACATATTGGCGGGGATTTTAAATTAAAAGTATAAAGGAATGTCAGGTAAACACTTTTTGTGAAAAGTATATGATAATTTGAAGAATATAAATTACTCTCACTTGTTTTTATAAGACGTATATGTGGATTGGTTATTACAATGATTTAACCATTAATAACTAGAAGTGTAATTAGCGCGATATAAAATAGTATTTTATGATTGTGACCTTGTATCACACCAACAACATATAAACAGAGTAATTGTTGGTCAAAGTATTGTCTTAACAAATCAAAATTCACCTACAAGTAATAAAGGAGTGGAATATTAAGACATAGATATACTCTCATCAGACATGACAATTTGAGAAAACCGACAAATAATTTTCAATAAAAGACTACGATTATGTTACGAACTTTCACTAATGTTGAGAGTGTGTGTTGTCGATTCTGCATCCGCCGTGACTAGGTTTGCTTTTCTTGATGGTGTAAACCGTGTTTTAAAATGTCAGTGGCACCAAGTCTCTCGTTAACGTCACTAAGAAATGGTTTTGAAAATGGATATGCGGAGTAAATCACCGATCCTAGTGTAACAATATTCATTTTAGAACAACGGGATTTGAGAAAAGCTCCTCCGATGTTCCTCTTTATGGTTTCATTGATCTAACCGTTTGTATCCCAATGTAACCGGTTTTAAGGTTGTTGCTTTCGATGAAGGAATCTTTGACCAAATAAACCATTTGTACTTGCGGTGTTTATAAAGGAACCAAAGTCTCCCATCTCCGGTGAGCTATTGATCCCTCGCTCTTAAACTTTGTGTGAAAGCTCCTAATGTTTCTCAGGCGCATCTTAAGAGAGAAATGTTACTGAGCTTTACATGAGCATCAGGAAAGAGAACCCTCGAGCCTAGAGATCCTATTACTCATAGAAATTTGGCACCTCCAAGTCATCAAGGCATGGAATGAGACACTCCATCACTTGAATTCCTAGGAGAAGTTTGTGAAGATCCGGGTATCACCTCCAGAACCACGATGATAAATTTGGCGAGTTCTTAATGAACTTAGCTCAAAAAAAGGAGGTGATGCTCAAGTGACTCCAGACCTTTGTGTCTAACCTTCTCCACCGAAAGATGCGGAGTAATGCCAGTGACTTGAACTTCAGGACATGTTTCACCAAGCTCTTTACGTACTTGCATGCCTTACTTTTTCTTAATTTGTGCTAGTTCTTCCGATTTTGCTTTTTTGCTTCACTTTAATCGGGGGCGGATCTACATGTACCCATGGGGGTGGACGGGACACCAGGAAGAAATGATTTTCTTTGCAATCTAGCAAAAAAAATTACCATGTGTGCCTCGAAAAAGATGATTTTTATCTCGTGTGGCACCCGTGTGCACCCTGTTGTTGAATGCTCTAGCTCTATCACTGCTTTTAATAGATACATTTGACTTAAGTTTTGATAATTTTATCTTGGCCTCCCTCTATTCCATACTCCCTCCGTCCACGAAAGAGTGTACTTCCAACTTTCTTAGAGAGTCAAACTTTTTCGACTTTGACCAAGTTTTCATAAAAATATAACAATATTTATCAAAAAAGAAAGCTATATGATAAAAATATATTTCATCATGAATCTAATGACACTAATTTGGTGGCATAAATGTTGGTGCATTTTTATATAAACATGGTCAAACTTGAAAAGTTTGACTCACCAAAATAGTTGGAAGTACACTCTTTTGATGACGGAGGGAGTAGACCTCAAATTTACCTAGCTTAACCACTCTTTATGTGAAGTAGACTTGTAGCGTTGTACGTATCCATGAGAATCTTGGTCATCAGTCTTCAGGCTGATAGATCGGGCTCTTTTTTAGCTGAATAAAGCTCACTATTTTCCCTGCAAAAAAAAAATGAGAAGGGAGTTATCAAAGGGGTTCCATCATCAAACGGGAAAAGGCCAAAGCATGGCGGGACCGTCGCGCTACCGCATCATCATCGCGCGTCATGGCACGGCTTCTTCTCATTTTTCTCGGAGCGCATGGACGATTCGTAAAGCCGATATATACACGTGTACTGTACAGAGCGTGCCAATCATTTCGAGCCTCGATCGGCCTCGTGCGCTAGACATGCACGGTCACATCGCAGCTACGCACACGATCGATCAGCATGCAGCTCCCCTTAACCGGCCGTACGTCTATTTGGCGAGGCCCCAGACCCATGCACACGTATGTCGCAATTAAGCCTTCTATACGTAGACGTCGACTAGTAGCGCATCTGTTGCAGGACTAAGACAAGTTGGAGTACTACTGATCGTTGATTAGCTAATTTTGAAAAGTTCTTGCTTCGTGGTCGATTGAGTATTAGCTTATAGCTCGGTTAACTCCATGAGCCGTTACATTTACATCGTGATTTGTATGTCATGTGAGTTGTAAGCAAGTTTTATATGAAAATTCTCCAATTACAACTAAGGAAATACTCCATGTGTTTGGACTTAGCCACGAAGTGCAGCAGCGTTTCGTGACAGCTAACTCCAGAGCTTGAGGACACCGGCGTCGGTGAGGGCCCCATGGTCACCATGGCAAAAATCGAAGCTTGCGAGAGCCCGACAATGACGATGCCTCCATGGATGCTCAAGACCGAACCTGGTGTCTGGGCTAGGGGTTTGTTTGTGGGGCTGGAAATCTACGCTTCCACGCCATGGGATCAAGGAGAATGAGGCGGTGGTCACGCGGCATCAGGAAACCGCTAGGACCAACCGGTGATGGCGAAAATGGGAGGTGGTGGCGAGGAGAGGGTGGGAGCTGGGATGGGGAAGGACACGAATGCGAGCATGGGACGGCAAAAAATTTCAAGTGAAAAAGCGTGAGATTTTTTTGCAAAATTGCCCTCGCACAATTGTTCCAGGACGGAGAGTATGTTTTTTACTAAGCTAATTTTCAATGGAGAAATAGTCTCCCATACAAAAAGAACTGGGGTGTCGTGTGGTGTGGTGAGTGGTGACTAGTTGTATACCGCATGCATGCATGCACGTCTCCGGTGGAACAGCTGGGCAGGCCCGGGCGACGGCCACGTACGCCGCACGCCGATTTCCCCCCGCTGGGTGTACACCAAACAGATGGGCGATAGCTCCTGACAGCCAGGCACCAACTCCGCCCGCTAGCTCCCGGACAAATCGCCACGTCCGTCCATGACGCCGCCACCAGTTGGATTTGGTTCGATCGACGACGTTCGTTCCCATATATTGACCGACGTAGTGCGCGTCGTCGGTGGCGAGAGCGCGCCGCATGCGGCAAACGGGGGCGTAGGACGACGCTGAAAAAGGCCACGCTTTTCCGGTGCCGGTGCGGTGCGTGCCAACACACGAACCGACGCACGGCTGCGTCAACTTAAGCCCCACACCTAAACACGGACTATCCATCGAGGTGCACCAAGCATCACCAACACGCTCTCGTTAAATGAATCAGGGGGCATAAGCTGCCCTTGGCACGCTCTGGATTTTAGCGGGCTCGACAACAATTAATGCAGACGGCTCCAGCTCTAACGGTTAAGAAGGGTACGTTCCCTCCCCCCCTCCCGCCGCCGCGCAGGAAAACCCTAAATCTCGTCGCCCGGCCCTCCTCCCTCGCTGCCGCCAGAGGGCGTATGCAAAACCTAGTTAGTGACGGCGGCAACAGAGGTTTCTTCGCCCCCTTGCACAGTGTGGTGCGTGCGTGTGGTGTAATCACAGGACACCTCGCTGGGGCAACTCACTGGTGCGGCATGCCGCGTGGATGCAGTAGCCGCGCAGGGGATGACGGCAACCTCCGGCCATTCACGGCAGAGATCAAATCCTGAAGCAGCGGCCCTGGATTTGGCGGTGGCGCAGTGACTCCATCAAGGTGGCGGGTCATCTCCATTGGGATCATCGCCAGCGCCCTTGCTGTGTTGTGGCGGAGGCAATTGGTGGCGATGGGCCTGCGGGACGGTCACAATGTCATTGTCGTGCAAAGTAAGACACGAGTCTCCAGGGTAGAGAAGGGTATGTGTATGGGCCTCCTATACCCTTACCCGTCACCCAAATACTCATATCCGTCAACGGGTATAAGTCTTTACCATACCCGTTACGTGGCAGGGTAAATGGCCACCCGAGCATGAATATATATACCAGCATTCACAACACATTAAATTAAGCAAAAATAATAATCATAAACAACAACATATTACCATAATTTCTAACCTTTGCAGCGCATCATAGACATGAACACATACTTATGAACAACAACAAATTACAACCAACACATTCTAATAAACAATAGTACTTGCCATAACAACACCACATCATCAAAAAATAAAAAACAAGAAATTATCGTAAACACTAACACATAGAGACATACACTCAAAGTTTGTAAAATCACAACAAATTATATGGTAATTTCATCGTACATAAGGCCACCAAATAAGCATTGCAAGAAACAATACTATAGAAAGTTTAACCAAAATATTGTAGACGCACACATGTCAAAATATTAGATGGGTATATGAGTATGCAGGTATGCGTATTATAAGCCCATACCTATGTCCGTTCAGCCCTATGGGTATGATGTTTTCCATTTACATACCCACGGGTAATTTTTTTCTCATACTCGTACTCCTAAATTCCTAATAGGTTTTTACCCGACGGGTCTACTCCAGAAAAAACCCTAGATCCTCATATTAGTCGATGGTGGCGCTCTCAAGGGCACACCCTCCATGGAGGAATGGTTGAGCTTCTTATTTTGTTGCAGCCGATGCAATTCTCGTCTCCTAGACCGGGTGGCTCCAAGGGAAACCCTAAATCTGGGTATCCGGAGTGTACGATGGGTGCATGCGGCGCCATTCTCCCTCCCAGGGGCATCATTTTTGCAGCTGATGGCAACATGACGGGTCTTGAGGTGGAGCGGCCTGTTTTCTTCTACATCGAAGACGACGAGCCTCAATGGTGTGGCGCGACAAGGTCTTGGCGGCGGAAGCGTGATGTTGGGTGCAATAGGGCAGTGATGTTGTTCGGTGTCATGTTGGGTGCAATAGGGCAGTGATGTTGTTCGGTGTCATGTTGGCATCAACAGCAAGCCTAGCAAGGTCAATGCGTTGATCTCTGTCTAAAGATGGGTCCTCGGAAGATGACGACTTCTGGAGTATGCGCATGCACTGCTTGCTGAGGGTCTACTGGATCAGTGTTTTGGTTTTGATGATATGCGTAGCTGTGAGTTCAGGGCACGCGACCCTCTTCATGGTCACCCCATCATCAAGCTTGTACATGTAGCAACACTTGTCGTAAAGAAGGTGGCTTCTGTAGAATTAATGCACTAGCCAATTCAACCAAAATTCCAATAGAAGGCCTAGGCAATATATTAACATTTCAACACTCTCCCTCAACGTCTACGCTATTTTAGTCCTTAGAGTGTGATTGGATCTAGGCCGCAAAATCTTTTTTTACTGCATGAGTATGGTCTTGAACATGGGACCTATTGCCTCTGATACCATATAGACTTCATGCACTAGCCAACTCAACCAAAAGTCTGAAATAATGAAAAAGAAGTTAAGCAATATATCTATATTTTAACACATTCGGTTGATCGATGTATTATCTTGAAGGCCTTTGTTAAATAATAATGTGTCCAACCTCCATAAACCACAAATGGTGACAAGGGTACATGTAGCCTGGTATTTTCCAAAATTCAAAACTATAATTTAAAGTAGGACACGAGTCTCCAGGGTAGAGAAGGGTATGTGTATGGGCCTCCTATACCCTTACCCGTCACCCAAATACTCATATCCGTCAACGGGTATAAGTCTTTACCATACCCGTTACGTGGCAGGGTAAATGGCCACCCGAGCATGAATATATATACCAGCATTCACAACACATTAAATTAAGCAAAAATAATAATCATAAACAACAACATATTACCATAATTTCTAACCTTTGCAGCGCATCATAGACATGAACACATACTTATGAACAACAACAAATTACAACCAACACATTCTAATAAACAATAGTACTTGCCATAACAACACCACATCATCAAAAAATAAAAAACAAGAAATTATCGTAAACACTAACACATAGAGACATACACTCAAAGTTTGTAAAATCACAACAAATTATATGGTAATTTCATCGTACATAAGGCCACCAAATAAGCATTGCAAGAAACAATACTATAGAAAGTTTAACCAAAATATTGTAGACGCACACATGTCAAAATATTAGATGGGTATATGAGTATGCAGGTATGCGTATTATAAGCCCATACCTATGTCCGTTCAGCCCTATGGGTATGATGTTTTCCATTTACATACCCACGGGTAATTTTTTTCTCATACTCGTACTCCTAAATTCCTAATAGGTTTTTACCCGACGGGTCTACTCCAGAAAAAACCCTAGATCCTCATATTAGTCGATGGTGGCGCTCTCAAGGGCACACCCTCCATGGAGGAATGGTTGAGCTTCTTATTTTGTTGCAGCCGATGCAATTCTCGTCTCCTAGACCGGGTGGCTCCAAGGGAAACCCTAAATCTGGGTATCCGGAGTGTACGATGGGTGCATGCGGCGCCATTCTCCCTCCCAGGGGCATCATTTTTGCAGCTGATGGCAACATGACGGGTCTTGAGGTGGAGCGGCCTGTTTTCTTCTACATCGAAGACGACGAGCCTCAATGGTGTGGCGCGACAAGGTCTTGGCGGCGGAAGCGTGATGTTGGGTGCAATAGGGCAGTGATGTTGTTCGGTGTCATGTTGGGTGCAATAGGGCAGTGATGTTGTTCGGTGTCATGTTGGCATCAACAGCAAGCCTAGCAAGGTCAATGCGTTGATCTCTGTCTAAAGATGGGTCCTCGGAAGATGACGACTTCTGGAGTATGCGCATGCACTGCTTGCTGAGGGTCTACTGGATCAGTGTTTTGGTTTTGATGATATGCGTAGCTGTGAGTTCAGGGCACGCGACCCTCTTCATGGTCACCCCATCATCAAGCTTGTACATGTAGCAACACTTGTCGTAAAGAAGGTGGCTTCTGTAGAATTAATGCACTAGCCAATTCAACCAAAATTCCAATAGAAGGCCTAGGCAATATATTAACATTTCAACACTCTCCCTCAACGTCTACGCTATTTTAGTCCTTAGAGTGTGATTGGATCTAGGCCGCAAAATCTTTTTTTACTGCATGAGTATGGTCTTGAACATGGGACCTATTGCCTCTGATACCATATAGACTTCATGCACTAGCCAACTCAACCAAAAGTCTGAAATAATGAAAAAGAAGTTAAGCAATATATCTATATTTTAACACATTCGGTTGATCGATGTATTATCTTGAAGGCCTTTGTTAAATAATAATGTGTCCAACCTCCATAAACCACAAATGGTGACAAGGGTACATGTAGCCTGGTATTTTCCAAAATTCAAAACTATAATTTAAAGTTTTGAAAAATTATGGAAAAATATTCCTAGATAGGACAATGACTCTTTCTACGAATCTATAAAATCTCGTTGCAAAACACTTAGTATTCTAGGCTACACAAAAATAACAAAATCAGACAAATTTTAGAGATTTGAAAAATTGCATTGTTCACTACTTTAGATATACAATTTTTCCATTTTGCACACTGGTAGAGTAAATCATTATCTACGTCTAGAATTTTTGTTCCGGTTTTTTTGGCACTTCAAATTTTTATTTTCAATTTTTTAAAATAACAGGATATGTGTAGCATGCCCTACATTTGGCTGCACTTGTTCAACCTCATTATTCAATGAAAAGAAGTTTGAAACATTCAACTAGCCGGGTCATCATAGAGGGTATGTTGATTAGATACCGCTGGACTGCAATTTGTTCCCTCTTTTGGACTTTCTGCATGCTCGTGTTGAACGGACATAGCTGATCCAGCTGTGCTAGCTCCTTCCTTCATTCTTGGCTTCTGCCACAAGCAAGTCCCTTTCCGATTTAAAGGAAAAGGGCAAATAAATTGTTTCGCTTTCTACACCCTGTCTTGCTGATTGATGGAGATTTTACTACCGTTGAAGAGTGACGAAGCGTGTCATCCAAAATCGTTTGAAAAAACATGCTCCAGCGTTGCTACCGGACGAAAGCAACGGACTTTGGAGCGGCCAGCTTCGATCGTGTGTGTGTGTGTGTGTGATCTTCTTAGGCCGCTACGTCATCGCACTTTGTGATACATTTTGCTGGTTAAGTTGCTCCACTATCAGGCTACTACTTGTACTCCAACATTGCTTATTTCGCACTTCATTTGCGTAGAAAAAAGGCATTGCATATCGAGCTGGCCGTTGATTGTACTGATCACGCCTCATGTTATCTTGACTTTCTATAAAATCTTACACTAGGTTTTTCAAATTTCAACGTGCGCCAACCAAGTGACCCACACCTTGATTTTCCATAAAAAAATCAATTCCAGTTGTGTAGGAAATTTCCTGTTTCATTGTTTGTTCATAACAAGTATTATCGTAACTCATTTTGTGACAGGAAAATATACAAATAAAATCAGCACACTAAAACTCGACATACGTGTATCAAACCGACGTTTTTTCACGGTGAAAAACTGAGCTAGTGATGATGGGAGTGAGAAAAGCCGAGAGAGATCACATACAGCACGTCACTTTTCATTTTCCAGCAAAAGGGAAGCTTCTCAGCCTTCCGGGGCTATAAAGCTCCTACCTACTGCGCTCCGTGGAAACGCCAGAGCGCTCCTCCGTCCGAACGCTTGTCGTCGACGCCTCTGCTCTGCTCTGCTGCCTCCTGTAGCTAGCCGTCTCTGTCTCTCTCGGAGCTTAATTTCGTGGTGTGTCGTTCTCCTGCCATGGGGTGCAAGGCGTGCGACAAGCCCAGGCCGAGCTACCGGAAGGGGCTGTGGTCGCCGGAGGAGGACGGGAAGCTCCGCGACTACATTCTCCGCCACGGCCACGGCTGCTGGAGCGCGCTCCCCGCTAAAGCCGGTAAGGCCGACCACCGCCGCTGCTTCTTCTGCATTTCCGTGAGCATAATTGAGGAGAATTGCGACGAGGATTAGGCGCAATTGGTGTTTCTTTTGTGTGAATTTCCATGTCTCGCTCGTCTGAATTGGCCCTCTCCGGAGAAGGAAATCATGTGTTCATACCAATTCAATTTGTTCAGTAATTAGTCCCATCGTCCCTAAATTGGCGAAATGCACATTGGTTCGCCGGTCCTGATCGGAATTCTGTTGCTGCAGGGCTCCATCGGAACGGGAAGAGCTGCAGGCTGCGGTGGATCAACTACCTGCGGCCGGGGCTGAAGCACGGCATGTTCTCGCCGGAGGAGGAGGAGACGGTGATGAGCCTCCACGCCGCGCTCGGCAACAAGTAAGCACCGCCGAGCATCACTTCCCACTACTGTTCCTACTCTCTGCACTGCACACGCAAATGATTGAGACGATCGAGAGACAATTCTCCACGTCGCCTCTCTTTTTTTTTCTTTTTTTTTAGAAATGGGGTGTTCCACGTCGCCTCTCTAGATGCCGCCATGTTTTCCTTTTAGCTAGCTGCTAGCACAGTTACCTTGCTGTAGCCCACCCCCACCGTTTGGACGTGGAAGGTAATTGTCGCCGCTCGGCGTCGCTGAGCTGGCGGCAATCCAGTTGTAGAACGCGGTAAGGAAAGAGAAGATGAAACGGAAAAGGGGAAGCTGGTGATCGATGCTTGCTGACCTTTTGCCGTAGTGGAGCTGATGCTGACGCTCACGCTCCTCAGACGCTCCCCCACATTCGAGAAATCCACGAGATTTCCCTCTGTCTGCTGGGTGCACATTGCCATGATTAGACATGCTTCTTTTCCTTCTTCAAATTAGTTGTTTATAGAAAAAAAGTGTGGACCTCTTTAGGACAGCGATAAACTAAAAGTTGGGATAGATAGACGGCTAGACTAGATAGAATAATGTGGACTTGCTAAATGCCATACAGTACTACAGTTGCGTCCTACAGCAAGTTAGCCGAAAAAATCATTATATATATATTTGTTCGAGAAAAAAACATTCTTCTTTTCTTCAAGTATATTCCAGTTGCTCTCTGCGCAGAAGATTACTACCGGCCAGCGAGCACCGCGCGTCTGTAGAGAACAGCGACGAGAACATGGCGGCGACTATTTGGACCAATCCGCGCTCACCTCACTCGCGCGAGTTAATGAAGACAGCTGCCTCGACGGTCCGAACTGGCACGTAGTCGTCTCCCGCGATAGGATTAGATTCTTTATTGGGTCTCGCAATTATGTCCCCCGAAAAATATCAAAATTTTATAGTAGTATGATCGGTAGTGACCACACATGAATAGACTACGTACACCACGCATTGTCCCTTTCACCCCCATTAGGTTTTTGTTTGTTTAAGCTTCTTCTTCTACCAACAAAGAAAAAGAAATGTCAAGTTGTCAATGCAGCAAAAGCTTAATTTCCACACCACTAACCTCGCCGACAGAAATGGAGTTAAGTGAACCACAAGCCTGGCTTAATTATTACTGACGTGAATGAAACTTGTGCCGCAGGTGGTCGAGGATCGCACGCCATCTGCCGGGGAGGACCGACAACGAGGTGAAGAACTACTGGAACTCCTACCTCAAGAAGCGGGTCGACGGCGGCGGCGCAAACGCCTCGGCCAACTCCGCCGCGGACTCGGACGGCTCGCGGTCGCAGAGCCCGGGTCATCCAGGGGTGACCAGCAACGCGGCGCAGGAGCCGGCGAGCTCGGGCTCCTCGGAGCCGCCGCACGAGTCGTCGTCGGCCGACTCCAGCTGCCTGACCGCGACGACGACCGAGCCCCCCGCCGCCTGCAGGGCCCACGCGCCGGTCGCTCCCAAGGTGATGTTCGCGGACTGGCTCAATATGGACTACGTCGGCGGCGGCCAGATCGCCGCGGCGCCTGGTCTGGACGTGGTTGGTGCCGGTGCGAGCCCAGGCGGCGATCAACGTCAGGTCGTGAGCCAGGGGTCCGCGCAGGTGGACGGGCCGTCGTCGGGCGTGGAGGACTCCCTGCACGGGTTCGGCGATACCGGCTCCTGCTGGGAGTTTCTGGAGCAGTTCGACGGCATGGATCAGATGCAGGCCGGCGGCGGGTTCTGCGACCTGCTCGCCATGAACGAGTTCTTCGGCCTCAACTAGCTAGCGCGTGCGTGCGTGCGTGGATGGCCAAGGAGGCGGAGGAATATAGAGTTTTTTAGACAATTTCGTCAAGTTAATTATGGCGCGTCTGTAATACCGCACTGTAAATTACCAAGTCCCGTGTATGTATGTATATTGTATAGAGAAAATTTAGCAACGTAATAGTATTATACAAGTGCAGTGCTGTCCACTTTGGTTTGGAGATTGGGGCACCGACAGTAAGATGCATGGACGAAAGAAGAATGCAACTGTTGTTGATTTAGTACTACTCCTAGTTAACAATAGCGTTATCTTTCCAAATCTCGCTTTGATTAATAAATTCTCGCTGTGAAGTGCCAAGTTTCGTTCCACTTTAAAAACTGTCGAGGGACCCTTTACCTTTCACGTTGGCTTCAAGTTGTGCCAAATGTTTAGTTTATTTTGTAATTATTGAAAGCAAGCAGCCCCAACTTGGAGTAAGAAATTCATGCATGCATGTGTCTTTCTTCCATAAAACCAAGATAACCGTCCGATCGTGGTTGTGAGTTGTGACTATTTGTATCCCCGTTCCATCTTATAATTGACGAGAAATGCATGTTAGTGGGTAGTGGCTGCCTCTACTTTCGTCTTCCATACCTTTGCCTTTTCTATTACCCTTTTGTTCATTTGTATCATGCCCACGATGTTAATTAGCATTAGGTTTTAAGATGATGTGACTAATTATCATCTAGAACACCGAACAGGGAACAAATTCCAATGAACTTATATGCGGTTGAAGCATTCCTTTGCGAGCTCGATGCAGGCTTAGTGATGACATGTTGCAATCGATCAGGGCAGCAACACTGGCCTCCGGAGGCATATGGCTCGTCAAGGGCAACGAGCAGCAGGTGGACGATGTGGAGATGCAAGAATAACACGGACAATACCCACCTGGTGGCGGGCGATGGTCGTCAACCTTCTAATCCCTACATCGCCCTCATAGTATCGGTAGGTAGGAGTTTTGGTGCCTTCACCCCTAAGGCCTTGTTCGGCATGAGTGGTCTAATGTGGTTTGCAGTGTATTATCCCCCAGGGATTGGGTGGAAACACTTCGCTCACCAAATCCCCTTCCATCATGCTAATCCACTTCCTCACCAATCCCACTCTCCAACTCATTCCGTTCGTCACAGAGGGAAATTTATCAGGTTTAGTGCAAGGTAATCGCTGGATCAGTAGCTTCAGCGACGACGATGCTTCAAACAGAGGCCAGAAATGCGAGGGGAGAGGCGTGTTTTACTTCCACCTCTACCCGACGTGGTCCAATGTGTTTTCCTGGGATCGCTGGGGCTGAGCCCACCCAAAACCGGCTTGCCGAACAGCTGAAGCGTGGTTTGTTGTGTTTTTAAGTGGGACGGGATTATACTCAGGAAACCCTGTCAAAACTCCTCCGCCGAACAGGGCCTAAGTGTGTGTTTATCGCACCGGATAATAAAACCTCCTCTTTATATATGTGGCGTTGTGTGCGAGGGACCTAAATCGGTTGGTTTTGGGTGACCCGATCAGGCATGTATGCGAAGGAGGAACTTTGTCTTCCTTATTTTTCCTAACAATTTGTTATCCCTAAGATCAATTCCAGCATTCTCCTCCTTAATCGTATGAAAAACTAACATCATAAGACACTCTCAATAGAAATAGCATAGAAAAACAAAGTGTTAAAGATACCAATGAAATGTCATTGAACCTCTTTCCTCTAGTACATCATTCTATGTCAAAATGTAAAACATATGTGTTCCTTCATGATAGTTTGTCGATTCAACGATCCTTATTTACATGATGAGAAGGCTTTTCTGCAACCATAATTCCGACAATATAATCATAATTATGGGTGAAAAGCCTTCGATAAATGGATCTGTAGATAGAACATACTCATATACTTAACATCAATAGCTTGAGCGTGGATTCTTTTTCATCCAACATGATTGGCAACACCATTTGACTTGTTGTTACTTGTATATAAAACCTGCGTGTTTATAATACAGTAAGTGGTTTGAAAATGCTATCTATCACCTTAATTTTTGCAAATGTAATTTCTTTGACATGCAATTTGCTCGGTAGACTCTTAACATGCCACATGATTAATTGCATCATTATTGATGCTATCAAGGTCATTTTCGAGCTTTTCCTAGATATAGCTACACATGCAAGGGTGAGGATCTGACATGGCGTGAAATATATACACACCTTTGGTGTAAAGTTGTGTAGTGGATCTCGGGAGCCTCGAATTAAGTTATGGGAATGGCACCAAACTTGTTGTAAAGTTTTCATCTCCAAGGGCACCACTAGTTGAATGAGGCACCACACATTGTGTGAGGTCTCGAGGAGAACATTGTGAGATTTGATGGCGCTTGAGGAGCATTGTTCACAACACTCCTCCAACGGAGATAAGCTTCCATTTGGAAGTAAACTTTCAGATACATCTTTGTCTCTGCGTGGCTCAGTTATTTCTATATACAAACTCTTTTACTTCTGCATTTGCTTGTGACAACATTCGAGCGTAAAGTTATCTATCTAGCTATCATAAAGTTGTTTATCTCAGCCTATAATATTTAGATTTTTCTAGGGATAGAATATTTAGGCTTTGAGCTTTCTAAATTAAACACTAGTTTATTTCTGCATTTATTCAAGCCAGAAACATAATTGTTTTAAATCACATATGCACCCCTTCTAGGAGACATCTAGGTCCTTCCAAAGTTGCTAGAGACAAAGTTAACTACAATAATTTTCTAGAGCAAGCTGACTTGAATGATTGCAAACACCACCAGTTCTTGATTTCATACAATTGATTGAACTTTAGATAAGCATATTTCTACATTTTTGTGTCAACATAGCAATAGCACGAAGCTGTACCATGAAATAACTATTTTTGGAGTCGTTTTGAGACAATCACTTGCTCTAGATTAATCCGCCAATCCGACGCCATGAGCGAGTGATATGACCGATGCAAAGCATAACGGGTCGACTCCTAAGCCTACATCGTCACATGAATTTGTACATTGTAGTGGTGGTGTGCCGGTGTATATGGAAGCTATCGGCTTGAATCCAATTGGAATCTTGGTTAACAAGGGATAATTATTTGGTTTGCTTTCGATGCCAATGATGTTATAGAATCTTACTATTTTTAAAATATCATGTGGCTATCTCTTCACCTTAATTTTCACAAGGCGGAGCTAGGGTTGTGTTGGGTGTGCCCTGGCACACCCAGAATTTTGGTGAAAAAACGGGATCAACTCAGCTGTAGCTGGCCCGTCACGGTACAACAATGAAATTTTGCTTAAAACAAAAAGAAACACCAGAAATTTGCTCAAATGTCCTGGCCCATTAGTAACTAGAGCCCATAAGGCATAAATTGCTCCCCTTCACCTCATATGGACGCTCAGTCTCGATCGCTAGAAGCGACTGCTCCCAATACCCCGGGGGCTCCTAGTCTCCGCGCGTTAGCGCGAGCTAGTTAGCTCCGCCCGTGTACCGTGGGATGGGCCAGGCCCAGTAAAACCGAAATGACTTCTTTCTGGATGTTTCTTTCTATTTGTTTTTTCCTTTTTGTTTTTATAAAGTGAACAATTATAAAATTCGAACAGTTTCAGATCGAAACATTTTTAAAAATCAAAACTTTTTGAAACTGAACAATTTTTCGAAAATTTGAATAAATTCGAATTTGAACAAATTTGTAATTGAATAATTTGAGAATTTGAACAAAATTTTGGGTTTGAACAAAAATTCGAATTGAACAATTTCGAATTTGAACAAAATTCATATTTGAACAAAAAATTAAATTTGAACAAAAATAAATCTTAGCAATTTACGAAAATTGTACAAACTAAAAAAAAAGTGTTCAAACATAAAAAATGTTCAAATATAAAAAATGTTCAAATTTGAAAATTGTTTAAATTTAAATAATATTCAAACATAAAAAATGTTCAAACATAAAAAATGTTCAAACATAAAAAATGTTCAAATATAAAAAAATTTCAAATTTAAAAATTGTTTAAATTTAAAGAATATTCAAACATAAAAAATGTTCAAACATAAAAAAATGTTCAAACATAAAAAATGTTCAAATTTAAAAGAATGTTTAAATTTATAAAATGTTCATATTTAAAAAATATTTAAAAGTTTTAAGAAAGAAAAACGAAAAAAAAAAGAAAACGAAAAACCAGAAAACCAGGAAAAAACGAAGGAAAAAACCATGAAAAAAAAAACTCACCTACCGCCGCGTTAACGGGCCGGCCCAACATTGCACCCACGCGGGCGGAGCGAGGTTCCGTCCCGCTAACGGGCGGAGCATAGGAATCGCGCAATACCCCCCTTTGTAACATTTTGTCCGGTTCATTAACCTATTTTAACTTCTCAACTATTTAAATTGCTATTTTTTTCTAATTTTGAACATATTTTGTGAGATATAATATTGTAAGACTTTATTTTGCTCTTTACATTGTATTTTCTACTAAAATTGTGTGTTATATATGATGCCCATTTTTTTGAGAGGTGCACACCCTCCAAAAAATTTCATGCAGCGGCGTAGCTTCACCAAAATAGTTGGTCGGGCCAATGCACTAATGATGGTCAAATGGTCTGTTAGTGGGCTGAGTTTTTCTGTTAGTGGGCTGAGTTTTCCATATACCTTAGGAAGAAAAATCTTCTTTAACCTAGGTCGGGCAAGCCGTGACCCCGTTTTGCCTAAGAAAGCTCCGCCAGTGCTCATATGTGCAATAAAAATTTGAGGGATCGTGGCAATGCATGTGCATTCAATTAAAATATATTAAATGTTTGAAATGATTTCCTTGTCCAACTCAATATATATATATTAGACATTGTTTGAACATTTTATATGCCCTTTTATTTGATTGGAATTATATGTAGTTTTGAATTCTAATAATAAGTCTTGTCGGTATTGTTAGACTACATGTATGGTTAGGTTAGATTAGGACTCTAGGTATCTTGCCTTGTACTCCAAGTCTACGTATCTTGCCTTGTACTCCAAGTCTCTACCTACCCCTTTGTACCGCCTATATATATCCCCACCCGGGTCAGATCAATACAACACAGAAATTAGGGATTCATATCTTTCCACATGGTATCAGAGCGGTTTGTCTCACGACGCCGATCCTAGGTTCCTAAACCACTTCCGCATTGTGCTGCCCCCGGGGAGATCTCTCCTCGGGGGGCGCGGCACCCGATCTCGATCAATGATCGGATCGGTTCTTTTAGATTAGATCCAATTTTCGAAATTTCTCCAATTCCTAGTTTCTTTAGATTAGATCCAGTTTAGCCAGCAAATAAAATCCCTAGATCTCTATTACCCTCAAAATTCCAGTAAAAACAGTGCAAGATCGGTACTTTAATCAACATCCGGGTCATCATCGATGAAGGATTTTTGCTGCCGCCGGCTTCGTCCGGCCATATCTGCGCTTGGGCTCTACATCGACATACGCCTGACGCCCGGACTCTTCGTGCGCCGATCCAATCTACTTGCAGCGCCTACGGGGCGGGGGCGTCGCCCAGCGTGCCCGACGCCGGCTGCTCGTCAAGGCGTTCCGTCCAGGAGCTCTAGCACCAACGCGCATGCATGTTCGTGAGGCCAGGCTATGGCGTGGAGTATCTTTCCTGTTGATGTGCTGTGGATAAAAAAAAAAGAGGTTTGCAATTCTATGACTCCAAGCCAGATTCGATCTATCTCAACAGGGCCGCGTCTCCACCACAGCGTCGATCATGGGAGGCCAAACTGGTGCGCCAGGCTCTACATCGACAAACTGCCTGGCGTGGTCACCGACCATGGACCCTTCGTCGACACAATTTTCAGTCACATCAAGATCTGCACTGCACCGATCTGAACTACATCGACCCGAAGATAAACGTCAAGCTGTACGACTAAATCAAGCTATAAGCGAGTTTTTTGTCGAGTTCTACATCGCCAACATAAACATGGTCTTTCGCCGCCGCCGACAAAAACCCCGCCGCCGCCGTGATCTTCGATCGCCGCCGCCGCCTAAAAACCCGCCGCCGCCGCAGAATACCTGCCGCCGTCTCCCTAAAAACCCACCGCCGCCGCAGAATACCTGCCGCCGCCGCCTAAAACCCTGCCGCCGCCGCAGAACACCTGCCGCCGCCGCCTAAAACCCGACGCCGCTGCAGTAACCCTGTCGTCGCCGCCGCCTAAAACCTGCCGCCGCAGTAACCCTGCCGCCGCCGCTAAAAACGCGCAATTTTTTGCGCCTCCGGCTCTAATACGGCTACAATGACCACGACAACCTCGACCACGGCTACATCATGATCGGCTACCTCGACATCGACATCAAGAACAATGTCTGCAGCAACTCAAGAACTCCAGTCAACAGCGTCCGCGTTGTCACTTGCGTCCACGCCACTCCCGCTGTGACTGCAGGAGGGAAGAGAGGAGAGACCGGGAAGGCACCAGAGGTGCCGACCCATCAGAGACGCAGTTGATGATGACATGGAGTAGAAAACAAAAGCGCAAAACTTCAAATCCAGTCGCAATCGTCCGCTTCACTCCCGCTACGACTGAGGGGGAATGTTAGAATAAGTAATACGTATATGACTTAGGCTAGGACTCTAGACTTTCTTGTGTACCAAGTTATTAGGTTTCTTGTCTCCTAAGTCTTGTACCTCTTTATATACCTCCATATGAGTCAGGTCAATACAACACACAATTACAGAGATACACAACTTTTCACAGGTATTTCACCTTTCTAAAAGAAATACTCCTCCAACCGTCAATGGAGATGTCATTGTTCATAATAAGTGACCTTCAGCTCTTCGTTCGGCGACGAGATCTTCTTCCCGGCGTCAATGGTGGTGCTGTAAGATTACAGTTTTTTAGGGACGGTCTTCAAGATCTTGCTTCGCCAGATCGGTTTTGGATTGTTTCTCCTGGTTACCGCGAGGAGGGTTATCCTCGCAATATTTGTCCCGATTGCTACGTCTTCGACAATGGTGATTCGTAGTCTCGACTTTCCAGCTATGTTGATAAGGCTGTTCGGTTTCTCTTCCCTGGAATACTAGTGTTGGTATTCTTGTCGATGTGGTATGATTGCTTTAATGGTGGCGTGGCGTGCACGTAGCCTTGGCACTTCAGCTCAAATTTTTAAAAAAAGAGAACCACTGTTGGTATTTACAGGTTTATGGTTTGATATTTGTGTCATTATCTTTTCGATGACTTCAGAAAAATACAAGAATGTGTCATGAAAGAAGAAGAGTTTGAAAGCCTCAAAGATTAGCTCGTTTTCTCTTAGACTTTATTTTATAATCTCTACCATATATTGTTCGTTGCTATAATAAATCGTGGTATTGTTTCAAAAAATATTTAGAGGACTGAAAGGAGTATTTTACATTTTCATAAATCAGAAAGTTCGGAACTGCAAAATTTTGCAACACGTGAAAACGTATAGAAGGAATGTATCTGCTCCCGTACCAATATATAATGGACAGGGCTATTTTCGTCATTTTCTCCCCCACCAAATCCACCTCGCCGCTGCCCTAGCTTTCGACCTTCGGCGAGGCTCCCCTCCCGTCGTCTCCCCCAACCGCGACGAACACCCACGAGAGGGGCTTCAAATCTGGCCTGATCCGGCCGCCCAACACCTAGATTCCACCACCCGAATCCTCTTCTCCCTCGCCGATCTCCTCGTCGCTGTTCGATCCGCCCGTTCTTGCGTCAAGATCTGAGCCCTCCTCGCACGCACCCATGGATCCGCGCGCCAGGTACCCTCCGGGAGCCGGCAATGGTCGCGGCGGAAACCCTAACTACTACGGTCGTGGCCCGCCGTTCTCGCAGCAGAACCACCACCAGCAACAGCAGGCGTCGGCGGCGCACCAGCAGCAGTACGTGCAGCGCCAGCCGCAGCAGCATCACCAAAATAACCACCACCACCAACAGCAGCAGCAGCAATACCAGCAACAGCAGCAGCAGCAGCAGCAGTGGATGCGGCGAAACCAGATCGCCCCCAGCGAAGCGGGCGCGTCCGGGACCAGCGGGCCGAAGGCTGTGGCGCCATCCCCGACGGTGGTCGGCAACGACTCTAGGTAAGAAGATATACAGCTTAGTAGTTTGGACGGCGATTTTCAGGTTATGGTATCTGTTGCCTTAAAACATAGCTTAAGCACCAGCAATGTAGCTTGTGGAAGCCAGCCAAATTGCAGTGGGGGACACTTCTGGACTGTAACACGAGTAGTTTCACATCCATTGTGCAATTAATGAATCATTAGGTTAGGCGTGGTCATGAATAGCCGTTACCTTGGAGAAACTAGAGCTGGAGATGGCTAATCGTGCTCTGTTTGTGCAGTTCGCAAGATTGGAAGGCACAGCTGAAGCTTCCACCCGCAGATACACGATTCAGGACGGAGGTAACTCATCCAGCTCGGTTCTATATTTTATTTACTTGATTGTGGGTATTTTCTATACCAGGAATCCCTGAACATAAAATTGTGTTGGTCACCATCTCTACTTTGCATAACTAATTTTTCCTGTTGTGATAGAAATTCTACGCATGACTTCCTACATTTTATCTTCTTTTTTTAATTTTGATGCTTACTTTGCATGCTGAATATATGTATTCTTTGATCAAGAATTTGGAGAACCTTGGATTGAACAATGATTTCCGAAGTTTATGAGATATCTTCACGTTAGAACTTGCAAATCATCATCTCATTACTTGATACTCGATGCTAGTTGTTTGTAATTTCAGCATAGATAAGTAAGAAATTATTGTAATGATAATACTCGCATATGAACCCCATTAATTATTGTAATGCTTTGTAAGGGGTAATGGAGGTATCAGAGGCAGAAGATGGATCATAACTATGACTTATTTATTGATAGCTTGGTTAGATCAGATGTATCTGCCTCTTATAGATGTCCTACACATGAGACTTCAACAGGACTCCAGTTTGAATAGAAACTTTCCTATATAACTGAAGACTTCACCAAAGACTCTCACAGCATTCCAAACTTGACACTGATGCTGAAATTGATCCAACATGTACCAATCCTTATTTGATCCTGTAGCTTGCGCCCTACTCCATCTGGCAGCTAGCCACATGTTGGATGTGCTGTAGCGAATTTCTTACATAACAACTGGAGTTAATTTCTCTAGGTTATAAATGTTGCCCACACTTAGGTGCGCCGATGCGATGCATCAGCTATCCATGAGGTTAAATGGTTATGTACATGTTTCAGAATTTGCTTGTGCTGTGAGTACATTTTGTTAAAACTAAGCGTGTCTTGAGTTTGCATCTGTAGTATTATGTTTCAGTATTTAAATTATATTGTTCCTCTTGTGTTATTGCTATTAATTTTGATGTTATGGTGAGCTTGTGCATTATGTTGCTTCCTTGCTTTGCATGTTGCTGCGCTCCTAATTATCTAATTTTGTTCTATGCATAGGATGTTACTGCCACCAAAGGAAATGAGTTTGAAGACTATTTCCTCAAGCGCGAACTCTTGATGGGAATATACGAGAAAGGATTTGAAAAACCCTCTCCTATCCAAGAAGAAAGCATTCCTATTGCATTAACTGGAAGTGATATTCTTGCTAGAGCAAAGAATGGAACTGGCAAGACTGCTGCATTTTGCATTCCTGCACTTGAAAAGATTGATCAAGACAAAAATGCTATTCAAGGTTTGTTCTACACCCTCACTTATAAGATACTGTTTACAGGTCAAACTTTTAGCACTTCCTTGATGTTAAGAGCTGGTGGATTTTTTGATATGTATGCTTGTTTCTTATCATCTTGGGGTTTTCTTTGTGTGTGTGCATGTGGACACATTTCGGCTATATTGTATATAAGGTTCTAATAGTGCAATGCTGCTTTTTGTGATATGTAGTTGTTATAGTTGTTCCCACGAGGGAATTGGCTCTACAGACTTCACAAGTTTGTAAAGAGCTTGGCAAGCACCTGAAGATCCAAGTTATGGTCACCACTGGTGGAACTAGCCTCAAGGATGATATTGTTCGTCTACATCAACCTGTCCATTTACTTGTTGGAACGCCTGGGCGTATTTTGGACCTTACGAAGAAAGGTGTTTGCATTTTGAAGGACTGTTCAATGCTTGTTATGGACGAGGTAATTCATTCTAAGCTTGTCTAGATACAGTCACGTTGCTTGCATGGTTTTGTAGATGGTTGGTTTAGCTATGTTATGTATTACCTGCGTTCCAAAATATAAGCCTTTTAGAAAGCTACTAAAAAGGCTCATATTTCGGAACAGAGGTAGTAGATTTTATCATCATATTTTGTAGACAGTATCTGTTCACTTGTATTTGTATGTGTCAACTAGCACCACTTTTGCCTAGCCTGTTAGGTTCGCAACATAACATTGTTTGCTTTGCGATGCCGCGAGTTAGGATTTTTTTACCGAGTTAAACACCCTGTTCTGTTCGTGGCCGCTCCTGTGGCAATAACAATACTCCTTTTGCCAATTACCACACGGGTTCCACACTTCAGAAAAGTGTGGAAAGATGTGTTTGGGCTATCCTAAGTGTGGCTACTATTTTGATGACCTAACATAGGGATTTTGACATAAGAAGTTATGGATTTTGCTAGTACACAAACCAAACATGGCATGAATGTATAAGTGGTTGGTATGGAGCTAAGAATTGTCCCTTGCCAATACTGTAGTTGCAAACCTAACTTGAGTTCATCAGCAAAGAAATAGCGCTTGCATCTCACACTGTGCATTTCAATTACCATTCTAGAAGTGCCTTTGGATTATAATTGTAGATAGAGAATGTTTAGCTATTGGACGGTGCAGTTGTATGTTCTCTCATTGATAACCAAACCATACGTGTCCGAAAAAATACCCATGTATTTTAGGTATCTCTGATAAATATTGTGCACTCGTATATGTGTTTCCTTGTATTTTTCCTTTCTCAAATGAGTGCCAGACAACTTTCTTGGTTGCCAATTGCCTGATCCAGTGACCCCCTGTTCTTTTGAGTTACCCATTATCGATTACGTTGTAATTCTGTTTGCCCCTAAAGAAAACAGGCAAATGTGTGTTTCCTCCCCCAACTGTTATATCAAGCTGTTCTTTCTGTTTCTGATTGAAGAAATATTTTTTTGGAATCAATTTGTAAATATTAAGTTCATTACTTTTTAGCCCAGTTGTAAATAACTATGAGAATGTTAGAAAGATCATGAGGAAGTATGCATATTTGCAAGCAAGACTTACCTGTGAAAAAATTGAGATACGTTCTTAGGCTAAATAGTAGCTGGAAGTGAGAAACACTGGTATTAATATCATTTTGTAAGTGACTTCTGAATAAGACGATGAAACATATGGAATGGGTATGCATGAAGGCAAAAGTTTTGATCTGTAAAAGAATGCAGTTATGGTTCATAAGGACAAATATAACTAGAAATGAGAGATAACGCTAGGCTTCACCTTTTAGTATTATTACAATGAAATTTGCTTAAGCTATATTTTAGTTGAATTTATGTTTAACTGAGTTTGCTTGATATTGCACTATTTTGGTTCTGCAGTCTTGGTGTTGTCAGTAAATAAAGACATCCGCATACATATCTTTGTGCTTTCCTTATGAGAGGTTTTGCCTTTTTGTGCAGGCAGACAAGCTTCTCTCTCCTGAATTTCAACCTTCCATAGAGCAGTTGATCCGTTACCTTCCTGCAAGTCGACAAATTTTAATGTTTTCAGCAACATTCCCTGTGACTGTCAAGGAGTTCAAGGACAAATATCTGCCTAAACCTTATGTCATTAACCTCATGGATGAACTTACACTGAAGGGAATTACACAGTTTTATGCTTTTGTGGAAGAAAGGCAGAAAGTTCATTGCCTTAACACCCTATTCTCAAAGGTTTTGATTTTGTTTCTTAGTTTAGTTAGGCATTTTGATCTCTTACATAACATATAACTAATCCATTTTATGTTTATATTCATACAGCTTCAAATAAATCAATCAATAATATTCTGCAACTCTGTGAATCGTGTTGAGCTATTAGCAAAAAAGATCACGGAGCTTGGTTACTCTTGCTTCTACATCCATGCAAAAATGCTGCAGGATCACCGTAACAGAGTTTTCCATGATTTCCGTAACGGGGCATGCAGGAACCTTGTTTGTACAGGTAAGTCTCTTTTGTATTGCCCATTTTCTTTCTGACTGTGCTTGTGCTCTCACACTACAAAGTAAAATATTTGGACCACTCAATCTAGCTTATGTCTTCACCCTACTATTTATGTACTTTCTTTTGATGAAAAGGTGTTTCAACAGTTGACATGGAATTCTTACTTGGGCCAATTACTTATATATGTTTTCTTCAATAACCATCTGCTTGTTTTGTTGATTTTGAACTTTGGGTAGTGAATTTAATCCACTGAGACATGCTTGTCAAATTTCAAATGACTAACTGAATGATGATTGTCAAAAATTAGTTCTGTCAGTTAAAAAGATAATGAAAAGAAAACCTAAAGTGTCTCATGCCTATCAATTTTCCCGTGGTTACTTTTAGAATTTCATGAAACTGCTTGTTATAAGCAGAATCAATTCAATGGTGAATTTATTGAGAAATAAACAATTAGTTGCTGCTGTTTTTTTAGCATGTGGGGTTCTGGCTAGTAAAATTGTCTAGTTGTTGGACTTGTTGCTGAAAAAAAAGTCTGGGCTGTGTGGCATATGGTTTGTTTCCAGTTTCTTATGTTTGTGGTCACATCTTTTTCAGATCTTTTCACAAGGGGGATAGATATTCAAGCTGTTAATGTTGTTATCAATTTTGATTTCCCCAAGAGCTCTGAAACATATCTCCACAGGGTATGGCATTGTAATATTTTTTATTTTATTCCTGTACTGTGAAAATTGATTTTTTCATTCTTTATGTTGAGTCTGTATAATATTCTATTTGGTCCAACAATATTAATTCTTTTTTATTGGCACAGAGAAATAGATTTCTTATATCTTTTAAATGGTTATCCTTGACGTTATGTTGTTTACCTTTTGTTCGTACGTGGTATAATTCCTGCTGTGATACTTAATTATTATCTTGACCCTTTTTGGCTTTATAGGTCGGTAGATCTGGAAGATTTGGTCATCTTGGCTTGGCTGTGAATTTGATCACCTACGAGGATCGGTTTAACTTGTATGATCATTTTTTCTACCACAAATTTCATGAGGTCTAAATCTGTAGTTTCTTTTTTGACAGAATATTGTTTCTGCAAACAGGTATAGGATTGAGCAGGAGCTTGGGACCGAGATAAAACCAATTCCCCCTCAGATAGACCAGGCCATATATTGCCAATGATAGGATACTGTCTTCACATGTATTCACTTCCTCTGAGAGTAATAAGAAGACAACTCTTGTAAATACCATCTCATCACCTAGCAGGTAACACAATTTCTTGTTTGTGGTCAATGTCTTCATGTCATGATACACAAGCAGTTTATAAAACACAAATTACCAACGACTGCAAAGAAGCTGCACCTGAAGTTTGTACTGTCTTGTGGGGGTGGTGTGACATCCATGAGCTGGTTTTACTGTGAGAACTGCTTGCATATGTGCGCAAGTTTTTGTCCTTTTTTGCAGGTTGTCACTTTTGACAAATTTAGTGCACAAATGCATCACCTATGTTTACATATTAGTAGAGCTGTGAGGTTAGTGTAGGTAGTTTTATGTTATCTCAGTCAACTCTTGAACTTAAAAGAACACTCCACAAAACTACTTGTATAACAGAAAAATTATTGTAAAACTACACGATGAAGTTTTTTTTGTTGCAACAGAAGTAAATGTAAGACAGATTATTACCAGAAAATCACACAATGCTGTTTCACCTTTCTGGTCCCACCCGACCTGCCATTATCTATGTTACTGTGTCGCGCAGTGGACAACATAGTCCCCATCCACTGGATGGTTGCCACGTGGGGGTGACACACCCATGGGCTTGGTTTACTGTAAGAATTGCTTGCAGGTCTGCACAAATTTTGTACTTCTGTAGGTTGTTGCTTTTGACAAATTTAGTCCCATCACAAGTGCTGTAGGTTTGGCCTTTTTTTGAGATGTCACCTATGGTTACATATTAATAGAGCTGTGAAGGTAATATAGCTTAGGCCGTTTTCTTTTATCTCGGTGAACTATTTAATGTAAAATAACACTTCGTAGAACCACTTGTAGAACAGAGAAACATTGTAGTATTAGTATTACACATTGAAGTATTTCCTGTAACAGAAGTACATGTACGCCAGATTTTTATCATAAAAGCACACATGTGCTGTTTCACCTTTGCCCCGTACCTGACCTGTCATTGTCTATGTTTACCTTGTCGCCATTGGAAACATAGAACCCACCCACTGGATGGTTGCAACACATGCAATTGGCCTGAAAGCTGCATGGCGAACTTGGGAACGCTTTTGTTAGTTCTTGCCACGTGGGCGGCACCTGTACTGCCGATGTGGAGGATCTTTTAACCCAGTCCTGCACCCACATAGAATAATATAGGATGGGTGGAGCCAGTTAGCTATGACGAACACGTGCGGATTTCTCATCAAATCTGCCTCCCATATCACATTTGAATGATGCAGTTACATATTGCTCCAGTTTTTAAATCCACGATTAGCTCTCCATGCTTATGTTTACCTCTTGCTACAGCTCATGTTTACTTTCTATCATGTGTGCAGGTTTTATCTTGGGCCTCCTGTGGTGTATGGGAACATTATTGTGGATCATGTGTGAGACAAGACATCCAGCTTGGCAAGTTCTGATGAACCTCGTTATGCTAACATTAGTGTGGTTAACCAGGGCAAACGCCCTGTTACTCTCAGGCGCACAGCGGTTGTACATTGCTAGGTGCCTGTTCCTGGGCTAGCCGTGGCCTTTTAGTTCTTCCCATCATAGTTCATGTCTTCTCTTCGTGGTGTCATTAGCTATCTCTGACAGGACATTTTAACCCTGTTACTTACCGGTTGTGTGTCTGCGTTGTTGGTGCACGCAAGTGGGGGTATCTCAAGTCCCAGCTTGGCCGTGTGTTCTCAGTGAGAAGTGTTCGTCCAACTTGAGCTCTGAACTGTCAAAGAAGCATCTTAGCTGCTAGGGCCTTGAGCTATTGGTCATGAACTGGATATTAGTCCGTCAATAATGTGCAGTGAGCTGCATTGTGCTATGCAGTCGTGCTCTTGCATCATGCATAGTAGTGGCCAGGGCCTTCAGCTACTGGCTGTGAACTGGATATTGGTTTGTCAATAATGTGCAGTGAGCTGCTTTGTGCTATGCAGTCCTGCCATTGCATCATGCCTAGGCAGTGTGCCTGTATGTCATGATACCCAGAGTCTGCTCTATCTTTCCGAGTTGTACTGTTCAATAAAAGAGCATATCTGCTGCTACCTATTCCGGAAAAGGGTTGTCATTTTTCATTGTGCACCATCATTTTGCTGGTTCATTCTGTGCTGCCTTACATCTGTGATGAAGTGAAATGATTTCATTCGTGAATGGAAATATTAACGTTTTACTGTAGGTATTACACATGGCTTATCCCTCTTACATCAGGTTCAAACGAGGGATTCGTCTTGCATGTTGTCAATGGTTTTGAAAATTCAACACTTTGCAAACCAAGAAGTGAAGGGGGAAATGCAGTCATGAGCATTGAATCCCTCTGCTTCCCGAGATTTTGTATCAGTTCGACTTCCGCTGCTGGCCAAACTCTCCTCTGAGGAGTGCATGGCCTGGTAAGCTGAGAGTGGCAAAGGGCTCTCCCCGTGAGAGTCTGGAGTTGGGGCAGCATGGGACAAGTCAAATGACGTTGTCTAGGAAATATTCAAACACGCTCCTGAATCCAGACGGAGCCAGTACTGTATATCTATATCTATACTCCTATATAGTGTACCAATAAAAGACATAGGAACCGTTGGATCTTTCTAATCGGACGGTGTATATTAAACACTTTAACCGAGAGCACTATGTGGCAACCTATAAGCCGTTGGATAGAATAATCGGACGGCTCATAGTGCAAGGATTCGCGGTGGAACCGTTACGACGCTGCCAGCCTGCCACTCTTCTGGAGTATTCTTTACCTGATTGTCCCACTTCTGTTTAGAAGTATCTCGCAACTTGGACTATGTTTGAGAGAATGCAGGCAGGTAGCAGCACCTTGGCAGTACCACCCTACCAGACGGTCTTGCTCGGCCTTCGCCGCCGCCTGCGCTGCTGCCTCTGCTTCTTCCTCTCCTCTTCTTCCACTTCCCTTGCTATTGCTATTCACTCAATATCCTCTTCCTCCTCCATCAGCGTTACCACGCAGCCACACAGCGCTTCTTCGCTTTTGAGCAGCCGAGCCCGAGCAATTAGGCGAGCAGCGGAGGGCCAGCGCAAACCGGTAGCGGAGCTGCTCAATCCGCGGGCACGACGGTCGGCGGCGGAACGGAGCTGTGCCTGTGCGTGCGCGCGACCTCGGTGGAAGGCGGCGTGGGATATGAAGGGATAAGGTTGGGGAATCGATTCGTTAGTTCGAGCTTGTTTAGAGCGAGAGACAGGCTTTGTTGGGTCAGAATTCTCCATAATATATCAGCCCAACAAGAGCAGCCTTAATACCGATTTGGTGGGGGCGGTGCATTGCAGCTGGTGAGCCAACCATGCATCTTCATCTTCAGGTCACAAAAAACAGTGATCTAATATGTGTTGTAACTAAATACTTCTATAAATTTATTTTATACAAATATAAAGACCCTTGTTTTACCTTCGGTTTACCAATATATTTTTGTTTAAATCCCGATCAATGAAATATATCAAATCTTTGTTTCAATAATCATTTGGTTTATAACGATGGGTGTTCTTTCAACTAATTATTTTCTCCATTGCTAAGTCTTGGCCGTATTAAGTTTGACTAAGACGGACGCCTGAGAGTTTGAATGAGCATACTTTCTAGGTATTTTAAATTGTGTAAAACCAATATTTCGTAGCTAAAAATATGAAATCATTTATATTTTTACAGATAATCATTCATTAACTAATGATGATTAGTGTGACTCCACTCATCATAGTTTAAATGATGGCACTAACGCTTACACAAACACATGTGTGTCTATAATATGTCTATAAATTTTTTGAGATTAGCACATTTACAAGTGTTCCATGTCTAGGCATGCGTTAATATGAAGCATATATATGGAATATTGTACATTGATCTAGAATTTTTTAAATAACTATTGGCAATTCAGAGAATAAAAGAATAGCCTTATCTCCCTCCCAATATTTGTATTTCACATTACTCCTTAACTCTAACGTGCATGGCACGTGCCATTTACTAGTATTTGTAGTATAACGAGCGTATGCTTCCGCTGCGCCTTACATGCAAATAGCAGCAGTGTTTTCTGCTGTCTCCATACCGATTTTTGAGTGCCTTCGCTTTCAGGTGATGAGTGTGCCCCCCTGCGCCATCCTTTGCTTGGTCACGTTTTGAGAACAGGAGCGCCTGACTTGCTACTAGTGTCGGTATGGATTCACATATTTAGCATATTAGTTGTCATTGATTTAGTACAACTTTGCACTAAATCAGCGACAACCTAGTAACAGATTAGGCAGTGTAAGCGTTCCCGTACCTGTACCATACATCATGATGGAACGACGCCATACGTTTGGCTTATCTGGCCCTTCTTTCTGATGGAAGGAACGTGCACTACCTAGGTCGATTGCTATGTACAGGCCATTGCTTGCCGCTGTAGCGACGACAGCGCCGGTACACGTCAAGGACCGGTTCAGGAACGGGGCCGAGCACCTGCTCGGCGAGGCCATCATGGCGATGCCCCCTCTCCTGCGGCTGCGTGCCGGTGGCAGCGACGCAGGGAACTCTGAGCTCCGCATTCAATTTCACGCGAGAACTCCCCACACACATGTACAGGTACAGCCTTCCCTTGCTCAGAATCCGAGCTACACTCATAGGCCAGAGGGAGAGGGCTCATTTAAAGTTACTCGCGTCGTCTTCATCTCGTCGGCCCTGCTCGCACCATTTACTCCCCTTTGCGGTACAGCTCCCCACTCATCACCGTCCCTGCTGCGGTGCTCTGCCTCTGCCGGTGGTCTCTGCCCGTAGACGCAGCAAAAATGTACGTGCGCCGCCGCTAGGCTCACGGCCAGCCATGCAAACACCACGCTCCAAAACACGTCCACTCTGTACTTGTACTCAGCACAAGTGAAGGTCCTAGGCTTCACCACGCAGTTTGAGGATGCCGTGGGCTCTAGCACCGGCATGGCAGTGGTGGCTTCCTCCTTCGTCGGAGGGGGTCGGTCGGATGGTCTAGACGACGAGTTGGAAAGGCGTAGATGCCGGTGAAAACTGAGCCCTGACTTCGGTCATGGTGGACGATGATGGCGTCAAGCGTCATTATCTTGTTGAAGGCGTCGCCGCTATAGGATGCGTCTTCTCACTCGTGCTCTTCCGGGGAAAACTGCAGGTCTGGGAATCCTGGATCGGACGATAACGACGCTTTCGGCGTCGTTTTACCTCTTGGGGACATCGTTTTTGGAGCACCTGGTTGTTGGTGGCTTTGGTGGAGCGGCTTCTTCTTGCACAGAGTTTTCGGTAGAGATGTCAAGTCATGTCTGATCGGCAGGTCCGAGTCATGCTTGTTTGGCAGATGATACGTACAATAGATCCTGCGGAGGCTTCAAGCGGTGTTGGTCGGCGGTACTCGACGGCATGGTGCAGCGGTGCGTCGGCGGCATCCGCGGTGAGCGTAGGTGATCGCGCGCAGGACGGGGGTGCTGCCCTGGCACCACGGTGGTGTCGGTGGCTGGCCTGGCAAGAGTCTTCGCATCGGTCTACACCCTGAAGATGGGGTTGCAGAAGGTATCGAAGGCTAGCAATAGAGTGCCATCGTTGTGCTTAGTGGAGTTTGACGGCTTTGACTGATCTTTATATGAGTTTTGCTAGCCTTTATTATTGTTATAATAAATAAAAGTTGTATACATCGCTCGGTGCAGAGGCCAAGGCTCCGCTCCCCATTTTGAAAAAAAATATAGAAGTGATGGAAAGCGCAAAGTAGCTGAGAGCATGAGAGATGAGTAAGGTTATGGCCGGGCGGATGGACCTTTGGTGGTCTACTTGATGTGCGGTGTGCCGTGGTTTTGGTTTAATTTGAACTAAAAGTATAAAAAAGTTTTCGGCGGGTGATTCTAGCCTGATCACACAGAGCACGCGACTACAAACCACATGAGCCCCGCTCTTAACTTTAAACGTTGTTCGTCCTCGATTTTATATTAAAGTAACCACATGTTTTATTAAACAAATTGTTTACAAAGATTACACATATGGTCACCATATGAAATAAAGCTGCGTGTCAAGCAACTTTACACAAAGAACCTCACAAGAAGTAAAATTACAAATTAAACCTTGAAGAAACTTGTGCCTCGCCAAAACATTGTCCACCGTCGTCCTCCACCGCCACCATGCCCGCGCCAAAAAAAGAGGCCTCGATTAACTTAGGGATAAAGAAAACAGAATTTAATGTTTGAAGAAAAACTATTACCAGTTCGAGGTGACACAACATTTTAATAAATTTTAAAATATCAACAAAATTATAAATCTCTACAAATTTCAAAATCTGATTTTTTTTAAAAAAATATGGACAAATTTATATATCTAGACAAATTTCTATATCTATACAAATTTCAAATCTAAAAAAATAAAATTGGAACAAATTTAGATTTGAAATTGGAATGGATTTCGAACCAGAACAGATTTCAAATTGGAATAGATTTCAAATCAAAACAAATTTAAAAATGTAAACAAAATTTTAAATCTAAACAAATTTCAAAATCGGAACAAATTTCAAAATCGAAACAAATTTCAAAATCCGAACAAATTTCAAAATCTATTTTTTTATAAATCTAATAATTTTTGGAATTAGAACAATACTAAAAAAAAGCATAAAAAATGCTATAAAATAAAAACCAAAAAAAATAAAACTGAATTGAAAAAGAAATAGAACAAAAAAAAAAGGAAGAACAGAGAAAGGAAAGCGAAACAGACCGACCAGGCTAGCCCAAACCACTCGCTGGGATGTGCGACGCGCGGTAACGGCTGACCTGATCGGGAGCTGCTAGTCTCCGCTTCAATGCGGGAGGGAACACCGCTCCGCCCACGTCAACCCTTCTCGTGGGCCGGCCCAGGTAACCCTCCTTTCTCAGTTTGTTCCTTTTTCTAATTTTTCATTTTAAATTCTTCTTTGAGAAATAAGATTTGAGAAATTTCAGGTAAAAGGTTGTTTAGATTTAAAAATGTTCAAATTTCAAAATGTTAATATGTAAAAAATGTTAAAATTGGAAAATGTTCAATTTGTAAAAAATGTTCAAATTTGAAAGTTGTTCACATTTTAAGAATGTTCATATGTGAAAAATGTTCAAATATGAAAATGTTCAAAAAAAAATTCTAACATAAAAAATGTTCATTTTTTTAAAATGTTTAAATTTTAAAAATGGTCAGAATTTTTAAGAAAGAAAAAAGAAAAGGAAAACGAAAAACTAGAAGAAATCAGTAAAACCAAAAAAAAGCAAGAAAAACCGAACGAAAAAAGAGGAAAAACCGACCTACCACTATGTTAACGGGCCAGCCCAACATCGCCCACGCGGGCGGAGTGGGGATTGGTCCCGCTAACGAGCGGAGAATAGGGTTTGCCGACCTCATCGGAGTATAGGAATCTGCAAGCTTTTGGGGGTTTAAGGGTCACGATTAACCAAAAGATTTGAGAGTAGGCAAAAGGGTCTGGCTGAAGTTGACCCATTTGAGCTGATCACCCTATCGCATGCATGGCCCGACACGCAAACAATTGAACTGAGCTGGCCCAATATCATTATCACCCTGTTCTGTTTCCTCTGCCTCCCATCTAGAGCGAGAGACCCGTCGATCGTCTCGCCGTTGCGGGCAGCCAGCGCAGGTGGAAATCTTCGGCATTAAAGTGCCGCCCCGGGGATCCTCCTCGGCCACAAACAAAAGCCTCCTCGTCCTCCGCGCCTCCTCCAAATCTTTCCCTTCCACTCCGGGACAACCTCTCTCGTTTCACATCGCATTCATCGCCCCGTCCTCTCTATCCCCCTGCTGGCCTCCATAGGCTATACGGCGCTAGCTACGTAGCCTCGTCGTGCGCGAGCTGGGGCCTCGATCCTCCTGCTCCTGCTACTTGAGTGTTCTCTTCTTCTCAGTAGCCCCTGTGCTGCTTTGGTTATCGAATCGACCATTGCCGATGGGGAGGGCGCCGTGCTGCGACAAGAAGGGGCTCAAGAAGGGGCCGTGGACGCCGGAGGAGGACAAGCTCCTCGTCGACTTCATCCAGGCCAACGGCCACGGCAGCTGGCGCCTGTTCCCCAAGCTCGCAGGTCTGTCTTTCTCTATCAGATCCATCGACCCAGCTAGCATCAAATTTACTGGTTATTCTTGTGCCACTTCTAAGTTCTGTACCCAAAGAAGACGAATTTCATGTCGCATATAGTCGATATAGAATGGTGTGTCTTGATTTTGGATTACAGCTTTACATGTTCTGCATGCACGGCTGTTCTGCCCTACGAGTCACTAGTGGTAGTGCTAATAATTTGATTAAGCAAGCTTTCTTCGGAACACCAAAGTTTCCATTGTCTCCAATTTCGATCCATTGCATAGATTTTGATGTGCAAACCGCATTGTGTTGTGTCGCCCTGCATGCAGGGCTGAACCGGTGCGGCAAGAGCTGCCGGCTGCGGTGGACGAACTACCTGCGGCCGGACATCAAGCGCGGCCCATTCACCGACGAGGAGCAGAAGTCCATCGTCCAGCTCCACGGCATCGTTGGCAACAAGTAAGCCTCAGTTTCCCTCTTGGGACAAGCACATTTCCTCACTAATTTGGCTACTGCATGCAAGTACTCCTAGTGTACTGTAGCTCGCGCACTATAGCCATGAGCTCGTCGCAGCGTGCCACTGTGTCGCCCACACTGTGCGTTCATGGCCTCCATACGCCTGCTCAATGATGGTTGATGCCGTCTCCTGTGGAGCCTGAGCATTTTTTTCACGTACATGTACTACGTATTCAGGTTGATACTACTTGCGTGTGAGTAATGGAGTACTGTATTGATTGCAAGTGACGACGGCCATTTGTTGCAGGTGGTCCATGATCGCGGCGCAGCTCCCCGGCCGGACGGACAACGAGATCAAGAACTACTGGAACACGCACCTGAAGAAGCAGCTCCGGCTGATGGGCCTCGACGCGCCTCCGCCCGGCCCGACCGCCGGCTGCCCCGCCGCGCGCCACATGGCCCAGTGGGAGACCGCGCGCCTTGAGGCCGAGGCGCGCCTCTCGCGCCTCTCCTACTCATCCTCGGCCACCGCCGCCGCGACGGCCACCACCACCTCCGGCTCTTCTACCTCGACGGAGGCGGACGCCGGCGGCGCGGGGAAGCCTTCAGACGTCTTCATGCGCCTTTGGAACTCCGACATCGGGAGTTCCTTTCGCAAGGCGGCGCCGCCGGTGTCCGTGAAGAAGGAGGAGGCAGTGCTGCCGGAGGAGGACTCTTCAGCGGCGTCCGACGAGAAGGAAACGGATGCGGCGGCCGAGTGCCAGATGTTCCTAGACTTAGCCTACGATGAGTTCGCCGGCGACGAGCTAGGGCTGTTCCACGGCAGGTACGGCGGCTTCTCGCTCTTCCCGCCGTTCGACGTGCTCGCTGAGGTGTCCCTGGACACGGCGTTCTAGGGCGCAGCACGTACGTACTCCGGTAACTCTACGTTCGCCGGCGCTGCTCGTATGTTGTACTGTAGGTGTGTATGATGTTTAGTATGCTTGTCTTTTGTTGCGTTGGGAGGGCGTATGGCGCGCGTGGACAAAGTAGCACGTGTGACAGAAAGTACGGACATTTTTGGGTGTAGTTAGTTAACTAGCTAGGGCTTCAATCAGGAGTTACCTTGTGCTAAGGCTGGACATCATGGTGTATTACGGCTTGCGGTCTCCCGAAGATGCTCTAATACATCGAATGATGTTCGATCTACACTCATCTTGGACCTGTTCTAGCCGATCCTGCTTTTTCGGTTCGATCGTTGAGATGTCGCTGCAGGATCTGTGGTCTAAAACTGTGGCAAGATGCCGTGAGTAGCTTTGCATATGCATGAGTGCGGAACTTTGGAGCTCGGGCTTCATGCAGGCCGAAATATGAAGCTTTGAAAAATTGAATTCAAACGTTTAAAAAACAAAATAATACCAGGACATAGATAATGTTGTATTCCGCAAGGGTGTAAATTTTCAAAATAAAATATTCCCTCCGACCACTACTACCTCTATCCTAATATGAATGTATTTAGGCACTAAAATATATCCGAATACATCCATATTAGAACAGGTGATAGTGGTCCAAGGGAGTATGTTATATTTTGTGCTCAACAAAGAAATGATAAATTCAGATTTTGTCGTCCGTGAACAGTGATGAACATTGCACTCAAAACTTGATTTTACCTTTTGTAAGAATTTGTCATTTTTACTAGGATGACAATACAACATATTTCATTCTGAAACTTACACAATAATAGAGTATAACATTGACTACGTCGAGGTATTTTCTCAGATTTTTTTGACATGTCTGAATTCGAATCTAAGCTTCACAAAAATGTGCTCCTTGGAGCCCAAGCTCCATTTGGAGTTTTTGTTTGCATATGACTTATCAATGTAACATGACTTCAAAAAAGTCGCTCGAGTGGTTAGCGAGATGCACAAAATATTTAAAGATCCAAAATGAATCAAATTAAATTGCATAAGGGTCACTCGTGCAACAAAATACAGATTTTGTTTTGAAAAGCAACACAAGGAAAACATATATTTTCAGAAAACTCACAAATGTCTAAATAATTGGATTTTTTTTAGCATGAATAGGGCTACAAGATGTTTTTACGGTAATAATTTCTTGATTTTATGAGTATCTTAAAATATGATAATTCGAATAGTGGACATCACTGTGCTGAAAACAACAAATCCGAATAACTTTGAACATGAAATAAAATCCAAATTGGAATTTTTTTGGTGCTTTATTAAAAACCAGAGGGAAAACAAAAAGGAGATTTGCAAAGAACAGAAAAAACTCAAAGCAAAAACCAATAGCAAAAGATAAATGAGTTGCCTCATGAAAACGCTTTGTTGAGGATGGGTACTTGTCATGAGAACAATGATAGATCTTGACTCCATTCTCTTTCTTAATTGGGAAGTGTTCCATGTATTTTTTGTGAAGAAATTGAAACTTCACATTTTCTTCCTTGATATTAATGATAGCCTCAACAGTTCTCTGAAAATTCCTTCCAAGTATTCTAGGACAAGACAAAATCCAGAGGAACAAAATTGCATTATTAGGTTTGAAGCTTTAGTAGATGATTCAGAAAGAAGAAAGTCAAAATTGTAAGGAGACATGAGACCAATTCCCAAAGTATCATGTAAAATTTTAGAGACAGCTAAAACACTAGCACATAGATCAAGAATAGCATAGCATGTTACTTTTTCTATAGTCACTTGAATTTTTGGTTTGCATACATAAGAAGCTTAGGTTGGATCATAACTTCCCTATTATATTTCTCTATCTTTTCTTTTAATATACGATCAACTATATTGGATTAGAAACAACAAAACCCGCTTGTTGGGCATTAACAATGGATTTTTAGCTAGTTTCTGCAAGATAGTGAGAAATGTACTCAAGCTACATTTATCAAGATTAACAAGAGATCATGAGTGATACTCCTTCCTTGCCAAAATGTAGTGCATATAAGTTTTTTTAAGTCAAATGATGTAAAGTTTGACCACATCTATTGAGAAAATTATATATATCTACAATATATACCAAATGTATTCCATAAGAAAATATCAATCATATGGTTTTTAAAATCATAATTAATATAATAGTAATTTTTAAAACCATATGATTGATATTTTCATATGGTATACGTTTTTCAAAAGTTAAATGATTAGTAGTGCGCATATAATGTTGATATTTTTCTTTACCTTTGGCTATACATTTGGCATACATTTTTTCTCTATTTTTCTCTACTTTTGAAAAAACTTATATGCACTACTCTGATTTACCCGTTAGCTTCTTTGTCTTTCAACCGATTGAACACCATAGATGATCTAAGCGGTAAGTAAAACATCAAGGGCCACCGTGGACATGCCCTCGGCCTCTTCAATCGAGGGCAGTGGCTGATATCCATTTCAAGATTTACCGTTTGCCTCGGCACCTAGATTGTTAACAATGCTAGGGTAGTATAAAGTGACACAAACAATACTAAAATTAAGCATTTCATTTTGAGATAATTGGTTTCGTGCCCACTATGGCTTGTTACTCAGCTTTGCCCAACGCTTCAAACACTCCTCACTTTTGCCCTCCTCACTCTAGCCCAGCCTCCCGAATATCCACATAGAACATTTCTATCGATTCAAGCCCTTTGACCGTCCCTGGCACAAATTTTTACATGAGTGAGACCTGAAAATGCTCACAGGGGGACCTACTATTGTAACGACCTATCTGCCCTCAGTTTTTTCCGTGGATTGACACGTCGACAGGGTATTTGACCCCTTATATTGACTATTTGACCACTATTGAGAGTGTTGACCAACCCGTGGGTTAAGTTTTAATTCTTTCTTCTATGTTGCCATGAAGATGAAAATAAAAGGAAATGATATGCCAACACCATTTCAACTTAATTAAACTATATTTTGTATAAACTAATGACATGATTTAATATAAAAGAATTAAATTGTATTTAAAAACCTAAACTAACTAAATCTATAGAATCTGCTTCTCCTCCTCCTCTTTAACCTCAGTTGCGTCAAACAATGACCCATGGTTTGCCTTCGTCTGCACTTGGTTTCGATGATTCTACATGTCCGTGCGACTTCTCCGTCCATCCTAGGCAACAATGATTCTTCCCCTTTGTTTTGTCCATGTGTAGAACACCTGCTAGGCCCCTCCTAGGGAAAACAATGGAAGATGTCGAGGGATACATAAATATAGAGTGCAGGGAAGAGCTGTGGATTTTCTGCCCATCATGAGTTGGTTTGAACTATGAACACCAATTCATCCATCAACGAACAAATTACATAGCCGGAGGAAGCATGTGATCACGACAGAACAACAGAAGTTGTTGAGACATATGAATACGAGTATGTGACTGAGGTAGCATATATAGGGCTTGGAAAATAGCTGTTGGAACCGAGTGGAGAGATAGGAGCACAGTTTGTTGAAAAATAGTCTATGGAACATAGTGGACAGATTGGAGTGTGGTCTCCTGGATAATAGCAATTGGATGCATTCTCAAATACTCTCTCCAAAATTAAACCACTAGAACGTACTGTATTAAAGAGCTGAAGTAGTTACAAATGACATCACTTTTTTTATAGAGGGCATTTTATTACTCATAAGATCGATACAATTCATAGCATTCAAGTGAACTCTGCATACAACTATCTCATGTTTCTCAATAATCCTATCATTAATTCAAACATTGCAATGATAATCGAGACTAGGATAACAACAACTGTGAATGCATATTATAGGCTCACTGCCTTATCAAGTGCATATCTTTTTGACCTTCCTCATCTTCAACATAGACTAAATGGACTAGATCTTGTGTTTCTACAAGATATTGGTGATCTATAGCTCTAGTTCCATCTTCTCATCTTTAGTTGTCTTCCCCGCTTCAATCTATTTTCTTTGATTACGAGCACATTTCCTTGTACTACAAAATTGGAAATCAAAGCACGATTTTGCAATAAATCCCCAATGTGCAAACCCTAGAAATATGCCTGTTGGATTCCGAGGTGCGTGGTTGTGGTGCGGAAGGCGGTGGGATCATGAGGGTAGGAGAGAGGGAGAGAGAGTTGAGAATGTTGGAGGAGAAAGGGCGGGGGGGGGGGGCATGATAAAGGAAAGAGATTTTTTAGTGCAACGAGTCCCATATTTTTGGTGATTTGGCTTGAAAGTCAAGATAACTCATACACGATAGCAAATTTTGACAAGTTTTTTTCTAAAATATTTTATTTTTTGTATTTTTTCTTGCAACTAGGTCAACTAAAAGGAACCTTTGCGTTGGATTTCCATTGTGCTAATAATCCTACATTTTCTTTGACCTTTTCCAAAAAAGAGTCAAAATTGGTGGCATGGGCATTCATAGAAAATGGTTCAATATTTCAACATTTTTGTGGATATTGCATCTAAACCTTCTTGGATATCTTAAAATGTTTTTGATCGACATTCTGGACCAAATTTGAGCACATCTGTAGTTCAAATTGGAATTAATCTCCCTTTATCACTTTCATTTGCCAGGCTATGATGAACCTATGTGAAAATTCATGAAGGGAGCCATGGAGTTGGCCATCAACTTGGTGACTTGCATCCGAGAGCATGCTCTGTGTGTTCACGACGTGCCAGTTCATGTCCAGAGAATGCTCTATTGATGCACATAAACTGTTCAATAGAACAACAACATGCCCCCTTGCACAATTAATAGTTTAAGTGCCTTCTCCATGTAATCTATTACCACTTCCGTTTTGTAGTTAATGACACCCTGGGGAATGATGTGAGCTCCTCAAACCCCATGGCGCTCATTCAAGTACGATGGAAGACCATGCACCGACATCCTCACCGTGTACAACGGCCAAGCGCACGACGCCGACCTCACTGCTTGCCAATGGACGGTGGTACGATGAGCTTGGCACCGATAATGCTCTTGGAGCAACTTGGTCTTGCATACGAGAGCCTGTGCACTTGGATCAGGTGGTCCGCTGTGAGGTGCATGACAAGCGCGGCCGACATGTCGGTGAAGTCGCACTCAGGCTCCATGCATGTGTACGTGTTGTGTGGGCACGTGATCTCGTGATCATGGACCCCTATCATAGTCGACAAAGCTCCTGTAGTTGTCATGGGAGTACTGGAACTATGTCATCCCATCGATGTTGTGCATGATTACTTCCAACATTATGGAGTCCAGCACCATGGTGTCTATGTGAAGTTCGTCAAGAACTACAAAAATTATTACAAATATCTATGAGGATTACTATGATGGAACAAATCTTAAGTTCATTAAGAAAATATGAGAACTTCTAAGCTATGAAAATCGGATTTTGCACAAGAATCTTCGAATCAGCTAACCTCAGGAAAAAGCGCGGGATTATGTGCGGACTGATTGCTGGTTGATGGCGCCAGAAAAGAGTTGGTGCCTAGTTGAATGTCCAGCCCGTTAGGAACCCCAAGAGGAAGGTGTGATGAATATAGCAGCAAGATTTTCCCTCAGTTAAGAAACCAAGGTTTATCGTTCAGGAGAAAAGCAGACAATAACGACTGAAGGTGATGCGGACTGGCTTAGCGACAGCTTCAGACAATTTATATATGACGCCTCGTCCAAGCTTTGCTTTGCTAGCTGCAACGCGGAACCTGTACACAACACAACCAAGTACTTTGTTCCCAACTTGCGATGAGGTTGTCAATCTCACCGGTTTGCTTGAAACAAAGGTTATGAGCGTATCGAGTGGAAAACAGTAGAAGTATACGAGTAAAGTAAACAATGCGAGTAAAGTAAACAGGTGATAGCAATATGATGGAAATAGGACCGGGGTCCACAGTTCACTAGTGGTGTCTCTCCATAAGATAAATAACACATGCCGGGTAAACAAATTACAGTTGCGCAATGAATAGAATAAAGATAAACGTGATATGTCAAGAAGATCACTATGAGATTTACTCTCGGCATTACAACAAAATACATAGACCGCCATCCAACTGCATCTATGACTAATAATCTACTTGTGGCGAATCAATCCGAGAACTCCACAAGTATTAAGTTGCGAATAACAGATAATTGTATTAAGCAAAGTGTATAATGTAAACAAAGCATATGCCCTTGAGCATATGAATGTTGTTTTCTCCCTAGTACCAACAGCACATCTACAACCTTAGAGGTTTCTGTCACTCCCCCAGGTTAAATAGAGGCATGAACCCACTATCGAGCATAAATACCCCCTCTTGGAGTCACTAGCAACTACTCGGCCAAGATAGCTACTAACAACGGAGAGCATGCAAGATCATAAACAACATAGAGATAGCAAAAGATAATATTCAGTACAACAACTCAATCATAACACCAATATTCATCGGATCCCAACAAACCAAACATGTAGAATTACATAACAGTGATCTCAATCATGTAGGGCAGCTCATGAGATCTAAACATGAAGCACATGGTGGAGAAGACAACCATCTAGCTACTGCTATGGACCCATAGTCCAAGGTAGACTACTCACTCATCGCTCCGGAGGCAAGCATGGCGATGAAGAAGACCTCCGGTGGTGATTCCCCTCTCCGGCAGGGTGCCGGGAAGAGCTTCTGGACCCTCCCGATCTTCGGGTTGACGGCGGCGGCGGATCGCGATGTGTTCTGGAAAAGTGATCGGGTACTTAGGTTTTTCCCGTCGGGGTGTCTTTATAGGCGAAGGGGCGATGTCAGAGGTGGAGCCAGGTGGCCTCACGCCAGGGTGGCGCGGCCCAGGACCTGGCCGCGCCAGCCTGGTGTGTGGGGCCCCTGTGGCCTCCCTCCTACTCTCCTTCGGATGACTGGAAGCTCCCGGACACAATAAGACTTCAGGAACTTGTTTCGTCCAATTCCGAGAATATTTTCTGTGTATCACTTCTGAAACAGAAAAACAGCAGAAAACAGGGAACTGGTGAAAGGACGAGATGTCGCCTAGAGGGGGGGTGGATAGGCGTTTTAAAAAACAATTACGGAATTGGCTTGAAGGAATGCGGAATTAAACTAACGTTTATTTTCTTCAAGCACAAGACCTAAATATGCTAGGCTCAACTAAGTGCAACAACAACAACTAGATATAAGCAAGATAGCACAAGATATAATTCACAAGTGATAAACAAGATATAAGTACTTCAAGCACGATGGCTATCACAAGGAAATAAACTCGGGTATAGAGATAACCGAGGCACGCGGAGACGAAGATGTATCCCGATGTTCACTTACATAAAGTAAGCTAATCACCGTTGGAGAGATGCGGGTAACCACGAAGGCCCCCGAACGCCACGAAGGCTCACCTTCTTCTCCGAGTCCCCCACGAAGCTAGGGACCCCTTCTTATGGTTAGCTTTTCCTCCACTCCGGAGATGGCAAGCTCCACAACCACTTCACTACTCCCACGAAGGGGAATCCCGGGCCTCTTCACAATCTTCCACGAAGAGGTCACCGAGGCACCAACCGCCAAGCCAACTAGGAGGTCACCCTCCAAGAGTAACAAGCTCACGGTCTCTCACTCGAACAAATCGTAATGGAGAGCTCAACACTATGCAAGGATGCAAAGCAAGAACACAAGGGAAAGTGCTCAAATCCTTCTCTCTCAAATCCCACCAAAGCAACAAATGCTATGGAGGAGCTAGAGAGGAAGAACAAGGGTGGAGGTCAACCAATGACTCCAAGATCTAGATCCCAAAGGTTCCCCTCACTTAGAGGAGGAATGAGTTGGTGGAGATTGTAGATCTAGATCTCCTCTTCCAAATCCCTCAAAAATATGCAAGAATCATTGGAGGGAAGAGAGAGGGAGAAAGCTCAAGAGGTTCAACAATGGAGGTGAGAGAAAGGCTCAAGAACACCCTAGAACACTTAGAAAACCGTTGGGGAAGAAGCCCCCTTTTATAGGGCAAGAAAACTGCCCGTTAGGGAGATTTTTCGGTCATCCCGGAGCAGCCCGGAGCAGCCCGGAGCAGCCCGGAGCAGATCCCGGAGCAGCTCCGGCCGATACTCCAGAGCGAGTACCCGGCCACTGCTCAGCCCGGAGCAGCCCGGAGCAGCTCCGGACGTCACTCCGGATTTGCAAAACAGCAAAACCACTCATACGAAAAACGCGATAACTTTTGCATCCGAACTCCATTTTTAGCAAACTTGGACTTTTTGAAAAGCTTAGAAAAAGTACTACAACCTTATGCAGAGAAACACTAAGAAAAGTCAAGAGAAAAAATACCAAATGTGGAGAGGTGTGAAACCTCCCAAAGTGAAGAACCGGTAAAACTCTTCAACTCGAAAACGCAATAGACGATGCATTTGGATTCCGTTTTCGATGAACTTGGGCTTGTTGGAAAGCTAGCAACAAGCTCAAGAACCTCACATGGAGAAACACCAAGAAGCAACAAACTAGGAAGATGCAAAGTATGCAAAGGATTGAGCTCCCTATGACGATGAGATCAAGTTACCCAACCGAAAGCCCCTCTTGATAGTGCGGCTATCTATCCTATAACCCGGTCTCCCAACAAACACCTTGAGACCGGTAAAAGGAAAACCTAGCAAGGACATACCTTTGCCTTGAGCATCCCGCTTGATCTTGATGAAGAAGCTTCATTTGATTTCATTCTCCCATGGGCCATATTGAATCCTTCTTTTGATGTAAGCCCATGGGAAGATACTTGATTCCACTATTCTCTCTTCATCTTGGTCAACCTTGTATCTACTCATGCTCTATCGAATCTCTTCTTGTTCAATGATCTTGATGCCAATACTTAAGATATATTGTTATCTTCATGGCATCCAAGCCTTGAATCCAACACATGGACTTCAAGCAATTCCTATGAACAATTCCTTCACAAAAAGCTCAATGAGAATATTAGTCCATAGGGATTGTCATTAATTACCAAAAACACACTTAGGGGCAATTGACCCTTACAATCTCCCCCATTTTGGTAATTGATGACAATCTCAACAAGAGGGTTTATATAATGAATGATAGAAACTAATATGCAACTTATCCGGGAATAAATTGCATACAAGAGGTTGTATTTGATATGGTCAAGTAACACAAAGCTACTACCGCATATCAAAATCAATTGTACTCACATAAACTACGACAAATATGGTTGATGTGAGTGCAACCAAAATATATAGAGCAAACTCCCCCACAATATATGCACGTGTGATGAACTTGAATTTCATTGCATACATTGTCAAGATAAACCTTTGATGGAGTTTACACTATATATTCAACCATGCAAAACATCTAACAAAGAAGAGATGCATGAAAGGTAAAACTCTTAAGCACAAACCAAACTTAAGTATAAAAACCATTTCCCTTAAACCCTCTAAACTTCTCCCCCATTGGCAACGATTGCCAAAATGGATGAAGGAATTTAGAAGGCCAATATAGTATGAGTTCCTCCCCAAGATGTGCATTTCTCATAAAAATGAGTGAAATCATATGCACTTATCAAATTAACAATATTTGGAGGAAGTCAAACCATATTGAGGATCAAAGATTGCAAAAAGATGACATAGTGAAGGTAACTTCAACGAATGAAGCAAGCAAGCAATCAAGAGACCCAAAGAACCAATTGGACACAAGGAGATGTGATAATAAGAGCAACTAGGTGATTTAAATAAAATAAGGAAGCTCCCCAAGGTCCATGCATAAATTTGAATTTTTGTTGCATTTGAATACAATATGCACAAACATGGAATCCTCACTTCCTCTATATCATTTAAAAAACAACCATGAGCATGAGAGAATACCAAAGAATCAATACGCTTATCAAAGTGAACTTTAGTCCAAAAGGATTCACGAGATATGAGTGCGAGAAGAAGCAATAAAGAATAAACAAGCACTCATAAATCAAGTTCTTACCAACACCATCAAAAACCAAATGAATAATAAAGATGATCGACAAAGAACGAGGATATCAAGGGAAGAAATTAACACTCTTATGCATATACATTTCTAAGTGGACAAAAAATCATGATGAACAATCCACATAGAAACATGTATACACAAAAGGTTAGTTGAATAAAAGAGAGACATGATATCCAAGAGAGAGTCATAGAATATACCAAATAACTTTGCTAGAAAGCATATATAGCTCAAGGCTCCATTTTCCATTATGGTATATTAATGAACTCCCCACACAAAATCATCAAAGCCATCGCAACTAGCAATAAGGGATCAAAAGATAGTTGGGATGCTTTGAAAGGCAACAAGCATAATAAAGAAGGGTACAACTTGCAACATTATCTATATTGCACATGAGAGAGCGTTGAGGAATTAATATGCAATAAATTGCTAAAATGGCATATTTGGGATTGGTGAATCATAAACATGATTTTATATACTTCCCATGATATGCAATCATCTCAATTTGCTCACATATGAAATAAAGATATTTCTTTATAAGACCTTTGCAAGAACCGCAACATTTGCAAATAAATATTATCATGCCAAGAACCAACCTACAAGAGTTGGGATGCTAGAAAAGTATGCATGAATGTTATACTTGTTACCGAGATAGCAATGGTGTGATGTAGTAGATAAGAGTTCACCGATCGATCATCCTAGCTTGGCTCCAATAATCATATGGTGACAACACCTTCCTTATAAATGAGACAAGCATCCATTGCATCTCCAATGTACCTAAGACAACATTTAAGTACATCTTGGTCCCCAAACTTATTGGGTCCAAAGTGGTTAGACTAACCACAATACATATGATAGACTCCATAAAAATATGTGCATAGTTAAAGATGAAATTTGAATTTCATGCACATCTTAGCCATTTAGGATTTGATGGAGTATAACATATATATTGGATCAAAGAAAGCAACTAAGATACAAAAATAAGCATAAAGAGAATATGCATGCACCTATCTTTCAAGATCCAAAGAAGATACGATTTAGACAAAAACACCAAGAATACAAGGAGGTATAAAAGGTGTGGCAAAACACATTATTTGTCCAAATGACATCAAGGGAACAAATCAACAAATGATTTATTCAACAAATTCAACAAATGAACTTAACAACTTATTGAGCATGAAAGAATAAATAAATAAAAGCATGCTCAAAGATTTATCTCATTCTAGCAAATAAATCATAGAAGAAGGAATGAGATAACTAACTCCCAAAAGAGCAAGGTTCCAACAAATAAACCAAACCCTCTACACTTTTCACAATGGCACAAGTACCGAAAAGAAAAGGTTTGTCTTACAATAACACAGACTTGATGGGGATCAAGAGATGAGATAAAGTCAAGCAAAAAGATCCTCAAGAAGGCAATAAGACAATGGGAGTCAAAATAATTTCTTGGAAAGAAATAAGGGCAATAAGAGGCAAATTTCAAGGTGAAGATGATCTAGAAGAATTACCACATATATATATATGAATACCAATTGTCAGAGACACGAGGTTCATATTGGAATTATTTTTTGGTGGTGTATTGCAACGATATTCAAGATCAACTTCACAATAAAAGGCATATGGTTAAATATTCAATTTAAGCACCATGCACGAAAAAGGATTCTTGGTAGCTCCAAAAATAGTCAAACAATCATGCAAAGCAATGATTAGAGTAACTAGAAGCAAACGGTTTCCTACTTATGATATAGAGAAATATATTTGAGTAAAACCGCACCAAGAATTCTTACTCAAACCAAGAGCAAAGAAATGATCAATAAAATCATTTAAGAAATAACGGAGCTTGTTTGAGCAAACATGCCACCTAGGAATAAGATAATTAACAATATCAACTCTAAGTGGCAATACCTCAAATGTTCACATTTCCTAGGCTTGTGATATGCATAAGGCATATTACTCCCCCATAATGTGATATTAAATTCTTTTCAACAAAAGGCAAACAAAATCCAACTAGAGATAATTAATGGAGATATAGAATTTGAATTTCTCATGAGCATGGCATACCACATAGTGACTAGATAATCTTGCAATATCAATACTAAGTGGTATTACACATGTGCACACATTTATAGGATTGTGAGGTGCCAATGGCAAATCACTCCCCCAAAATGGGATGTTCCATTAATCACTCAATAAGAGCCAAATAAGATACCAACAAGATGCATTAGAGGCTCGAAGCAAACACACAAGTATATGATGTGCCAAACACCCAACACCTACTTGAATACACAAGATAAGTAGGTATAAGGAACAACATATACAAACACATACTTGGTACAAAACCAAAACATGCAAAGGGGCAAGTAACTTACAATGTAAAGAGGTTAAGTACAAGTTACCGCAAAGAGGCACATTGGATATAAAATGATAGTGTCAATGACTTGGCTTGATGAAAATAAAATTAATGAAGATCCCTTAATTCTTCATGAGGTAGCCAAGTCTCCAATGCCCTCCAAAAACACCTATTGATCAAGTTTTAGCTTGTTGGTCCCCAACCAAGTTGGGTCCTAAGAGGTTAGTAACAATAGGCTTGGCAACCCAAATGGTTCTTTTCTTGACACCACTTTGAGTTCCAACAAACTTGGCAAACACATTGCCATCCTTATCTTTCCTAAGAGAATAATCATCATCAACAATGATAGGATTAGATAAGGTACCGCTTAAGCATGAAGAAGCAAAGTGCCCCTTCTCACGGCAAATATAGCAACAAGTGCTTCCCTTTCTCTTCTTCATTGATTTCTTGATTTGGGAAGCTTCATCTTGTTTCTTCTTGGGAAGTGGCATATCTTCAACTTGAGGTCGAACTTGAGCTTGACCTTGTGCCCGCTTCCCTTGTTGCTTCTCACTCAAGTGCTTCTTCTTCAATGGGCAAGATCTCACATGATGCCCTTCAATCTTGCACTTGAAGCAAACAATCTTGGCCAAATTCTTGACTTGGTCTTGGCCCTTCTTCTTCTTGTTGCTCTTGGACTTGTTCTTGTTATTGGAGTTGAATCCAAGTCCACTCTTGTCATTAGGGGATTTTTGCACACTCAAAATATTATCGAGTGTGGATTTCCCTTCATGACGCTTATCCAAGTCTTTCTCCAAACTAGTGACTTGGGCCTTGAGCTCTTTGATTTCCTCTACAAGGTTAGTAGTAATACAAGTACTAGAGGAGGTAGAAGCTTCATTGTTAGAGCAACAAGGCATAGCAAGTAATTCATCACAAGATGTAGCAATATTATGCCTAGACAAATTACTTGGACTAGCACAAGATAATATAGCATTTTGGTTCAAAGTGGTGCTAATGTCCAAATGAGGCTCACAAGATGTTTTCTTAGAGATACTTGCCTCATGAGCTAACTTTAGCCCATTATAAGAGATTAAGAGATCCCCATGAGAGCCCGAGAGCTTTTCATGGCTTTCCTCCAATTTCTTATAATTGCTTGTTAGCAACTCAAGTTGAGCCCTTAGCTCAACATTCTCCTTTAATATAGATGCTTCACAAGAAATAGAGTTAGTAGCACAAGCATCATTAATAGATTTAGCATTTGTAAGCTCATAAGATTTAATAGATTGAGATAGGCAAAAATTAGTATGCTTCTCTTCGGATAGCTCTTGCTTGAGGAGATTGAATCTCCGTTTCCCCTTATTAACAAGGGAGTTCCATTCCTTAATGGTCTCCTTGTGGTCAAACAAGGTTTCCATTAAGTGTTCGACTTTAGCACGAGCATCATTATTACCACGAAGAGAGGCATACACAATTCCCATCTCATGCAAGAAAGCTTCATTATCATCATCATTATCATCATCATCATCACTCTCATCATAAGGAGATGTGTCGGGATTCAAAGTAGGAGTTACCTTTGAACCGCTTGCCATAAGGCACATGTGAACTTGCGTAGATGATGATGGAACTTCAATAGAAGCACATTCTTCATTTTCGAGTGTAGGACAAGCTCTTGCGAGATGTCCATACTCGTGGCATTCATAGCATTGCCTTCTCTTGATAGAAACCTTCTTGGTTTCTCTATTGATTTCTTCTTTAATTATGTGACCCAATTTTTCTTTAATTTCCTCTACATGGTTAGTCATACAACAACTAGGGGAAATAGAATCATTTTGAGTATGGTCACAACTAGAAACAAGCATATCATCACAAAATTTAATCAAGCAAATTTTAGGAGATATGCAAGGACCTTTAACACAAGAATGAGTAAAGAATTTCTTGCAAGAAGTGTTTAGGTCCAACCTCTCTACACCATTAGGATTTATAGAAATAGAATCATTGGTGCAAAGAACAAGACTACCAACATCACATATGATTTCTTCACTCACCGTATCATTACCTTGTGACAAGTCACATGTTGGTGAAGTGGAAGAACTTGAACAATCATCACGACCGGATGTGGAAGCAACTTGGAGCTCTTCATGATGTGAAGGTGAAGAGAGCTCCTTGGGTTCACTTTCAACCTCAAGTGAAATGGACCCACCAAATGACTCTTCTAGCTTGGTCCATATCTCATGAGACGTCTTGCACTTTGAACCCATCAAGCAAACATAAACTATAGAGCTCACAGACAATAAAATTTCATTAAATACTTGAGCTTCTAGATGTAAATTTTTCTCATCCTCTATAGATAGACTTTGAGGATCCATCGGAGGAGAAAAGCCTACATCTAGAAATCGCTCTATATTTGGACACAAAGTCCGAAGATTGCAAAGCATGCGATTTCTCCATAAGTTATAATTTGTGCCATCAAAAATAATTGTGTCATTGTGCACCAAATAACTAGCCGACATCTTTACTCTCAAGGCGGTGAAGCCTAAACAAGGAGAGACCTTGCTCTGATACCAATTGAAAGGACGAGATGTCGCCTAGAGGGGGGGTGAATAGGCGTTTTAAAAAACAATTACGGAATTGGCTTGAAGGAATGCGGAATTAAACTAACGTTTATTTTCTTCAAGCACAAGACCTAAATATGCTAGGCTCAACTAAGTGCAACAACAACAACTAGATATAAGCAAGATAGCACAAGATATAATTCACAAGTGATAAACAAGATATAAGTACTTCAAGCACGATGGCTATCACAAGGAAATAAACTCGGGTATAGAGATAACCGAGGCACGTGGAGACGAAGATGTATCCCGATGTTCACTTACATAAAGTAAGCTAATCACCGTTGGAGAGATGCGGGTAACCACGAAGGCCCCCGAACGCCACGAAGGCTCACCTTCTTCTCCGAGTCCCCCACGAAGCTAGGGACCCCTTCTTATGGTTAGCTTTTCCTCCACTCCGGAGATGGCAAGCTCCACAACCACTTCACTACTCCCACGAAGGGGAATCCCGGGCCTCTTCACAATCTTCCACGAAGAGGTCACCGAGGCACCAACCGCCAAGCCAACTAGGAGGTCACCCTCCAAGAGTAACAAGCTCACGGTCTCTCACTCGAACAAATCGTAATGGAGAGCTCAACACTATGCAAGGATGCAAAGCAAGAACACAAGGGAAAGTGCTCAAATCCTTCTCTCTCAAATCCCACCAAAGCAACAAATGCTATGGAGGAGCTAGAGAGGAAGAACAAGGGTGGAGGTCAACCAATGACTCCAAGATCTAGATCCCAAAGGTTCCCCTCACTTAGAGGAGGAATGAGTTGGTGGAGATTGTAGATCTAGATCTCCTCTTCCAAATCCCTCAAAAATATGCAAGAATCATTGGAGGGAAGAGAGAGGGAGAAAGCTCAAGAGGTTCAACAATGGAGGTGAGAGAAAGGCTCAAGAACACCCTAGAACACTTAGAAAACCGTTGGGGAAGAAGCCCCCTTTTATAGGGCAAGAAAACTGCCCGTTAGGGAGATTTTTCGGTCATCCCGGAGCAGCCCGGAGCAGCCCGGAGCAGATCCCGGAGCAGCTCCGGCCGATACTCCGGAGCGAGTACCCGGCCACTGCTCAGCCCGGAGCAGCCCGGAGCAGCTCCGGACGTCACTCCGGATTTGCAAAACAGCAAAACCACTCATACGAAAAACGCGATAACTTTTGCATCCGAACTCCGTTTTTAGCAAACTTGGACTTTTTGAAAAGCTTAGAAAAAGTACTACAACCTTATGCAGAGAAACACTAAGAAAAGTCAAGAGGAAAAATACCAAATGTGGAGAGGTGTGAAACCTCCCAAAGTGAAGAACCGGTAAAACTCTTCAACTCGAAAACGCAATAGACGATGCATTTGGATTCCGTTTTCGATGAACTTGGGCTTGTTGGAAAGCTAGCAACAAGCTCAAGAACCTCACATGGAGAAACACCAAGAAGCAACAAACTAGGAAGATGCAAAGTATGCAAAGGATTGAGCTCCCTATGACGATGAGATCAAGTTACCCAACCGAAAGCCCCTCTTGATAGTGCGGCTATCTATCCTATAACCCGGTCTCCCAACAAACACCTTGAGACCGGTAAAAGGAAAACCTAGCAAGGACATACCTTTGCCTTGAGCATCCCGCTTGATCTTGATGAAGAAGCTTCATTTGATTTCATTCTCCCATGGGCCATATTGAATCCTTCTTTTGATGTAAGCCCATGGGAAGATACTTGATTCCACTATTCTCTCTTCATCTTGGTCAACCTTGTATCTACTCATGCTCTATCGAATCTCTTCTTGTTCAATGATCTTGATGCCAATACTTAAGATATATTGTTATCTTCATGGCATCCAAGCCTTGAATCCAACACATGGACTTCAAGCAATTCCTATGAACAATTCCTTCACAAAAAGCTCAATGAGAATATTAGTCCATAGAGATTGTCATTAATTACCAAAAACACACTTAGGGGCAATTGACCCTTACAACTGGCACTGTGGCAACTTGTTAGTAGGTTAGTTTCAGAAAATACATAAAAGTGCCACGAAGTGTAACGAAACATTAGGCAAATGGTGTAAAAACAAGCATGGAGCATCAAAAATTATAGATACGTTGGAGACGTATCACGGACACGACGAATGTTGAAGCCGATGGCGATGTGGGGCTGGTTGGGTGTCGACGGGGACCATGGAGAAGAGGGGATCATGGAGGAGAGGAGCTTGTTCAAGGTACAATGGGGGTGAAATAATAAATAAAAAGGGAAAATTTGCTGGTCCCACATGTCAGTAATTAGCCAGTCCAACATGTGAGTGATCAAATGAAATAAAGCAGCTTGATTACTAGTAATTAGCCAGTCCAACATGTGAGTGATCAAATGTCAGTAATTTGCTGGTCCCACATGTGAGTAATTAGCTAGAAGAAAAATCCCGGCAGCAACCATTGTTGCTAGTAATTAGCCGGTCCCACCTGTCAGGTATTTGCCAACCCCACCTATAATAATCGTCCCACTGTCATGTATTTGTTGGTCCACCCTTGTCCGTCACTCATGGTCCCAGTTATAAGATTTTGACTGTTTCACTCGTGTCAGGTTGTGAACCAAGTAAAATAAAAAAATCCTTGACTTGACAGAAATACCCCGCTTGTTTACTTTTTTTTTTGCAAAAATACACCGCTTGGTTACTTGTGAGACTAGTTTCGAAGAAAAGAGGACAACATCAGGAATATTTCAAACCGTGGACAAAACAACATAGTGGAAGCCTTACTAGTGCACGAAACCAGATTTCCTTTCATTTTTATCCTCTCTACACAATTTAGTGTGTGAGAACTCTAGTGATGCTCGTTTTTCAAGTAAAGGGCACAGCCCCCAGCTTTCAATTGCATGAAAGCCGCACACACCGTAGCTAAGTTTTACAGAGTATCTCTGAATACAGTCCAGGACGACCAACAAAAAGAAGAAATACTAAGACCAGAGTCCAAAGTTCGCTAGATAACAGCTCCCAGAACAAAGATACACTGGAGCCTTTTTACTTATTCTCGAAGCTGCCTTCATAAGCCACACGATGCAAGCTTCGAGAAAATCAGCGTAGTGATTGTATACCTGCGAAAAGTGTTTTTGGCTCCAGAGCAACAGTACTCTTTTTATTTTTAAAAATTTAAAATTTAAAAATTATAGTTTTAAGTTTTAAAAAATTATGAAAATAAATTTAGATATAATAAATGATGTAATCTACAAATATGCAAAATTTCATTACAAAATTCTTTATATTATAGGCTACATAAAATCTGATAAAATTTGTAGATATGAAATATACATAGTCAGATCTAGACGTTTGTCATTTTTGTGTAGCTCAAAATATAAAGTATCTGAACAATTTTTTTTGCATGTTGGTGCAATAAATAGTTGTCTACATGTGAATATTTTTTTTCATTTTTTTAAAATTTAGAAATATAATTTTAATTTATTTATCAAACGAGATCACTGGTGTCCATATACACCAAATTTTTACTTGTATACCTGCGTAAAAACAGTTGTGGCCTCACAAGTAAAGGGTTGCAACTTCCAAGTGTGCAGTGGACACTGTGTTTGACTTGTTCTACAAATGTACCGGATAGACGAGGGGCCAAGCCAACAGGAACCATTTATTGCTAAGTTCAGACAAGAATCCAAAATAGACCACTGAAAAGTTTTCCCAACGTCTGCTGCCTGGCTTCATCGGCAGGAAATAACAGAAGGCGGCAGGTCCCTAACCCGTAGGCTAATGATTCCCTTCCTACCCATGTGCACCAAATCTCTTAGGGTGTGTTCGGTTCGGGAACGAACTGGAATGGAATGTCATGGTTCCGTTCCAGAGGAATGGAACGGTTCCGTTCCCGTGTTCAGTTGGGACCAAAAAATAGAATGGAACGGTTCCGTTCCTGTGTTCGGTTGAGACTAGAAAATAGAATGGAACGGGTTAGTGGGCACGGAACGACCACGGTGATTGGTACTTAACAGTCGCAAATTATGATTTGTTTCCTCAAAATCGAAATTAGCACCCTGCCGCCGACCATGGTGCCGGCATGGCTGCCCCTGCCGCCGTCGGCGGTGCCGGCATGGCTGCCCCCTGCCGCCGACCACGGTGGCGGCATGCTTGCTCCCGCCGCCGCCGAGCTCCCGCCGCCGCCGCCCCCGCGCGAGCTCCCGCCGCCGACGCCAGCCCGCCTGCTTCCTTCGCCGTCGCGCGCCCACCTGCCTGCTCGCCGCCGACGCCAGCCCGCCTGCTCGCCGCCGACGCCAGCCCGCCTGCTCGCCTGCTTCCTTCGCCGTCGTGCGATTAGTGGGCACAGAACGACCACATTCCACCGATTCGGTGGAATGGCTTGGTTCCGCATATTGGCCGAATATTCCCTTCCGGGGAACGGTTCCATTCCACTTGTTTTGCTAACCGAACACACGGATGGATCCCAGGTGCAGAACGGTTCCATTCCATTCTACTCGGTGACACCAACCGAACACACCCTTACTCCCTCGGACCCATATTATTCTTCGCCAATACGGATGTATCTACTAAAATGTGTCTAGATATATCTATATTAACGAAGAGTATTATGGGTCGGAGGGAGTACCAGATCAAACCACATATACTTTTTAGATCATAACTTTAGAGATATATTTGGTAGGTAGAATTACATGTGACTAATTATAAAATATCTCCATCTTATATCTCTTGATGGTTTCGTGCCTTACCTCGATATATGCTAACACTCGACTACTCGAGGGTTAATACAACATAGTACATGGTATTATTACAAATTGATAATTATCATTATATTTTATGGTATCAATGGCTTGAGAGTTCAAACTTGTATCAGGTGTTCCAAATATTTTTTGTAACTGTTGCACGACATAGATCAAAAGAATAAAATCGTGATACGGGTGGGAGCGGTTCTCTTATTATAGTCGATATGGCTATGTCGAAATAACATCGTTTTCAACGCTATTTTTTTTCTCTTATAGAGGTTTCCAATGTGTTTATTATCTTCGGTGGTGATCTATTTTTCATAAGGTATGCTCATAGTTGGAGCAAGTGTTGGCTGATATTTTTATCTCGTCGTATCCACTCATTTCCCATATTTTTTCTCTGCATTGTTCGAGCCCGCTGGTTGCCGGCTGCCCGGGCGCCCTGATGCCCGAGCTCTTTGCTCCTCGTGGCGCATGCCGCAATCTCGCTCCCCGCAGAATCCGTCGCGCGGGCCTCGCCGGCGCCGTCTCGCTCTCATGCCCGCAGTTCCGTGAATCCGCGTGGAAGATGTGACGAGGCCGCAACATAGGCGACGGCTCTAGCTCCGCCCTTCGCCATTGCCGCCGGGCATAGCAAATTCAGGAGAAATGAAAAAGCAGGCAAGCGCGCAAGCAGCACAATCCACAAGATCGTGGGTGGCTACTGCAGCCAAACTCGTGGTGGTGGACCGGTGGAGCAGGAGCACCGCCCGGTGCCGATCGGAACGGTCACTGTCTCACTGACGACTGGTGCTCGCTCTGGGTTTGATGCACTGAATGCGCCGAGGACGATGACGACTCAGCGGGCACCGTAGCAGACGTATACGAGTACGACCACAGAAGCAGGATCAGTGATGGAAAAGCCATGGAGAGGCATTGATTTCTGGTGAATGTGCACTGCCTCTCTGCCACCCACGTCGAAGCGGCAGAGGCGCGAGCGCCGACTTGACTACACCGGCCGGGCAACGTAAGGTGTGTTTGGTAGCCCGGGTAAGTTATCTCACCTCATATAAGCTGAGTCTAGCTATGCTGAGTACATACAACTGAGTTTGGTTTCATTGTGTTTGGTAGCCCGGGTTTGCTGAGCCTAGCTACATTCAGATGTTGTTTGGTAGCATGTGTGACTTGAGTATACAAATAAAAAGCAACCAGATCCCTAAGCAGATAATATAAAAGCAATCAGGACCCTACAAAAATAATTAAGAGCAATCAAGTCCCTATACATAAATTACAAAAGCAATCGAATCCTTGTACAGAAAGATCAAAAGCAATCGAGTCCCTATAAAGAAATAAAAAAGCAATCAAGTCCCTATCATTGATGTGCTCTGCCGCCGGCCAGACAGGGCTGCCGCCGGTCAGGTCGGGCGGCGCTGGCCGCGGTGGCGCGAGGAAGGGCACCGGTCGTCGATGGGCCGGCAGCGCTGGCTGTGGCGACGCGAGGAGGCGCGCTGGCGGCGCTGGTCGTGGCGTCGGGAGGAAGCGTGCCGGTCATCGATGGCCATGGCTGCGAGGACCTTCCATGGCTACGCGATGGGCCAAGGAGGGACGGCGACGCGAGCTTCGACCGTGGCTGCCACCGACCTTCCATGGCGGAGCAAGGTCTCTGGGCGCCGGCGAGACGAGCTTCGACCATGACCTTCCATGGCGGCGTGAGGTGAGGGGAGCGCAGGGGGGCGGCGCAGCGAGGGGGAGGCGCAGGGGGGCGACGCAGCGCGGTGGAGGCGGCGTGAGGGCGACCGCCAGGGAGAGAGGACGTTGAGAGTGTGTTAGGGAATTTTTGCTCGGGGACAAGCGGGACAAGCGACTGCATCGCACGTGGGGCCAGGGCACGTCGATCGAGGCACTTTGCGGGATGGACATAGCCGAGCTCAGTTGAGAAGCTCGATTTGAGCTTCCCAACTGGGCAGAGCTGAGAGGCCTAATCTGTATGAGCTGGGCAATACCAAGAGTTGTAAACTGGTCTACCAAACAACAATATCTGAGGTGGAAAGAGAATTTCCGAGATGAACCGGGCTACCAAACACGCCCGTAATCTACACGAGCGTATCCATGAGTAACGGACACGGCCACCGTTGCCATGCTCGAAAGGAGTACTCTGCCACGATGGAAAGTTGACAAGATGAAGGAGCTGCGCGTTTCCCCAGCTTTGATTACGTTAGCGGGCGCCAGAGTGCATTCAATGGCTGCAAGTGCAGCCGTAGCGTACCTACGGTCGAAAGCTGTCCATAACAAGACCTGACAAGCAAACGTCGAGGATAATTATTGAAATGAGCCAAAAGATTTGCTATTTTTATTGATTAAGAAGAAGGGAATAGGTTAGTTTATTAGCAAGAACCGATCAAAAACTAGGTCGAGGATGATTTATATAGCGTACTTTTATTGATTTAAGTATATATGTAGATTTAGATACTTTCTAAGGCAACATTTTAGGGCTTTTTAGATGAACATTTTAGCTCGCTACTACGGAAGATCTGGCACATGTAATGAATTTATGAAAAACAATACATTTAAGAGTTGATGATCATAGTGTTAGTTTGAAGATGATGTCAATGCCCTGAGCTACTTATATTGTCGATCAAAATGAGTAGGAAATGTTCAAGTTATCCTAATGATTGTGGGTTACCCACAATGGATCTAACCTTTCCCAGCTTTTATAGGTCTCCGATCACAGTGATTCAGACGAAGTGCAACTTCAGTATAGCAAAGTGTAATTTACCGTGTAACCAGGGGCGGAGGCAGGATTCAAGATTAAAGGGGGCTAAACCTGCTAATTTTTGCTTAGGGGGGCCAAATAGACTATTTTTCACTAAAAAACCTGTCAAAATTTTACTTAGCCATAATTTTTTGCCTAGCATACCATGGCATAGGGGGGGCCATGGCCTCTGCTGGTCCTCCTAGCTCCGCCACTGCGTGTAACTGGGTGAAAGGTGCAAGTTAGACTTTTCGTTAGATTGAAGTGACCACTGGAATTGACATGGATGCCGAGTATAAAGTGTATCATATAGCATTTTATCAGGGTGCTTGTGGATATTTGTGAGGGAAAAGTCTTGACTCTTGAGAGAGTAGAAAAGGGACAGAAAACAGTAGGGCTTAATAGGACCCACAAACATTCCAGAGCGAAAGTCCCCAGTGTTCTTCCTAGTTAACTACTAAAGTTCATACGAAATTTGACTTAGTTTAACTTTCTAGAAAAATAAAAGTCTTAAGCCTTAGGATGGAGGTAGTATATTCTAATTTTTTTATTATTTACATATTATTGTGGAACGGCTATTGCAACACCATTACTACTGCCGTTTCAAATACATGGTCCCATCAAGGATGATGATGGGAGAATCTCGAAGCACATGTGGAGTGGTATGAGTCACCGGGGGCATTCCATGCCCATGCTGCCATGCACTACAGTAGCATTGGGCCTTCACCGTAATCCACATGATTATGTAGTATGCCATCATTTACAGACAGGTAGATAATAAAAACTCCATGAAATCCATTTTGGCGCACCGGGAGCCAATGAATCCATTGTCGGAAAACACGTTTCAAAATATGAAACGGAACACAAATTTAGACATTCTTTGTTCACAGTTCACATGCAAATTTTCGGGGAAAAATAATATTTTGTTTCCCGTATAAAACAGATAAATTTGTGTGCAAATATATAACTATTCACGGGACATTTTTTCTCTTTTTACTGAGGGCACGTAAAACGTTCTTTTTTCTCAAAAACGTGTGTAACGAACATAAGATGTCCCGAACGACATAGTTTTTTTTGACGTTTTATAATTTGTTTTTTATATATTTTTATAATAAGTTTATAAAGACCCGAGAGCCAAAACACCTCCTCTAAATAATTCTCAAGAGAAGTATTGGCTTTTTAGGGGAGAACTATGATTTTAGCTCGAACTTATCATATGATAATTAAGCTGCTCTAAGTATGATATGGCCGTTGCCCTTTGGAACTAGCTTACTTAACTTCCAAATGCTCAAGCTTCTCAAAGAACCAATAGGTGAGCCCCGAGCCTTGTTGAGAAAGTTGATGCTAAATACATTGCCTAGTTACTTCCTATCGGTTTGGATTTTTGGCTGAGTTGTCTAATGCACCAATTTTATATCCCCTCCATTCTTTGATATAAGGTGTATAATATTTTGTGATTTTTTGGAATATGAGGTGTATTGCAGGATTGTGTGAGTTGTCACACTAATATAGGAGGTAATTTGATCAGGAGAGAGAGCATGCCAAGATTTTCCGACTCTTCCTCTAGTCTCACGTCAGTTACCTATGAATATTAACGTCTAAGAGCAATAAAATATGCCCTATGAGCCTGTGCATTAATTTTCATACAAGAAAACTATAAATCTTATATTAAGAAAGTGAGGAAGTATGATATTAGATCCGATAGGTCTTAAGTTTCATACCATGCTCACGTAGTATTAAAAGAAGATTTTGCAGCCTACACCAAACCTATGCTAAGGACTATAACAGCCAAGACGTGAGAGAAGTGGTGAAACAAAAACATTGTGTAGCTCCTTCTATTTAGGGGCTTTGAAGACTTTGCCATAAGTACTTAAGTAGTGTTGACTAGTCGTCTCCCTAAGAAAAGTGGACCTCGATGTGAGCTAAGCCTTTTTACTACTGACGCAAGACCCATTACCATTAGCACTGAATATTCTACTTTTTTCTATATATATTTTTAGTAGATCATTTCTGCTTTTTCTAGGGCAATACTGCATGTTCTGTTATGTCAAGTTCACCCAGAATTTGGACACGTGCAGGCCAGATATCTATTGGGCCGGTCTTCATGAAGTAGTGATAGCTTTATGGAGACCCGTTTGTAAATAGGGATTTCTATTTTCGTGCCCTCGGGTCCTTAGTTGTACTCAGTTTTTCCCAGCTCCTTAGTTTCTTCCTCAGTTTTGTCCAAGCCCTTGTCTGAAACCCTCACAAGTGCTGGAACGGCCGGTTGCCCGACGGGTCAACAACTTTGACCGTTATCTGCTGACTAATGGGGCCACGTAGAGCCCGCAAAGACACGTCAGACCATCCATCTTTGTTTGACCGTAAGCATCACCGTATCCCTGACCAAAACGCGGACGAGTGGGGCTTCGGTATATCGAATGACAAGTGGGGCCATGACGCTGATACAAGGGGCATTACACGGGTAGGATTAGATTTTTAAACGGAGCTCTACAGCGATGGCACGGAGGAGGTGGCCTGTGGGGTGCCGAGATGAGATCGACGTCCACAAAGAACTGCATGAGGCGAGACCAGACGCATTAGATAGATATGAACTAGACGTGTTTAACCATGCAAAGAAGAGAAGAAATGGTCGAGGACATCGACGACGACCTCAACACTTTGACTGATGGTGTCGGACACGAACGCGAGCAATGTAGAGAAAACTAGTGTCTCTCCTTTCTGGCGTGTATAGATGGGTGCTAGAGGAGTGTGGTGGCGAAGGGAAAGACGTCGCGGTGGTCTGTGACGTCTAGCATAGCGGGGCGGCGTGGTCGTGCCCACAACGACGTGCATGTTCGGTATTGGCATCAGCATGTACGTTTGTCATTGGCCTCGGCGATATCTTTGGTGTGTCAGTGATCGAATGAGGGGACGGGATTGAGGGTGCATCCCGACGGTGACCTAGCAGTGGCGGCGAGCATAGCCGTTCTGACCATGCCGATATCGGTATCGGCATCGTTTGGAGGCTGTGGTGCTCGAATCATGGTGGAAATTGCGATTTCCTATTATTTTTACATGCATAATATATAGAAAATAGCTAGATCTCTAAATCGATGCATATGAAGCTACATATATATTCTTGGTCATAATCCCCTTATCTAAAGGGGATGGATGCATGGCTTCACGTCGTCGTCGCTTTCATCGTCAGTATCTTCGTCGTCCGTGTAGTAGTACTTCCTGCATGTTGTTCCGTCGAACACCTTCACTGTGAGCACATCATCGCCTTCATATTTGAAGTGTAGGAAGCAGCCGAAATCCACACCGTGCGCGATGGTGAAATTCTCCCAGCCCTTGTCGAGGTACATCTGGCCTTGTCCGTCAAATAGGACCTCCACGGTCCAGAGACGAGGACCGCAATCAGCTGCTCGCAGATACACCTTAGCGGGCTCCTGGCCGTCAAGATAGTCCGCAAACTTTTTTGGGAGTGCCTGCAAAGAGATCGAGCGCCGATCGTTTAAAATTAAAGGTTTTTTAGAACATGCACATAATTAATCACATGCATCATATATGTGGGAACGCGTACGTATCTTCTTGGCCAAAGGGTCTTCATAGATGACGATGAAGAACTCCTCTATGATCAATGGCAGTGTTGACGGTGGTGGTGGCAATGATGATTATCCACCACCCCGGCCGCCCCTTCCCCTTCCCCTTCCGGTTGGCGTCCGAGACGTGGAAGCCATGGCAATGGATTAAGTGTATGTGAACGAAGAAGAGAGAGGCAGAACCTATTGACATGAGGGATGGCCGTTGTGGGGGTTGATGACCCATAAGTATAGGGGATCGCAACAGTCTTCGAGGAAAGTAAAGCCCAAATTTATTGATTCGACACAAGGGGAGCCAAAGAATATATGTAAGCCTTAACAGATGAGTTGTCAATTCAGCTGCACCTAGAAACAGTCTTGCTCACAGTGGTTTATCAGTAGCAACAGTTTTATAATGGTGATAGTAGTGAAACAGTAACAGCAGTAGTAAAATAGCAGCGGTAATAGTAACAGTAGTAAACAGTAGGAACAAATACTATAGGCATAGGGATGGATGTATGGGCGTTGCATGGATAAGATAATTCATGAAATCAATGATGTCGGGGATATAAACCCGGATATACCAAAGTACCCCTTTATATTATGTCTAATATATGTTATATATGATGAGTTATGTGTGCAGGATATTAAAAAGCGAGTAAACACTAGCTGGGCCGGATTATAAGTCTCCCAGGCCGGATTAATGATCTATCGGGCCGGTATAAAGAAGGCTAGGCCGGAGCATCCTAGGCCCACGCCGGCATAGCAAAGCCATATCCCGGCTGGGCTGCTTCATCCCGCCCAGGCCGGGATCTCCTCTTGGGCCGCGTCTGCCCCGGCGTGGACCTCCTGGCGAATTACCCCGGCTGGGCCGGATTACAGTGTTCCGGCCGGGCCAGGCTGGGATCCCTGGCCCAGGCCGGATTATCCCCTTGGTAGGCCGGGATATTCACTCCCAGGCCGGATTATTCCTCTCCAGGCCGGGATTTACTACCTCCGGGACATATTCCTCGTCTAGCATCAACTCCAGCGCATCGTGCCAGTCCTGGGACGCCTCCAGGCTCGGACTGGCACATCCTCCACCATCGTATGCTGGTCTTGGGACGCCCCTTGGCTCAGACTAGCATATCCCTCCTCTCCTAGTCAGTCTTATCCTCAGGAGGAGGATAAGACTGATGACATGGTGATCCTGAAGACAGACGCTAGAAGACGAAGGCAAGGACTCCAAGTACAGACATCGATGGGACTAGCCCATGACCGTGACGCATCGCACAGTACCAAGGGCGGTACCGTGCTGATGCAGGCTACAGTATGACAAGACCCCAGTAGTCAACTCAGCACCAGTATGTGCATAGTATATTGTGGGGCATCCCTTGTCCCCTGGGCTCCCTATATAAAGGGCACCAGGGGGATCGATCACCAAAAGCCTCGGGAGGAGGCTCATTCTCTCTCGCTCCATGGGAGCTCTCTAGCACTAGCTCTTTAGCTCCTGCCCAGTGCAGCCTTAGATAGGCAGATGAACAGCTCAAGGAGCACCATTGTAGCTCTCATATGAAGCTCATATAGATCAGACATGCAGGAGTAGGGGTGTTACCTCCTCACGAGGGCCCCGAACCTGGGTAGCTCGATGTGTTAGCAGTGACTTCTGTGCTCGGTCTCTACCGAGCTTCCCCTCTCCCGGATCCGCCAGCGTACAGTCGGTCCCCATTTAAGCCATCCTATGGCATATGTTGTTTCACCACGACGACATTTGGCGCCCACCGTGGGGCAGATCAAGGCGCTGGTAGGAGTACATCCGGACGGGATCTTCTTCATCTGCTCGGGGGCTCGACATCAGCAACGCCTCCGAGCACAGCAGGTCTTCTTCAACTCCCGGGCTGACCTCAACTCGCCCGGGCCAGCATACGGCTGTCCCGGATCTACATCGGCATCTCCGGGCCGGCGCTCGGCTTCCTCCGGCCAGCATATCCTGAGTCCCGGCCAGCATATCCTGTGTTCTGGCCAGCATATCCTGAGTCCCGGCCAGCATATCCTGTGTCCCGGCCAGCATATCCTGTGTCCCGGCCAGCATATCCTGTGTTCCGGCCAGCATATCCTGCGTCCCGGCCAGCATATCCTGTGTTCCGGCCAGCATATCCTGTGTCCCGGCCAGCATATCCTGTGTTCTGGCCAGCATATCCTGTGTTCTGGCCAGCATATCCTGTGTTCCGGCCAGCATATCCTGCGTCCCGGCCAGCATATCCTGTGTCCCGGCCAGCATATCCTGCGTCCCGGCCAGCATATCCTGCGTCCCGGCCAGCATATCCTGTGTCCTGGCCAGCATATTTTATGTCCCGGCCGGCATATTTTATATCCTGGCCAGCATATCTTATGTCCCGGCCGGCATATTTTATGGTCATCGTGCCAAGGATCGTTCTGCCTCGAGCATCTGCAGGTACTTCAAACTTCCTCAACGGTGCATGCAAGTAAGTATTTATGCTGGTTTACTCCATATCCTGGTCAGCTTATCTGAAAGTTAATGTCCCCGTAATAGAAAAAATAGCTCGGGGGCTAGGCTAAAGCCCAGCAAGTTGCTTCTCAAGTACTGTACCAGTATATATTAGTTTGCATGCTAGCATATCAGCTTCTTAGTTTCCTCCTGTATGTCTGTTTATATGCCAAATCACTACATATGCCTGCTGCAAAGAGTATCCTTAGTATCAGTTTGTATGTCAATAGTCTTATGCAAAGTTTCATCTGGGCATGTTATATGCCGGTTTTATATGCCAACAACAAGATGTTATGTCAAGTTATATGTCTTTGTATGTGCCAATTGGTATATCTGCTACAGTGCTATAGTCAGTATGCCAGTTAACATATCAAGTTCAGTATCTACTTATATGCCAAATGCTTTATCTCATATGCTATGTGTTATATGCCGGCTGTCGTATGCCAAGGCTCGTATGCCAGTTTTTTATATGTTGAATGCCATGTGCTAGTTGTTACATGTTTACAGTCAGATCAGTTATATGCCTATCTCAGTACCAGTTTCTGCATGCTACGTGCTATATGCTAGATCTCATATGACAGTTATAGTATACTTGCATTTATATACCGGCACATGAGTGCCAAATATCTGTTGTAAGATGTCAAGTTTGCTTATATGCCAGTTACAGTATGTCTACATTTATATGCCGGCACATGAGTGCCTAGTTCTTCCTTGTGAGTTGCCAAGTTAGCATATATGTCAAATTGCTATATCTCAGTCTGTATGTCTAGTGCTATGTACCGAATGATATGGGCTATATGCCAAACTCCATATGCTAGATTGCAAATATGCCAAATGCTATGACCATTGCTATGTCTTTTAGAATGACTACAGAACAGGTTGGATGTCTCATTATATATATGTCTATTACCCGGCTATGACTCTCCATATTGCCGTTACAGAGAAGAAATTGCTATTATACCACCAGAGCTTCAGTTTATATCTCAGTGTCTCAAGCATATCAGTATACCGGCATATGTTATATTTTGTATCCTGGCCGGCATATTTTATGTTCCAGCCAGCATATCTTTATATCCTGGCCAGCATATCTCAAAGTCTCAGGTCTCAGGTATTTCAGTTTGTTAGTACATCAGGTTATTAAGTGATATCTTGAGTCATATGTATTTCAGTATGCCAGCATATCATGGCAAAAGTAAGATTTCAGTATGCCGGCATATCAATGCAAAAGTAAGATTTCAGTATGCTGGGATATCATGGCAAGAGCAAAATTTCAGTATGCCAGCATATCCTGGCATCGACCAAAATCCCCAATCACCGTTTATTTCGGTTCGCCAGCATATCAAGGCATCTATCAATAACTCATATCGCCGTTTATTTCGGCATGCCAGCATATCACGGCATTCTATATTCCTTTCAGTTATCGCCAGTTCTGGCTCAGTAATATATCGAGACATCGATCTCAAAGCTAACAAGCATCATATCTCTTATCATATCCGGTTTCACAGAGTATCCCGGTTTAGCATATTAACATGTCTTATCATTTTGCATACTAACAAGTGCCCAGCGATGGCACAGCCCAAGAGGCATATCGGTATACCGGCATTGTCAAAGCAGACAATGTCGATGAGACATAGCCCGAGAGGCAAAGTGTCGATATAAAGCCCAAGAGGCAAAGTAGCCCAAGAGGCAAAGTAGCCCAAGAGGCATATCAGTATACCGGCATTGTCAAAGCAGACAATGTCGATGAGACATAGCCCGAGAGGCAAAGTGTCGATATAAAGCCCAAGAGGCAAAGTAGCCCAAGAGGCAAAGTAGCCCAAGAGGCATATCAGTATACCGACATTGTCAAAACAGACAATGTCGATGAGACATAGCCCGAGAGGCAAAGTGTCGATATAAAGCCCAAGAGGCAAAGTAGCCCAAGAGGCAAAGCAGCCCAAGAGGCATATCAGTATACCGGCATTGTCAAAGCAGACAATGCCGATGAGACATAGCCTGAGAGGCAAAGTGTCGATATAGTGCCCGAGAGGCAAAGTAGCCCAAGAGGCATATCAGTATACCGGCATTGTCAAAGCAGACAATGTCGATGAGACATAGCCCGAGAGGCAAAGTGTCGATATAAAGCCCAAGAGGCAAAGTAGCCCAAGAGGCAAAGCAGCCCAAGAGGCATATCAGTATACCGGCATTGTCAAAGCGGACAATGCCGATGAGACATAGCCTGAGAGGCAAAGTGTCGATATAGTGCCCAAGAGGCAAAGCAGCCCAAGAGGCATATCAGTATACCGGCATTGTCAAAGCGGACAATGCCGATGAGACATAGCCCGAGAGGCAAAGTGTCGATATAAAGCCCAAGAGGCAAAGTAGCCCAAGAGGCAAAGTAGCCCAAGAGGCATATCAGTATACCGGCATTGTCAAAGCAGACAATGTCGATGAGACATAGCCCGAGAGGCAAAGTGTCGATATAAAGCCCAAGAGGCAAAGTAGCCCAAGAGGCAAAGCAGCCCAAGAGGCATATCAGTATACCGGCGTTGTCAAAGCGGACAATGTCGATGAGACATAGCCTGAGAGGCAAAGTGTCGATATAAAGCCCGAGAGGCAAAAATAGCCCAAGAGGCATATCAGTATACCGGCATTATCAAAGCGGACAATGCCGATGAGACATAGCCTGAGAGGCAAAGTGTCGATATAGTGCCCAAGAGGCAAAGCAGCCCAAGAGGCATATCAGTATACCGGCATTGTCAAAGCGGACAATGCCGATGAGACATAGCCCGAGAGGCAAAGTGTCGATATAAAGCCCAAGAGGCAAAGTAGCCCAAGAGGCAAAGTAGCCCAAGAGGCATATCAGTATACCGGCATTGTCAAAGCAGACAATGTCGATGAGACATAGCCTGAGAGGCAAAGTGTCGATATAGTGCCCAAGAGGCAAAGCAGCCCAAGAGGCATATCAGTATACCGGCATTGTCAAAGCAGACAATGCCGATGAGACATAGCCTGAGAGGCAAAGTGTCGATATAGTGCCCAAGAGGCAAAGTAGCCCAAGAGGCATATCAGTATACCGGCATTGTCAAAGCAGACAATGCCGATGAGACATAGCCTGAGAGGCAAAGTGTCGATATAGTGCCCGAGAGGCAAAGTAGCCCAAGAGGCATATCAGTATACCGGCATTGTCAAAGCAGACAATGTCGATGAGACATGGCCCAAGTGGCAACATGTTGAAACAGCACGAGAGGCATATCAGTATACCGGCATTGTCAAAGCGGACAATGTCGATGAGACATAGCCTGAGAGGCAAAGTGTCGATATAGTGCCCAAGAGGCAAAGCAGCCCAAGAGGCATATCAGTATACCGGCATTGTCAAAGCAGACAATGCCGATGAAACATAGCCTGAGAGGCAAAGTGTCGATATAGTGCCCAAGAGGCAAAGTAGCCCAAGAGGCATATCAGTATACCGGCATTGTCAAAGCAGACAATGCCGATGAGACATAGCCTGAGAGGCAAAGTGTCGATATAGTGCCCGAGAGGCAAAGTAGCCCAAGAGGCATATCAGTATACCGGCATTGTCAAAGCAGACAATGTCGATGAGACATGGCCCAAGTGGCAACATGTTGAAACAGCACGAGAGGCATATCAGTATACCGGCATTGTCAAAGCGGACAATGTCGATGAGACATAGCCTGAGAGGCAAAGTGTCGATATAGTGCCCAAGAGGCAAAAACAGCCCAAGAGGCATATCAGTATACCGGCATTGTCAAAGCAGACAATGCCGATGAGACATAGCCTGAGAGGCAAAGTGTCGATATAGGCCCGAGAGGCAAAGTAGCCCGAGAGGCATATCAGTATACCGGCATTGTCAAAGCGGACAATGTCGATGAGACATAGCCTGAGAGGCAAAGTGTCTATATAAAGCCCGAGAGGCAAAAGTAGCCTAAGAGGCAAAGTAGCCCGAGAGGCAAAAGTAGCCCAAGAGGCAGAGTAGCCCGAGAGGCACATAGCTCAAGAGGTAAAGTATCTATATGGCCAAAGAAGGCAAAGCAGTATTCCGGCATTGTCGAAGCAGACGATGTCGATGAGACGTAGCACAAGAGGCAAAGTGTCGATATAGCCAAAGAAGGCATAATAGTATTTTGAGATAGCCCGCGAAGGCTAGCATATCACGTATATGAGTATATATCAAACAGGACATTGTCTATGATGGCATGAGGTAGAATTTGGCCAGTGCAGGCCAACGTATCAGCTTCGTGAGTATGAGTTTGGGACTTTGGTATATTTCTTGTTGAAGCCTGTGCACGACTCTGCGAGTCCTCCACAGCCTCGGGGGCTAATGTCGGGGATATAAACCCGGATATACCAAAGTACCCCTTTATATTATGTCTAATATATGTTATATATGATGAGTTATGTGTGCAGGATATTAAAAAGCGAGTAAACACTAGCTGGGCCGGATTATAAGTCTCCCAGGCCGGATTAATGATCTATCGGGCCGGTATAAAGAAGGCTAGGCCGGAGCATCCTAGGCCCACGCCGGCATAGCAAAGCCATATCCCGGCTGGGCTGCTTCATCCCGCCCAGGCCGGGATCTCCTCCTCCTGGGCCGTGTCTGCCCCGGCGTGGACCTCCTGGCGAATTACCCCGGCTGGGCCGGATTACAGTGTTCCGGCCGGGCCAGGCTGGGATCCCTGGCCCAGGCCGGATTATCCCCTTGGTAGGCCGGGATATTCACTCCCAGGCCGGATTATTCCTCTCCAGGCCGGGATTTACTACCTCCGGGACATATTCCTCGTCTAGCATCAACTCCAGCGCATCGTGCCAGTCCTGGGACGCCTCCAGGCTCGGACTGGCACATCCTCCACCATCGTATGCTGGTCTTGGGACGCCCCTTGGCTCAGACTAGCATATCCCTCCTCTCCTAGTCAGTCTTATCCTCAGGAGGAGGATAAGACTGATGACATGGTGATCCTGAAGACAGACGCTAGAAGACGAAGGCAAGGACTCCAAGTACAGACATCGATGGGACTAGCCCATGACCGTGACGCATCGCACAGTACCAAGGGCGGTACCGTGCTGATGCAGGCTACAGTATGACAAGACCCCAGTAGTCAACTCAGCACCAGTATGTGCATAGTATATTGTGGGGCATCCCTTGTCCCCTGGGCTCCCTATATAAAGGGCACCAGGGGGATCGATCACCAAAAGCCTCGGGAGGAGGCTCATTCTCTCTCGCTCCATGGGAGCTCTCTAGCACTAGCTCTTTAGCTCCTGCCCAGTGCAGCCTTAGATAGGCAGATGAACAGCTCAAGGAGCACCATTGTAGCTCTCATATGGAGCTCATATAGATCAGACATGCAGGAGTAGGGGTGTTACCTCCTCACGAGGGCCCCGAACCTGGGTAGCTCGATGTGTTAGCAGTGACTTCTGTGCTCGGTCTCTACCGAGCTTCCCCTCTCCCGGATCCGCCAGCGTACAGTCGGTCCCCATTTAAGCCATCCTATGGCATATGTTGTTTCACCACGACGACAAATGAGACATGGGCATTGCAGATAAATAATGATAAAGCATCCTAGTACAAATAATCATAGGCATGTGTTCCGTATATAGTCGTACGTGCTCACAAGGAGAAACTTGCACGACATCTTTTGTCCTACCAGCCTGTTGCAGCAGGGCCTCAAGGGAAACTACTGGTAATTAAGGTACTCCTTTTAATAAAGTACCGGAGCAAAGCATTAACACTCGGTGAACACATATGACCCTCACATCATAGCCATCCCCTCCGGTAATCCCAATTTCTGTCACTTTGAGGCCTTGGGTTCCGGACAACAATATGTGTATACAACTTGTAGATAAGACCATAAACAACAAGTATCATCATAGAAATAATAATATGTTCAGATCTGAAATCATGGCACTCGGGCCCAAAGTGACAAGCATTAAGCACAACAAGTTGCAACAATGTCATAGGCACTAAATAAAGATACTAGGCACTATGCCCTAACAATCTCATATGAAATTACATGAACAATCTCATCCAATCCCTACCATTCCCTCACCTACAGCGGGGGAATTACTCACACATGGATGGGGGAGTCATGGATGGTTGATGGAGTGACGTCGGTGATGATGGTGATGAAGATCTCCTCCAAATCCCCGTCCCGGCAGGGTGCCAGAACGGAGTTTCTAGTTCCGAATCGCGGTTTCTGATAGCGGCGGCGCAGCGGAAGTCTATCTGGGAAAACGCCGTCTCCCCGGTATAATCGAGTCAGGGGGTATATGTAGGCGAAAGGAGGGGTCGAGAGGACGGCCGAGGTGCCCTCACGCCAGGTGGGCGCGGCCAGGGCTGGACCGCGCCCCCTGTGTGTGTGGGGCCCTTGAGCCTCCTCTCCGTCTCGTCTTCTGGCTCCGTGGGTCTTCTGGTGAAATAGGATTTTTGATGATTTTTCCCAAATTTTTACTGAAAGTTGGATTTCTGCACAAAAACGAGACACCAAAGCAATTCTGCTGAAAACAACGTTAGTCCGTGTTAGTTGTATTCAAAACACACAAATTAGAGGAGAAACAATAGCAAAAGTGTTCGGGAAAGTAGATACGTTTTGGACGTATCAGGGGTTTATAAGGGACAGATGACCGTTGTGGGGTTTACACCATAAATTAAGGTAGAGATGACTGTTGTGGGGTTTACACAATAAATTATGGAGGAGATGACCGTTGTGGGGGTTTATATCTCAACAAAAAAGTAATGCGGACTATCTTGACGGAAATGGAAATTCGTGATAGTTTATCATTTTATCGTGAAAAGTAATGTCTAAAAGAAATGGAAATTCATGATAGTTTATCATTTTACCATGAAAAGTAATGTCTACAAGAAATGGAAATTCGTGATAGTTTATCATTTTACCGTGAAAAGTAATGCCTAAAAGAAATGGAAATTCTTGATAGTTTATCATTTTATCGTGAAAAGTAATGCCTACAAGAAATTCGTGATTACCAAACTTATTGAATCCGGTGGCAAACTCGTTATTTAGCATACATAGAGGGGTAGTAGTTTGCCAACGATAGATAGAGAGAGGGTGGCCATGATGAGAGAGAAAGAGGGGTTATCCTGCCCGTTAGATCATAGGATCGACGGTAGGTGGGCACGATCCGTGTGACAACAGCTCGACCAATCAGGCCAAGTTTGGGCTTCTGTGAGAAGGGAGAGGGTAAAACTGAGTAATATCAAGGATCCAAGGGCAAGTAAATAGTAAACATGCTAAGGAATTCAAATAAGAGATTTAGAAAAAGAAAAATACATGTTTTGTACAATGAAACCCAGGTTGGCCTACCTCAAAGTATTAGCAATTCAAATATACATCAGTGTGAAAATTATGGCCTCATTCAGATAAACTATGTTTTGGGTATAGATCTTTTGAGAAGGGGTTTGAGTGGAAAGCCATGAACATTCATAGCTACTAGTGATTTGAGAAGTGGCCATTTGTGTTAAAACTTGATTTATATATGATTGTTATGATTTCCTACGTGGCTGGTCGCGCAACAAGACTCTATGAGTAGGAGGCACTATGGTTTTATTTTTTTGAATTTTTTTGCGCATGAAATGACTCAATTAGATAGCTTAATCCCATTTGTTGACTCTCTGTTGACCAGCCACTTGAGGGTAAAACTGAGTATATTGCACTAGCCAGTATTAGTACTCGAGGGGAAAACTGAGTACAGATATTTTTCCAGTGTAAGACTCGAGGGTAGAACTGAGTACACGTAACGGTGCAGACGTGCAGTACCACGGACGCGGGTTGAGACCAAACATCTAGTTTTTTTTTTTGAGAAACTGCTGAGACGAACCGTCACTTTGCCTGTAAAGAGCCCCTCTCTCCCTTCCTCTGCACACAGTCTCATTCTCACTCACGCACGCAACCACGCCTCTCACGTCCCATCACCTTCTCAAAAAAAACCCAACCGCCCTACGCGTGCTCCCCTGCCGGCGATGGAGAAGAAGAATGCGCCGGCGGCCGTCGCCCCCGAGCCCGTCGCCTCTGAGCCTATCACCTTCGAGCCCATCGCCTCCGAGCCCGTCGCATCCGAGCCCGTTGCATCCGAGGTCGTCGCCGCTGAGCCCATCGCCTCCGAGGGCGGCGCATCCAAGCACGGCGCCTCCGTGAACTGGGCCTCTCTTAAGGATGACGGACCACTTCACAAGATCGGCGACTGTTTACTGGCGAACAAGGAGTACGTGGACACCTACTCTGCTTTGAGGCAAGTTTATAGAAATTGGCGCTTAGACTGAGCTCGACGTGCACCTGCACGAATGGATCATGGTAGAACACGTCCTTCCACGCGCCGCTGAGTTCACCTTCCTCCAACTCCGCACATCCCGCTGCATCACCATCGATCTAACGGAAGTTCATGCAAGGTTCAAATTCCTCCATATCTATAGAGTTAATCTATTTTTATTTTCAATCGTAAACATCTTAGTGCTGAATGTTATCTTCATCAATATATTTTAGATTCTACTTCGTCGGCTTTTGCCGTGGCGTCATCGTGCTTGCCCAGAAGAACCAGCCGCACAAGATACGGCTTCTGAACCCACTCACAAAGACATTGAACACTATGTTTGAGGCGCAGATGCCATCTGTTATTGTGAAGTCAGTCGCTGTAATGAAGTCCCCGACTATGGTCTTTGTTTCCACAGGTTACCCCATGGAAATTGCTTGGGTCGATGAGAGCACTCCAACTAAGAGTATAGATGAAGATTGGGGAGAAGAAAGATTTTTGATCGAGCACCATTCTCTGCGTTGCATTACCCCGTTCAATGGTGAATTGTATGTAATAGCTGTGAACAATTTTGAGTTCGGAAAATTAGTGTGCACCAACAATGTCCAATTGGAGCAGCGCGCGAGCACTGTCAACATGGAGACACTATTTTCATTTCCAGAACTTGGAAATGATTCCAAGTTCTACCTTGTGAAGTCGGATGGTGATCTGCTGCTTGTGTTGTTGGGCGGCAGCAGTGACAACAGGCATTTGGAGGAAGGTCAACCATTGGTGTACCGTGTGGACACTGAGAGCCGCTTTCTCCATGACGTCAGTAATATTGGCAGTCGTGCCTTCTTCGTCAATTATATCCGGTGTATCTCCGTCGACACCAAAGTGCACCCGACACTTCGACCTGGCTGCATCTACTACGTGGATTTGGGTTATATCAGAGAGTACTTTGATGATAGAAAGGCCTGGGATGAGTGGCCACGATGTGTGGATAGATTAGGATATTACGGTCTGAGAAATGAACAAAGGCCATACCGTTTGGAGGATGTATTGGCTGCACACTGCAGACAGAAGGAGTTCAATGAATATTTCCTTCATCTCATGGAATGTAGCGACGACGAAATATATGATGAATGAAGAACAGATTCATTCATCCTGGGGTATCCTAATCTTCATGTTGGCCATACATTGCGTCTTATATTATTTTCAGCTTAGTTTGTCGTGAACATTAATATCGTTATTGGCGGCTTTTGGCTGCTGTATGCAGTTTATATATTATACTTAGTTTTCTGGATTTATTATGCTACTGTGAATTTATCATATACTAGCTTCTAGATTTGCTACTAGATTTGTTACCATATTGGGCAAAAAACAAGGGCCAAAAGGTAACAATCATTGAAGAAAGACAGAAATAGAAGCTTCTCTAGATTTGATACTAATTTGGTGAAAAGAGAGAGAACTGTTAAAGAGAGAGTGGAAAAATGCGCTCTGAAAAAATGCCAATTTGGGCCGAGAGAGACAGAACCGAGCTCTCACGTACAACCAAACGCGGTCTCGTCCTGTCCCACGTGGCCCCTTTCTACCAGCCCCACGCGATGCGGCCCCACATGACGCGGCCCCACATGTCAGCACGGAACGGTCAACTAAACGGGAATCCTCCCGTCCGAGCTCCTTCTGAGGGTTTCAGACAAGGGCTTGGGAAAAACTGAGTACAACTAAGGATCTGAGGGCACGAAAATGGAAATCCCTTGTAAATATGTGTACTGTTGTTTTTAGGCCTGTACAAGCACAGACACGGGTTTTCTCAACAAAAAAAAACAGACAGAGGGGACCGTGGAATAGAATTGGCGTGCAGTGGTTCGCCCGCGCAACTGTCTTGTCGATAACATTAAAAAAACTGTCTTGTGGATATCCTGATCCCTTACCTAAAATACTATCATGATACCGCTTGAAAATTTTCAAAATATAAGTGACAAAAAAATTTGGAATAAAATTGTGAATGTTCAGAAGATATATCTTTACAATTCCTAGAATTTTTAGAATTAAATTCAAAATAGACTAAGAGAAATAAAAAAGACAAATCAAATGTGAATAGTGTCAAAAAAATATATCAAAATGATACTATTCACATAGCAGTTTGTTTTTTATTTCTCTTAGTAGATTTTGATTTGGTTTTGAAAATTACAGGAATAGTAAAAACATATCTTATGAATACCTACAAATTTGTTCCAACATTTTTTTGCCACTTAAAAAATTAAAATTTTACAACAATAGCATGGTAGCATATGAGGTCTGGGATCATAGGATATTTTCCCCTGTCTTGTATCCTGTAACACTGCAGCAACCTTGCTACACTCTTTGATTGCAAATAAGAACATACAAGGACCATGTGAAGAAAATGAGGGAAAATGCCGTTGATGCTGAACAGCCAAAATAATAAATGGTTAATGCAAGCAACAAAATGTTTGATCTCAACAACACAAACTATTTAAATTATGTACCACCAAAATCCTGTCCTCGTTATGAAGAGTAGTAAACGCAAATCACAATAAACAGGAGACACTTTCGTAGTATTAACAAGAAAACAACTACACAGACCAAATCACCTCCTCCATCGCGTATGATTCAGGTGCTTCTCTTATGCCCCAAAACACCCGAGAAGTTTTTTCGGAATCAGTCCGGTTGCCCTGTACTTTGCTGCCATCTCCTCGGCCTTGAGAACTTCTTCCCCACGCATGGCCACTGCCATTGCTCTCTTCTCCTCAGCTTCCCGGTGGGCGATTGCCTTTTTGTTCTTCATCTTCTCCGCGTATTCGGCCTTCTTCTTTTCCAACTCTAGCTGAGCGCCAGTGAAAATTGCGGAGCATTAGGTGATCGGTAAACACTACATGTAATCCCCTTACAAAAAGTTGTTACATGGTTTATGGAATTAACTGTAACTTTTCAGCAACTGAATGTCACCAGAAAACATAAATGAATTCTTCTGTATGTGGTTCATATTACAACATCACAGATTTGTAAAAGCTACAAAGTCTAACAAAAAGGCGTAAAAACTACATTTGGAATATGCAGCTCATTCAGATATAGTAATTTCTAGCAAAAAATTGAAGGTAATAAAGTACATGAATAGATTGAAATATGCTACAAACGCAACTGTAGAAACATAAACAGAAACTTACTTCCTTCGTTTTCAGCTGAGCATCGATGGTTGCCTTTTTTGTGTTCTCCCATGCAAGAATAGACGACAACTTCTTAGCGGCCCTATGATAGACAGCAATCAGTACAAGTTATGGCTTGCAATTTATTTCTGGTTATGGTTTTGCAACTTATTTCCTCAACAAATACAGGATGTTTTAGCACAATGGAGGCACTGAAAGTAAACATATTTACTGAATTAGGGCATACCATTCCCTTCTGATATCAGAAAAGAAAATTCGAAGATCATCAACAAGAATATAGTTTTGGAAATTTAGATTTATGTCATGGGAAGTGTTGAGGTTTTGAAAATGACACTAGATGCAAAGGACATGAATGCTCTTGTCACGGTTTTGAGGTCTCGAAAAATGACACCCAATGTGTCAGTGGCATGTGGAGCTTGGGGTCAGTGTCATTTTTCTAAAATAGCAAACTTGGCACTGTCGTCTATCAAATTTTAAGTTATATAATTGCATTTTCTGGGGCTGACCAGTGATATGTTCAGTATTAGATTGATGGTCTAGCCAACTATTTTAAAAGTCTGAACTGATGAAAAGAGCTACGCAATATATTTATTATCCAACACTCCCCCTCACGTGTAGGCCGGTGGGCTTTTTCTTCACATGGCTAGGACGTGGATTAGGGTGTTCGCAGGTATTTAATTTTAATATCGCGTTGGCCAGAATTTGAACTCAGTATCTCTGACTCTGATACCATATTAGATGAACAATACTGGAAGTACGAATAGAAGGATGCCTGCAGTAACTGATAATCGCACTGCAGAATGAAATGATATTGATATATAACATACTTGTTCTCAGCTTTTGCCTTCTCATTCTCTTCCCATGCTTTGATCAAAGAGCCCCTTTTTTCCGTTTCCACCTTTGCAAGAGCAACGTCTAAAATCATGCCATCTTATGTCGTTAGCTTAGGCAGCTGTGTGAATAGTGAGACAAGAGGAAGGAACAAATATGAATCATCAACTAATTACCTCTTTCACGTGAGCCCCTGTGTGTTTTCTTCTTCTCAGCAGGAGGTTTTTCGGCAACTTCTGTACAGGAAACGGGGCAGATTATCAGAAGTCAGGTACAATTACAATATTAGCTTGATTGAACAGGGTTACCTGTACCGATATGCAAAAAAATTACGGGGGGCCTAGTATAACCATTGAAGATGTGTTGGTTACCGAGGGAAAATCCAAATGGACCAACTTTTTATGAAATTTGACAAATTTATACTTTTGGCCGGTAATAAGGTTTTCTTTCTGCCTGGTAACCAGAAGTGGAACACCAAACAGGCAATATCTCCTGCACTTGTGAAACATCCGCACCCTTTCACAGAATTGCTTGAATTCTGAATAAACCATACATTGTTTAAAATGGTTAGGCACTCCGAATCTGACATGCTATGAGTTCCGTTCATTTCAACGGTTCCTTACTTCCATCTAGGCCGCCAGCAGTAAGAGCTGTCTCGAGCCATGCCCCCCAAACGACGTCCAACAAACGTGTCACACAGGCCGAATGGGGGCATCAGTGCGGGTTGCCACTTTTGGGGAACCTTTGTCCAGCCACGACCCTCAAACGGCACTCTGAAAATGTTTTTTCGTTCCTTTGACTGACCATGTTTCACACATAATTAATGGTTGGAAATACAATTCGCTAATTAAAGTAGAAGTAAATTTATCCATACAATTTAAATAAAATGAAGACATCTTCATGTAGCCGGCGCATTTTCTTTGATGCTTTATGAGCTCATTGACATTTTGCAGTTGCGCATGAGCATCTATGCCATGGATTTCCTCACGCATGGCAAGACAACAGTCAACAACTCATGATCAACAGCGGCAGCGGCAGGAAGACCCTGGCAATGATCATCAAATGTCAAAGACGTGTGCTCACTCTTGGTGATCTTTTTTGTGCATAATCACGCAAGCATGCATCACCTCCACATATTTGGGTCTCCCGGATCGGACGATGGCGGCTTGCGACGTCGTTCACCCCCATGGGCCATCAATTTTGGAGCTGGTGCTGGCTGGAGGGACTCTCATGCAGAGCAATTTTAATCTACCTCGTCGACGACGGCGAGACTCGGCCACATGGCACAACAGGGTCTCGAAGATGGACATGGCTTGATGGACTTGCGCAGGACGATGGCAATGTACGACATCATGGTAGCGTTGACTGCAAGTCTTGCAAGATCAATGCATTGATCCATTGTAAAGATGGGTTCACGGAAGACGGCAGCGGCGACTTCAGAAGTGTGTGCGTGGGTACTCGCTGAGTGTTTGGTGAACCGAGTGTGCTCCTAGGTGTCGATGAGCAGCTAGCTGAAGCCTTCAGTTTTAGATGATGCGCGTTGGTGTGATGGTAGGGCATAGGACTTTGTTCATAGTATTATTCCATTTTGAGAAACAAAAATTACCCATTTCAAAAAATAGGGCTTTGTTCATGGTCACCCCCTTCATCAGTTTGATAGGTGTATTGGTCTGTCACTGAGATGGTGGCTTCAGTCTGATATTTGTAATCCTCTTGTAAGGTTTCTGTGAATAATCCAATAAAAAAGGTTGTGTGTATCCTATGGATGCATAGGCTAGGGATCAAGCCTCCATTTTTTTTAAATAGCTGCTCCTAGGATCAAGCAAGAGCAGGATACATGTCAATAGCAAATCGAGATTGCAGGAAGCCAAATGCCATCTCGACATCTTTCCTGCAACTCTCTTGCCTCAAAGCAAAGTGAGACCACACTAGACCTAGAGGACTGCTGATTGTCTTCACAAATATCGACCACCTTGGATAGATGATATCGATAAGGTAGTAGTCTTCCATGTACGTACTATGTACATTGATCTCATAGTTGCAAGGTGGAGCATGGCCTTTCACAAGTCTTGCAAACACGAGAGACCGCCGCAGCATGTTGATATCATTGTGTGAACCCCCCATGCTAAATAAAATGAGTGTCAAATCAAGAGATCATAATTGATGAGAAACCAGTCATTTTGGTACAGTTCTTCTTCAACACGAAGTAGTCATCATACTCTTGCACACCATGCACTATTCTCATGAACAAGAGAGAGAGAGAGGGAAGGAGAGGCACAGTCAGCCTAGACCTCGTCGACGCGCGGTTCCAGCATGTTCAGAGTCGGTATAGGCGGCGGAGGTGACGAGTTCACAGGGTGGGAGTGGTCGCTAGCAAGAGGAGATGTGGTCTGCGGAGAGGGGGGGGGGGAGGAGGGGGGGGGGGGGGATGGGCTCGGTGGCTGCCATGTAGTACCCGGCTCTACGTATCCTATGTGTGCATACTCTGCTCGTGTCCAGTGCCCCAGCAATGCCTCCTCGGATCGGGATGGCCTCGAGGTGCCGAACAAATTATTAGGCCACCAAATCCAAAAAAAATATTTAGGACGCGCGGTAGACAAGGTTTTTAGTCCAGCGCGTCCAATAGCCATTTGGGGCGCCATTTGAGACACACGGCTATGGATGCTCTAACTTCTTGGTCTGGCTTCCAAGTGTTCCAACTAGCTTGGGGCTTGATGTGATAATAAGGCTTTCAGGAGCACATTTTTTTTATATCTCAAACACAATAATTGCCAATGATTCTATTCCTTTGTCAAACTACTTATACTCTCAGAGGTGATCAACACATCGCATAATTAGTAAGCTGCTTTCCTTACACGGTTAGTGTGTCCACTATGTTGAACCGGATTGGTTTCACATTTCATAATTTTGAGCTTGGGTGTACGATTTGATGCTTGCAAATTGGAACTGTATGATTGTCTATCTGGGTAAAAAGGTTCCGATCAAACCTGAGCACCGGTGTGTCCTAACTATCTGGGTAGAAAGTTTCGAAGAATGCATCCTGCTGCCGGAACTAGAAAATCGCCGGTTGTTCCGATAGGTCAAAAATTGCCAAACAAAAGTCTGCACTGGATGTCGACATGAAAAATAATCCTAGCAACAGAGAGGATGTAATATAGAAAGCGCTACTCACTCTCGACGATGATCAGAGCCTTGCACTCATCGGCCGGTGGCTTCTTGTCCTTCGCTCCCGGAGGCGGCGGGAGGACGGTCTTCTCCTCCGCGACGTCCTTCGCCGCCGCCGGTGCTGCCGGCGTCGCCTTCTTGGCTTCCTCCTCAGCCATCAAGCGAAATCTCTGATGCCGCTTGGCTGTCGTAGTGCGCGGGTGTTGTACCTGGCTGCAGCTGCTTACTGACTTGACTACTGATACTCCGCCGCAGCTTGACGTGTAGTATATGGAGCTGGTTCAAGTGGTTCCGCTCCTTTTAGGCTGGAGGAAGGTCGAGCTATGACCTGGAAATGTTAGCCAGCGGGGAGAGGGAACGGAGGATGAACAATTATCTGAAGCTTAAGTGGAGCAGTAGGAGCTTCTGTTGGATGCGTGTGCGCGTGTGCGTCCGGGTAAATTCAATGCAGCCAGTGCGTGCGCGTCTGATTTTCGTCGGTGATTTTCATGGCGCACACGAGCTCCGTGCCGTCCTCTGGGCGTCCGTCCAACGTCGCACTCGCAGCGCGCGGAGCGGGGACGACCGGACGACGCTTACGAGCTAGCAGGCCGTTGTGCCCGAAGGCGGAATGATCCGAGTGCATTTGTCACCACGCGGCCGATGACATTGCAGGGGATAATTTGGGGCGTTCTCTAAGTGCAGTACAACAAACACAAGTAACATCGAATTCCAGAGAAATGCTTTCCTTTCGAAACGGAGCCAAAATGCTTGCTAATGATCATGTCCTGTCATCCAAGTTGTGGATGGGATTGAAACACCATTGTTTGTTCCACAGCTGAAAAAACAGAGGTTGTTGGTACAGTACAGTCATGCTTGAGTAGAACGTCAATGCTAATGATCATTCCTAAGCCCACTTATCCTCCCCTATCTTCGTTCCTACGAAACCTGCATATGGTTGTAAGAGCATCTCCAGCCGTTTGAGGCTCCCGGGCCAAAATTTGGCGATAGTTTTATCCGGATTGGATGTAAATAGGGCGTGGGTGGCAATATTTTCCCAGTCGCCACCCCGGCATTCACACATCAGCAAGGTTAGTTTTAAAATATTGTCTTCCCGCTACGCAAAAGCATCGCCCAATAGTTCGGCGATCGGATCAGCCACAATCCGGCGATCGAAACGGAAACTAGACTACAACAGGCTCATCGGCGGTCCCTTTCTGCGCCTCGGGTGGCGATGCATCATCGGCCGCCGGAGTGGACATCGTCGAAGGGGAGGACGAAGCAGTCGACGGAGGCCGGAGGATGTCTTGGCGATGGGCGTCGTACCAAGCCCTCGTATCCTCGTCCATCGCAGTGTCGTTGCCGCCGATCAGGAGCGCAAGGTCGGTGTTCCTCTTCTTCGCCGCGGAGGTTGCCTTCAGCAAGGCGATCCGGACGCCCTGGTTGGCGAGCATCTCGTTCCACCACGCGTCGTACTTGTTGTCCCTCCCGGCGGCGTGCGCCCTCGCATCGGCCGAGCACTTGTCGAAGGACGCCTGCAACCTTTCGGCTGGATGGCCCGCCTTCTTCGGTTCTTTCAGCTTCTTCTGGCCGAGCTCGGGGCGGCCCGCCGACGCGGCAGGGGCTGGAGCGTCGGGGTTGTATTGCTCGTCCTTGTTCTTGGTGAGGTTCCGGCGTACGTCCGCCCACTTCTCGCAATTCTCAATGCGGGCGAAGACGTTGAGGTACTTGAACGTCTGGCCATCGGTGTCGTTGCTGTACATGTCAAACGCCCGCCGCATCTGCAAAGACAGGTCGGCGAATCAAAATGAAAAATCGCCGATCTAGGGTTGACGGAAGGCACGGCGAGTGAGCATACCTTGGCCTCGAAGTCGGCGCCGCTCACAGGGCGAGCTTCGATCTCCTCCTGTATGCCGTGCCACCTGCTGCACACCGCCTGCATGATCCCCCAATGCGTTCCCATGGCCTTCTCGCCGTGGATCATCGCCGTCTTGTTGAAGTAGGGATCGACGATTTTGCGCTCGTCGAACGCCAACTTGACCTGCTGCCAATATGTGTCATAGTTTTTATTGGCGCCGGTAATGCCATTCATGAGAACAATCTTCCAAGCTTCGGCGAGGCACTCCTCTTCTTTGCCCGTCCATTTGATCCACGGCTCTGTCGGCGGCGAGTTCTTCTTCCTTTTCTTCCTCCCCTTCGACGTCGGCGTGGGCTCAAGTGCGTCGTCCTCCTCGTCGAGGTCAGCCTGCTCCTCTTCTTCTTCGTCGATGTCTTGGGTGCCGTCTCCGAACCCGTCGTTCTGATCGTCGACGGCACCCCGCGACGCGACGGCTTCTGTCGTCCTTGCCTCCTCTTGTGTGAAGAAACCTGGGCTCAACGCGGCGGCCATGGAGCCCGACGTGATAATGTCGTGCATCACGCCGTCATTCGGCGGCGGCATCCCGTGGGAGAAGGAGAGCGGCCCTCGGCGCAGGGCAGGCAAGATGCCCTCGTGCATCGCAGTGTCGTACTCCAGCGGCGACGGGGTAAACCTCGACATGCCGGGGACGTAGCTGTCGTGGAACATGGCCGGTGAAGCCGGCGAGTAGGTGGAAGGAGAGCCGATCGTACCTTGGGTTGGCCATGGACCGGGGAATTGGCCGACGCGCGACTGGCCCATGGACATGGAGATCAGCCTTGCCTGTTCGTCCACCGCCTCCCTTTTCGCCGCGAGCTTCTTCTCCCTCTCCGCCCTGCCGCGCGTTTCGGTCTGCCGGTGCTCCACATCCGCCGCCCACGCCGCGTTTGTCCAACCCGGCGGCCTCTCTTTTGGCGCCCGCGGCTTCCTCCCCTTCGGCGCGCCGTCGTCGGCGATCTTCTTCGGCGGCATGGTGATGGAAGAGAAGAGGAGGAGCTGCAACTGTGGGGGAATTCGGCGGGAAAAATGGGTATATGCGGTGCATTTTGGAGGGAAACGAAATAAATGGCGGAGAACTACCCTTTCTGTGGCCAACACTGCGGGCCCGCTCGACGTTTCGCGCGTTTTTGTTTCGTCCGGAGTCCCCGAGCGCGCCTCGGAAAGCCGGGGATGGCCTGGGCTCTCCGGATGGATGAAAGCCCAAATCCAGACGAAAACGAGAAACCAGACGCACGACTGAACCGAATAACGTCGTCCGGATGAAAAAAGTGCTGCCGAGACCTCGTCGGGGCAACGGCTGGAGATGCTCTAAGCTACACAAACCACTACAACGGTCCTCCAATCTGGACTGTATTTTACACATTAAATCCCTCCACGAGTTCACCTGTTTTATGTCTCACGAGTCGTTCTTTTCCGACCAGTCTGTCTTGGTACTTTCAGCCACCGGTTTCCTCCTTTTACATGACCTTTTCCACCATCTTAAAATTCAGGCTGGCTGCAAATACAATACTCTCGCCTTGCAAAGATAGAAACAAAACAATGCTAGTGGAGTAGTGCATTTCAAGGCAGCTGGACGACCTACTCAATCATATATATCTCCTGTTTTCCTTTTGATAAAGACGTGTTATTCAGATCGGTTATGATGTGGAAACGATCTGGCTACTCGCTGATAGCAGCTGTCGCCGGAGCTTTATTATTGCTTCGTGCCTGCTTTGTAGGACTGGCAGCAGGTCCGATAGACAAGTAAGATTTGATATTCTGCCAACTTGGACGAACTCCAGCTAGATTCGTGCCCCGTCCTAAAAGGAGAAATTAATCAATCATGCTAGTAGTTCTTTCCAGATAAAGTGTATCTTCCTCTTTGGTTTTAGTATATTTTAAGTTTGTCAGGATTTTTTTCAGAACAATTAATAAAGCCCTTAAGAGATACTGAGGATACAAGCTTACAATGCAAACTCACACAAGCGAGAAAAATAGCACCCAAACATTGAGGAGAGTGACTACTACAAGCACTTGATAAAACGAAAAAAAAGGGTTATGTCTTACACAGCGGAGGAGGCCTACCATCCACGCGTATATGCCAGTAGGGGCATGTTTCGGCGCGCCGGTGTTGGGGGGAGGGGGGGGGGGGCAATGGAGAAGGTCATCGCTTTGGGATTCCAAAGGCTGCCGCGACCGAAGTGCGGTCTAGCGAGCGCATTCCTGGTTAACCAAACACGGATGATACCTAGATGAGGAGAGCAATGCAGCTCATGGCGTCAGGAGCAGAGGTTGCATTCCCTGCCATGAACCCATTGCCATGGCAAACAAGTACTTCCATTTGCCAATGAACTAAACAGCATCTCCATTCTGTTCCGCAGTTTATGTACTATCTTCTAAAATGCAGATTAATTCAGCTTGTTTTATAGAACAGCAGCGACAAAAAAAATACTCATAACACAACCAAATATAACACAGTAACTGCTTACATAGAAGTTCGTACATCCGTGCAATCCTTGCATAGAATTTTCAGCTATGATACAATGTAGTTCGTAAAACAGCTCCTTGCATAGGAGTTTCAGTTATCACATAATGCATGGGAGACCAATGCATACTTGTATGTATTTGTATATACAAGGAAGATGCACATCATTTCTAACCGTCATCCCTTTTTTAAATCCAAGGGATCTTGGTATCTCGGCACTATGGTAACAGCATAGCTTCTAGATTTCTGTAGATGCAATACTTCACACATATACTAGTTTTCTAGGATTGGAGCATAACCCTGTGGTTCTTCAAGGCGAGCTGGAGTAACAGCAGCTACCACAACACAAGCACCAAATAGCACAACAACCAATGCTGTGGAGTTCACCAGAAATGCCTCCGGCCCATATTTGTCGAGGCCTGAGCTTTGGAGAAAGGTGAGCTTCTCCAGAAAACCAAGTTCTGCCGTAGCCAGGGCTAAAATGTAAACGAAGATCCCAAGTAGTATGTGCCAAGGAAGAGCACCCCTCCTCACATTTGGTGCAGCCCCAGGGAAGAAGAAGGTGAGAAATCCAAATATCCACTGTGATAAACAAGGCATATTAAAGAGCACTCGTAAACATTCAGGACATAATGTTCAATTCTGCGGAAGATTTCAACCATAATTTAACTTCCTAGTTTAAAAAAAATTTGTGGTAGATTGTTGGCACTAATCTTGATATTTGTATCTGCATGTTTATTTTCTGTATTTGCATGTAGCTAGTTCTGTCAGTATAGGTCTGCATATGTTCGAGTGACACGCTACAAGCTGGTTTCAGCTGGATGCATGAGTGGAGAGGCCAATACGCTGCGTGAAGCCGGCACCGTTGCGGTGAGATACGGTACTGCATGCAAGTTCTGAAGCCAGTAAGTCTGCATGAGAGCTAGCTGATAGACTGAATCGGTCAGATTAGTTAGTCGTGTGTGCATGTATCCACAAGACTAGGTCGTGTGGTTAGTGGTAGTCGTGACTCATGAGTATGGAGTTAGTGGCCTAGTGGCAGGAGTTATCTAGCTATTTATATCAGATAGCATTCACTTGTAATTAATCATCAAGTTCAGAGAAAGAAAAAGCGACGTTGGCTGTGTGAAGCAGCACGTCCCCAAAGCCTTTATCTCTTTTATCTTGTGCGAGTGTTGTGTGAGACAACCAGCGAGAGCTAGCTAGCTACCCGAGTTGAGAGAGGATCAACTCCTACATAGATCAGCTCTAAACTAATACATTTTCCTGCCACTAATCTGTATTAGTAGTAACATAAAAAACCCAGCATGAAATTATACGGGTTACTGAAAACAAATTTTAAAAGGATATCAGTTCACCTTAACTATTCAGAAATGGCATGCTACGTTTAGCTGAATGTCCATAGTCTTCCCTATGCATACTTAGAATAATCCGATATCATCTGTTTATTAAAATGCTTAAAATATCTATCAGTTATATTTTGAGACAACTATGTCAGCTAACTTATAAAAGCAAGTCATTTGCAAATATATCAAAATACTGTAATGCAACAAACCCACACGCTATGCGGAATAGAATTGCAATGATATAGGAAGTTTTAAGGTCTTACCTGAATACCATATAGAGAAATTGTTCCGATCCCAAGCCAAGAATGAAGACTGTAAAGGTTGGCAATCCCACTTTCATTGTGAAATTTGAAAGCACAGTAGATCCCAACTATACCGAGCACAAGCGCAGTGGCATGGAGAATTAAATGGATCAACTTAGTTGTATCATGGTTCCATGTAGGAAGCACCTTGTATACCATTATAGCTGCCAAAATGAACTAAGTGTTACAAAACAAAAGTCATGAGCAAGGAAAGTCGGAGGAATTTTCAGCATTACCTTCACTGCCAAGAATAATAAAGCCAATCAACATAAGAACAGGATGAACCTGTAATATCTAACATTAGAAATAGTCTCAAAATTGCTAAATGTAAATCAATTCATTATCCTAAATTGTTAGAAACAGCCAGGAACACTAATAACTGTGAAGATGTAGCTCCAACTGGGGGAGTCTCTGGAAATCCATGTCAGGAATTAGGGGAAACCAAAGAGAAAGGGTACTCATGTGCATTGAAATACATCTCTATCTGCAATTAACTCAGAGACCTAGAGATTTTTAAACAGAACAGACATAGAGTAAGCCAGACACTAACAATCAAATGAGACATTTTTAGATGCATTGGAGAGCAGTTAGCTAGTGATCCTAACAGAAACGTGTTAGAGTGTTGACATTCAGATACAACTGCTTTTAAGCCCTGTTGTCATATTTCCGAATTTCTGCAAGCATCAACTTTTTCGTACAAAATTGATGTACATCAGTGCAGTCCATAATTTGTGAACCCAAGCCAAGAAAATCAAGACATCATTTTGGAGGGTTTTCTGTTCCCCGTCAGATGGGTAACAACAAGCCAGTGTGTTTACAAACATGGCAAGTGAGATTCCCCACTAAAACCAAATAGAGTAGTAACCAAGGACTTCATCCTACCAGTTCGGCTGTATCTTTTACAATGATACCTCTAGCACTTGCTAAACGACCTTCTTGGATTCAGTAATACAGTGAACAGCTCAAGCCGATGGATAATTCCAAGCGCCACATTCACTAACGAGATACAATCATTAGTATGTGGGAATTGGGACGTTATGGTCAAATAGACATGTTCTGCAAGCTTATCATCAAACTTAAGGGATCGATCTGTATTAACTAGTCGTGTGCTCAAACAGATTGGCTTGAAAATTGCTGATATTCCGATATATAATGCTAAGATAAGTTGTTCATATCACAACTAATTAATTCATATGACTAGGACTGGGTCTACGCATCATGGAACCGATACTAGAAATTACCAAAACGATGTTCGCAGCGAAAATTTAAACAGATCAAGACACGACGACCAAACCTTCGGGCTCCTCAAGCTAGGCTACCTAGTACCTACCCCCTCTCGATGTGATTTCACCTGTTATTCTCCTTTTTCCAGGGAACAAAACAGAACGGCAGAATCCAAATTTGTCTAGCGACTTCCGATCCAAGAGCTCGAGCGACCCAGAGAAGAGGAGACAGGGTAGTAGTACTCACGTTGAAGATGAGGTTCTTGTTGGTGGCTTCGAACGCGAGGCCGCCGCGGAAGTGGACGCACCAGAAGAGCACCATGGCGGCGGCCGCCACGGCCAGCGCGTGCGCCACGTACGTGAACGGGGCCGCCCTCACGCCCAGCCCCATCGCCTCCGGCCCTTTCCCTCCCCTCCCCTCCCTATGTTCTTCTTCGGGGTCCCTTCTCCCCTCTCTGCCCCTCTCGCTGCTGCCGCTGCTGGTTTCCCGACGGACGGACTGAGTGGAGACGACGAGGGAGCGTGGCGTCCCGGCACCTCTTATTAATGTTTTATTTTCGTGTGTTCTTTTTTCTTTCTTGCTTCAATATCATTTTCCTCTATATAAAAATCGAATTCAAGTTTTTACCCCATAATTTGTCATGTGTGACACTAATTATTCTATTTAACAAAAATATAGAATAATTAATCTATTTAACATTTTCAAAAAAAATCTATTTAACAAACTTTTATCTAAATTACCTTATTTAGTGAAAGTTTTGGTTTTTTTACCTCTCTTAAAGATTTCAAGCGTTTTGAAATTTGGGTCCGAGCAGTCAGTTCCATTGTGGCATGCACATGGACAAACTTATTATTGGGCTGAAAATCCCAACAATGAATACAATCATACATACTCACTACGATTCATGATAAGTGCCGATTCATGATAAGTGTCGCTGATTTAGTACATCAACGATAGTTATTATGGATCAGAGGGAGTAATTCTTATGAAAATCATTTGAACCAAAGACCCTTAGTAATGCTCTAGGAAATAGGTTAGCTTTCATCAATGATACAAAAGTGTATTTCTTGTAACTTCTTTGGTACAGCGTACCGATGTTATCATTATACCAATGCCAAATGGTAGTGAAAATTCACAGGAAAAGTAATTTAGAAATGAAAGGGATGAAACATCATTAAAAGGAAATACAGAACAAAGTCTAAAGCAAATACATTGTTCATTGGAAAACCTTTTTTATTTCTCTTGATATATACCTCATTTTGAAACAAAAAGTAGCATGACGCTTCATTATATCCATGCATATTTAACTAGACTAGAAATGTTGCATCTTCTTCAAGACTATTTAAGGAAAAAATGGATGTAGGTATCATGGAATTAAGAGATATAGTTTTGAATGGGCTTGAACTTGTGCACTTGCACGATCACACGGGGATTTGAAGCTGGTCCAGGTCACGAAAGTCGGCTTGTACGGACTGTTACAGTTGCATCTAGTTTTGACATTGATCATAGCAGGGCATTTGGTCTAGTGGTATGATTCTCGCTTTGGGTGCGAGAGGTCCCGAGTTCGATTCTCGGAATGCCCCATATTATTATTTTTATTTTGGGAAATATTGATTTTCCTCAAAAAAAGACTTTAACTGTACTGAACCCGCGTGGTCATCTGTTGGAACTACTGATAAGAAACGTTCACGGATTTCGTATAGCAAGTGCAAGTCGACAATGCTAGCGCTACTTTTTTCGTTACGTAAATACAATACTCCCTTCTATCGATACTTTTTTTTCTCAGGTAAATACAATACTCCCTTCGATCGGAAAAAAGAAAAGAGTAGTACATATCAGAGTCCGACTAGAACAACAACTGAACAAGGCTTCCGACCCAAACGCCGTTCATCTTGTCTCAAACAAATGGCTTGGTTTTGCAACCAATTTATTTCAACGTTAACCCCGCATGTTCGCCTCTCCAAAACGCCTACTTTCAGAAGCAACACTATGCAGAGTTCTTTTTCCTGGCCTTGCTCCCCCTCAGGGGCATAAAGAGCAAGTTTGTCTTACAAAGCTCTCTGCCAGGGAAACATTCTAATGGAAGGTGCGAACTGTCATGCTATATGCGGTGGCTTATCCATAACACTGACGCTAGAAACCAGAAGAGAGAGCAATAGAGTTGCTCATGAACTGACAATTTGCAAGAGACAACGAGGAATAACTTCTTGTTTATGAGGTCCTGGACCAGAGATTGTGTTTCACTGCCTCTGATTGTAATGACTGTCATTGAAGCTCCCTTTTCATCAGAAGAGAACAATGGTATGCAAGTAATGCAATGAACAGAGGCACTGACCTTGTATGACAAATGAGATAAGATGAATGAATGAATTGCAATAGAAAAAGTCTGCACGCTTTTTGCTGGATAAAAAAAAGATAACAATTACGTGATTTTCATAAGCGACAGAGTAACAAATCAGTCCCTTACTTCCTGCTAATGTTCATACTACCAAAGCCATACAACCAAAGCATAACCCAGATTGCACAGAGTAAAGAAGCGACTGGATTTCGAGTGTGCATACACTACTTGTTTCTGAATTCTGATCCGATCCTTAAAACGTCTGATGGAGCTCCTAGTCAATTTTCACCACACTGATGCGGCAAGCATCTGCTCTTATAGGCAAAAAAAGAAAGCAAGCCCATGCGTTATTATTCATAAGATGGTAAGGATGTTACTAAACTCCTCTCTGTCAAGGTGTTTTTTTGCAAACTCCCTGCCCTGCAGCTCCTCCTTGGTAACACTAGGACGAACAAACTCCTTGCTGCTACCAGCTTTGCTGACCGAGATGAATTGACCAGTATATGGGTATCCATATTCCATCCATTGCACTGGATCTACTACCATACGCTCGAGCACAATGGCATTCCCAAGGATGTACAGTGCCAGCTCGGCTATTCCCATAAATTCACAAAATCCAGTAATGTGGACACTCTTGAGGTGGCGATGCATAGGCCCTGGAACAGCTGTCACTGTCCTATCAAGAAGGCCAAATCTACCAGAATCCATCTGCACACGTTTATCTAACTATTCATTAATTTCAAAATATACCTATCCGTTGACCGGAGAGGCCAAACAGAAAAACAGAGAAAATTACGATGATTACGACCTGAATCACTTACGTGCAGTTCCAGTTCTTCTAATAGAGGTGCTAATGCCAAGACGCTGACCAACCCCGTAACCCAGCTAGTATCCTCCCAATTGAATACGATGTCAATGTTCAAGTTGAGATGCCTCAGATTGATGAAAGTGGCACGGGTTTTACGAAATATTTCAACCTGGAACAAAAAGGAACAAATCAGTATTAGATGGATCGAGCTGACAAATCAAGATCTCAACATGCACCTGAATGTAGATATCGTAATGGCCAAAAAAGAAAAAAAAAAAAAGGAACGGAGCAAACCTCGAATTGAACAACCCAATTTAGAATGAGTTTACGCACATAAGATCAGTTGGAAGCTTAGTCAAGATATATTCGAGCTCGTCACAACACCAGTTGTACGTTATGTGCTTGAACACGACGGTTGCGTCTAATAACTTTGAAGATTCACCGAGCATAATTGGTGTCAGACAATCATCAAACTCAAATGTGGTAAGGTTTGGAGCTTGCAGCCGTATTACTCTCAACCCACACTCGTGCACGCTCAGGTACTTCAACTGGCAGAGCTCCTCACATACACTAAGACTTGACATGTAGCAGGAATCCAAGCTTAAGCTCTCGAGAAAAGCACACGTTACCAACAAGCGGTGGAAACCACATGCATCGATGGAAACCATATGCAGCGTGAGTTTCTTAAGGTTTGTGATCCCACAGAAACCAAGGGGCGGCTTTAAACAGACAGAAGCCATATCAAGAGACTTGACACAAGAGCCATTTCGGCCACTCAGTTTGCACAGTGGGACAACGTACTCGTCATCTTCATAGCCGCTCCGGCCGATCCCTCCAGAGAGATCAAGACCTATGTGCTTGGCCATCGAAGCGGTGGAAAAGTCAAACCATCTATCAATGTGATGCATATGGTGTCTGTTGAGACCAAATTTGACCACAAAGTTATCCACCGTGGTAGTTGTCGTTGTGGAAGTAGACCATAGCGGGCGCAACACATTGTCCACTCTGGTGATGAATTCAGCGGCCATGGATTCCAGGTCAGTATTCCTGGTTGTATTGTTGCTAAAAAAGGTTTCTTCGGTGAACACCAGGTCTGGGTGGCATATCCCTATACGCCTCCATTCACGAGAAATTGCAGTCATCCTTACAGATTGTTTGAGTGATAGACGTGACAATATGTTGCTTAGAACATCCTATAAGCATGAGCCCAGAGTCAGTCAAGTAGCAGCAGTAGTTCAATTTAGTGGTCGAGCTTCTTGTTAAAGTTGTGATTTAGCATAATGGGTAATTGGTATAAGGCATAGTGACCCTTACGTTCGGCAGAAGGTGAAGCTCAACTGACACCTTCGATCTCACCACCCTCTTGGAAGCATCGCTATTGTTTTGGATGGAGTGTTCTTGATTGTTTGATTTCTCCATCAGGGTAGACTGATAATGAATAGATGTATCTGCGCATCAGCAAAGAAGTACAAACTGGTCAGAGGGGAGCAATGGATCTCCGCAGAAGAACGAAATGGTAATGGGGAAATTTTGTTTTCTGGCTGTGACGGCATTGTTTCAGGTCTTTCAGCAAGAAATGGTGAATCCGCTAGTCTATCAATTTGCAACAGGGAACCAGGTACTATTAGTGATGCCTCAAAGTAAATTGCCAACTGGAAGTAGAAATTACCAGCGGATGTCGCCAGAGGACGGAGTCGCCGGAGCCGGTAGCCGCGCTGGAAGCGGTAGAAGCACAACGGAGGAACCACGCCAACGGGATCTTGGGTGACGAGGGCAATTAGGAAGGAAAATACGCGCCGTAACCCTGGCTCTCCGCCGCCACAGTCATCGCCAGGCCCGGACCTCGCCGGCGCGCTAACCCTAGTTCACGGAGCAGTTTTTCTTTTTGGGTTGTACTAGGCGGCGGCGCCGCACGCTAGGATCCACCATGATTCTATCCAACTAGACTCCGCCCTCCCGACTGATTTCCGAGTCCAACTCCACTTGCGAAATACAGCTCGCCTGTTAAATACTAGTAGTAGTAGTACCTAGATCGACCGGAAGCAGATATCCTCTTCTCTCGACTGCCTAGATCCACAGGAAAAGCTCCGTCTTTTTTCTAGATTTGTAGGCAAAATTTGATTTGAGGACCAAAGGATCCATCCATGTCCACGAAGCGCTATCAGGAAGCCTCCCTGCAGCTGCCGGCTCAGGCTCCCAAACTCGGCGATGCTAGTGCTAGTACCGTTGAAGAAGCCCTCGTCGACATCTCCGCCTACATCGTGGATGAGCGTAACAATACCACCGCCATATCCCAAACCAGGGACGGCATTGAGATTCAGGTCAGCTTCTTCCTCGCCCAGCCGCCGCGCGTGTCCTTTTTCTGCGTATCCTGCACCAACAACCAACCCACCGAGTTGAGCTCGGAGCCTAGGTTGGTCGCCACGGAGGGTAACCTCGCCCTATTCCTCTTGAAGCACGGACCCTTCCGCACCGATCACGAATACTACATCTACCGGGCCCCCGTCGCCGCTGTCGATGGGGTGCTGCCAGTGCTCGAGAAGGTCAGGCATCCCGAGCCAGAAAACCTGTTCCTTCACTCTGGCTCATACTACTTCCATGATAATGAGGCTGCCCTCCTGCGCTACCGCGCCAGCCGCCACCAAAGCCGCGGTGACTTGGATGCATACAAGATCGCTGTGCTTCGTACTCATGATCTGAATCACCGCCGAGAGAGTCGGTTCAATCTCTACACGTACGACTCTGTGACCAAGACTTGGGACCGCAAAGCTGCTGTCCTAGCGGACCAGCAGTATGCCGACCATATCGCAGTGCATAATAGTCATACGGTGATAAACATCGGAGGAGATGTTGGCACCATGGGCTGGGTTGACATTGAGTATGGCATCATCCTCTGCGATGTGTTGGGAGGGAAGAAGGAGGACAGCCCCACCAGCCGGCTGGTTCGCTACATCCCGCTGCCCGATACGGTGCCAGTTAGGGAAAATGTTATGCGTGGCCCTACACGGCGTTATCGGAGCGTTGCAGCAGTCCATGGTCGCATCGAGTATGTCGAGGTGCAGATCCACATCAGGCCAGGCCCACGCCCGACGCGGCTCCATGGCACCTTCTTCTCAGCTGGCTGGACGGTGCTCAGGTGGAGCACGACGGCGGCAGCAGCCGGCGGTTCTGGCTGGCGCATGGACTCTATGCTTACTTCTTCCGATATCACCGTCCCTGCGGACATGGCAGCATTGCTACCTACGTTGCCAAAGGACATTGATGATGACGCGACAACCTTGGAGAGGCTCCACGTTGGTCATCCCACAATCGGCTTGGGTGATGACAGTGACATTGTCTATTTCATGGCCAAGATCGATGAGATGGAGAAGGAGGCATGGGTGATTGCTGTCAACACCAAGAAGAAGGTGCTGCAAGGAGTGTCTGAATTCACACCTCGGTCTGTGTACAATCCGGAGTGCGCCTACATGCCCACTACCATCTCCAAGTATCTTAGTCCAGGTAATGACATCACCTTTGTTTCACCATCACATGCTATATTCTTGGATTGCAAATTAAAAAAAAACCTCTCTTGTTGACATTAGGTTCACTAGATATACACTGCAGCCTTTTAAAGTCCACTACTTACCATTTAGTAAGATACTTATGTACAGAACCGCAATTCTAATGTGAGGTCTTGTAAAATGGGAGTGCGGACTTAATTAACATTAGGTTCACTAGATAGATATAACACTGCAGCCTTTTCAAGGCCATTGCTTACCATTTAGTAAGATACTTATGTACAGAACCACAATTCTAATGTGAGGTCTTGTAAAATGGGAGTGCGGACTTAATTATCATTATCACCTGGCTGCTACTTACATTAGTTACAGAACTAAAATTTGTAAAATGGGAGCCCTATATTTACCGTGTTCACAAACTGAGTTACTTTGGCTGTGCTTTTTAGAGGTTTAAGTGCAGGGGTTTCACTCTTAACCTGGGCTTGCTTTGCGGCGCAGGTACAAAGGCTAACATGAAAAGGCCAGGGATGTTGTTGCCTGGATCCTCTCAAAAGAAGCTGATTCCTACACAACCCTGGTGCTTGAGCCCATGTGGCCAAAATGTGCACAATGGTGAAGTGGAACAAAATAAGGACGGCGCAGATTATATGGACTTGGAGTAGGTGTGTGGGTTGGTTGATGGTTTTATCTCAAGTTCAGTATTTATGGCACCTTTGTGATTGCTGTCAAATTTGATTTATCAGCCTAGTGGTGCATGATGTGTGTCATTGTCTGCTTTCTAAGGCACAGATTTTGTTTTACAAGGAACAACAATCTCGTCTGTTCAGAGTGTGTTATCCTTTGTTGTAGTATTAATTTCTCAATCTATCCATGTAATGCGTTGATAATCCAAGAATGTGCTTCTGATGCAAAACCTGTTGTGTTGCACCCCGGACCCCTCCAAGCGATATTGCTAAAACTGAATATTTGTTGCTGTTGGGCCAATCCTGCGGAAATGTTTCCTCGAAGCTGTGGGTCGTTTGTGCAATCTTTAATTTTATGACAGCTTCTGCTCTTATAAAGCTTCCAGGTTGTGTCATATTTCTCTGTTTGGCATCCCTACCTAAGGCCGAGGATGTGTCTCTTACAGGTCGCACTTTCTCTCTAAACCATAGGGACTGGAGTTGGTGGCGAATATGACGAACTGTGTAGGCCGGCTCTAACGAGAGAGGGCATGGTGAGCCCCTTCCAAAGCATGAAGTTGTGGGCGTCGAGGCGGACGACAGGGGACGCGGAGAGGCCAACAGCGATGGAGGCGTTGGAGGCGAAGACGATCACACCGGAGGGTGCGGCAAGCTGGAACGGCGGCGCGGAGGGGGACTCGCGGCGGCGGCACGGAGGAGCCCTAGGCTCTGATAGTCTGATACCAAGTTAGAAACAACTGTTTTTAGAGTTTCCGTGGGGCAATGCCTCTGTACAAATACAATGTATACGGTACGGGACCGATTTATAGTCTCCCTCCGTCCGGAAAAAAATGTCGGACGGGATATTTTGCAAAACAACCCTTATGTTATTTCACCTGAAAAAATACGCCCTCCCACCGATCCTCTCTCCTTTCCGCTCCCCCGTCCACCTCCGCTCCGTCGCCGGCGCCGTCGCCCGCGCCGCCGCTGCTCCGTCGCGCGCGTCAACACCGATCTGTCGCCCCCGACGCCTGATGCGCCGATTCTCGTCATCTTCATCCCCGCCGATCGCCGCTGCCGTGGAGATCAAGGGGAAAGGATCCCCTTTGCTAACAAAGCTCTTGACTTGGCCGCCGCCGCCGCATTCTCCTCGGCCGGATGGGCCAGATGCCGAGGAGTACATGCCCTCCTGGGAGTCTGACATCGGCACCCACGTCGACGCCCACGGCGGTTGGCGTCCCCGCAACCGTTTCGGCCACGCCGCCGTCGCCGAGGCCGTGCCGGTCTATCTCCTCCGAGAGCTCCACGGCCGCCGCGGCCGACACCGCTGAGGACGAAGAGGAGCCGCCCGTGACGAGCGAGGCGAATGAGGAGGAGGAGGGCGACTATGTGGACCCGCTGACGGAGGTGTGCTACCTGGACCCGGAGGCGGACGCGGAGGGGATGCGGGAGTTGGGAGGTGGACTTCTGGTCGCGCCCCATCCTGGACGCCAGGGGTCCCTCCTCCAATGGTGCGTCGCCGCAAGCGCGCCGCCGGGTATCTGGTCCTCTGGCCGCCTAACCTTCGCGTGGTCTTCGCTGCTTTGGTGCTTTTCCTCGCGCCCTTCTCGTACCTCGTGTTCGTGCACTACCCCGTGGATGCCGATCTGCGTCGATCCATCCTAATCTGCGGGGCCATCAACCTCGGTGGCTTCTTAGTCGTGCTCCGCCTCATCCCCGTCGCCGCCCGCTACCTCCTCCATCGCCGGCTGTACGGCAAGGACATCAACAAGAAGGGCTTGCTAGAGGGCGAGGTAACAGCGTTAGTCACGAGTACAATTTCGATAGCTTGCAGTGCGCTCTGTGTTTTTAGAAGCATACTGTGCTTTACGATTCTTCTTGGATTTATTGACGATGTTCTAGATATTCCATGGAGAGTGTATGTTCTTTCTCACAGCGTCATTCAGTTTATTCCAATAGAATCACTTTCTTGTTTCTGAAAAATTTGTTCGGAACGGTGTACATTGGACAGGAAACTGCTGCTGCCTACAATTGCAGCACTTCCTCTGTTGATGGCATATGCTGGTGGTACTTCCATCATCATTCCAAAGCCTCTAGCATCCTATGTTGGAATAGACGTTCTGGAGTTAGGTATGTTTACAAATCCAAATAAGTGAATTTGGCAAGTAAATAATGAGCTGTTCCAAATATGCATATGGTGGAAGCATTGATGCTTTTTATAATTTCAGCAAACTGGCGCTGATCCCTGGTGCTGATCCAGCAAATCTTTTCCAGTGCTCCCTTCTTTGATGTCTGCGTTCCCTGACTCCAGTTTAACACCTTCAAGGAATTATAGTGTGTGGATTATCTTGTGTCTTGTTTTGAAAACATGTTCTTATGCAAACTTTAGTTCACTACGCTCCAATATAATTCTTAGCATGCATGATTAGCAATCCTGATCAGTTTGAATGTTAGATGCATTTTCTGTCCACTTCTGATGAAATTGCTAGTGTATTGCAGTATTCAGATTCAGACAGTACTTGCTTCACCACAGCCTGAATCAAGAATTTCTCATTTTTCAGAGTTTAGCATTGGTGTTCAGTAGAAATCTTTGTTAGGGTTCAGCATAGATGGCGTTGTAAACTGATCAAGAACACATTCAATTTTAGCATAGATGGCACTGTAAACTGAATAAAGAACAGATTCAGATGACGCTGGTGTCCTATTGCTTTTCTGGTTGCTTTTCCTATGGAAACAGTTCTTTCATCATCTCATCATCAAGTAAAGAGCTGTTATCCTCTGTTCCAAGATCCAAAAAACTTCAGTAGATGCCACGGCGATGCACGACGTCAAGGTGATTTCCCATTCTTTTGCAAGTTCTTTTGCAACTCCAGTTTGCTGTAGTTTTGTAGCTGAGAATACAGTTATGCATTTTAACTACTCCACGGTTGCTGGGAGTTTTCTTTCCTCAACCTGATTGCATTTGGGTATTTATTTTCAGTGAGCAATTACTTGATCCATAATTGATCTCACATGGATGCCAAATTGCAGCTCATGTTCTTCAGATGGTACTTGGTCTTCAGTTGGTACTCGTGTGATCTGGGAGCTTGATCACATGGTTATTCAGGTGGTACTTGGTCTTCTCTGTTGTGTCAAGCACAGCGAGACGACGAGACGGCAAGACAACGAGACGACGCAAGTCCAGGTCCTTGCGTGGAGGCGCGCGTACAGGTTTTTGTGCGTAGGCCTTGGAGCTGAGCCTGGTGTTCGTTGACCTGCTCGGCGCCCCAGCCGGGCGGCTCGCTGACCAGGCTCGTCCTCGCTGGCACGAACCTCACGGGTCAGGAGCCCAATCCCGCGCGCGTCCAGCTCCTTGCTCTCCAGCACGCGTCCAGGTGATGCTGCTGCGCCCAGACGGCGACGGACGGCGGCGGACGTCCGGGGATGGCCGGGGGACAGTCGGGGATGGCCGGGGGACAGTCGGGGACGGCCGGGCAGGACGACGGAAGAGAGAGAATTTGGTTTTAGATTTAAAGGACCTGATGGAAGAAGAATTGAGACTGTAAGGGGGGTCTTGTAAAATTGCGTTTGTACGTGACCTCTGACATCTTCCGACATCTTTTAATGGACGGAGAGAGTACATGCTTTGGGAGCAATGGTGTTAAATCTACTTGTATGACCCTTTGCGTACTCTCTAAAAAAAGGAATATCAACGACAGTAAGAGTAAGAGGCCACGATCAAAAGATTCAAAGTTCTCTACTCCCTCTGATTCATATTAGTCTTCGTAAATGTGTCTAGATACATCTATATTAGCGAAGAGTATTATGAGTCAGAGGGAGTAACAAAAAATACATCAAAAGAACAGGTGATCGATAAGGTACAAGATCTAACTCGTAGCCTAAAGAGTCTGCCATGGTTAGTGAAGCAAAGTGCAGTATTTTCTTTAGTCCTAATGTTGATGCTCAGGTCAAGGCGAGCGTGTGTACGGAATTGAACATCATGACAGAGGCTCTTTCTGATAAATACCTTGGATTACCAGCCATGGTAGGAGTTGAAAAAATCGATGATTTTATGTACCTCTTGGAGAGAATTATAGTCAGATTGAATGGTTGGAAGGAAAAACTCATGTCTATGGGGGCAAAGGAGATTCTCCTAAAAGCTGTTATCCAAGCTATACCTGTATTTGCAATGGCGGTTTTCAAAATTCCAAAAAAGATATGTAAGGAGATCACTGATGCAATGGCTGCTTTTTGGTGGGGAGATACAGAGACAGAAAAGAAAATCCACTGGTGTGCTTGGTGGAGAATGTGCATTCCTAAAAATATTGGAGGTATGGGATTCCGTGATTTGCATGCTTTCAATTTGGCAATGCTAGCAAAGCAAACCTGGAGGCTTTTATGTAATCCAAATTCGCTGTGTGCTCAAGTTTTGCGTGCAAAGTATTATCCAGATGGAAATCTTCTGAAAGCAGGTCCAAAGAAGGGCTCCTCCTTTACTTGGCAAAGCATTATAAGTGGTTTACAAACTTTCAAAAGGGGTCATATTTGGAGAGTCGGTATTGGGCAAAACATTGATATCTGGAATGACCATTGGGTGCCGGGTATGCCTTCTCGGAAAATTGATACAGTGCGTGGTCAGGTAATTTTCAGAAAAGTGAGTGATCTTATTGATCCTATCTCTGGCATGTGGGATGAGGTTTTGATCAGGGACATCTTTAACTCTTTAGAAGCTGAGAAAGTGCTTGAAATTCCCCTAAGTCGGAATCTAGAGGATGATTTCGTAGCCTGGCATAAATCAAAGAATTTCATTTTCTCTGTCAGATCGGCATATTATTCGGAGTGGGAGCATCAGTATGGTGCAAGAGTTAGAAGAAGGGATGGTCAAGGTGCATCAACTCAAAACCCTGTGTGGGACATCTTATGGAATTTGAATGTTCCAGCAAAAGTTAAAATCTTTGGGTGGAGAGCTCTTCATGGTTTGATTCCAGGAGTTGGAGTGCTTGCTTCTAGACATATTAAAGTTTCACCTCAATGTCCTATATGTTTGCAAGGGTGTGAAGATATTTGTCATCTTCTGTTCAAATGCAAAAGAGCTAAATCTGTTTGGAAAGCTTTGGGTTTAGAAGATGTGATTTCACAAGCTACAGGAGCTGATCGGTCCGGGTCTGTTGTGTTAGAAGATATCTTGAGAAGTCCAAGGAGGAAATCACCGGTTCTTGGCCAGCTAGGCCTACAAGAGACTATTCTAGTAGCCGACTGGTATATTTGGTGGCAGATGCGTGAGGCTGTAAAAGGGGAACGTGTTGCATCTCCTGTAAGCTCGGCTTTTTCTATTCAAGCACTAACGGTAAATTATGGACATGCCACAGGTAAAGCGGTTCCGCGGGAGATTGTTTGGAGTAAACCTCCCTCGGGTCAGTATAAACTCAATGTTGATGCGGCGTTTTTTCCAAGTGGAGGGGGAGCTGTTGCGGCGGTGATTAGAGACTCAAAGGGGGAGGCAATTGCAGGAGGTGCCCGCCCGTTTCTTAATATTTCAGATGCGACATCGGCCGAGGCCTCGGCGTTGAGGTATGGGCTTGAGCTGCTTGAAACTATTGGTTGCACACCAGTAATTGTGGAGTCTGATAGTCTGAAGCTGGTGAAGGTTTGCAACAGAGAAGTGGATCTTTGGCTTCCTTGTACAGCTGTTCTCACAGACTGTTTCCAGATCGCTCAAAGGATTGGTCGAGTGTCTTTTATACATTGTCGTAGAGAAGCAAACAAAGTGGCGCATAATCTAGCTCGTCTTAGTTATAGTTCTGATAGTAATTTTCTTTGGGATGGTGATCCCCCTCTTTCTATTTTAAGAGATGTAATTGATGATGTAACTGTCTTTTGAACTCGAAGCAGCAAGTTTCTAACGCACTCTTTTCCTTACCAGGGTACCTAAGGGGACTGGAAGGTTTTTAATGAGACGGCTTGCTTGCTTAATATAGTGTGGTTTAAATTTCAAAAAAAAAAAAACTCAGCACACAACTCGGCTCTCCCGTAAAAGGAAAACATACAACTAGTCTCGGCCTTAGCCTTGGTTCGGCTGATCCATCGTCTGCGCGCTCTGAGCCGTGCCAGTGGGGCCACCCGACGGCGCCACCGGCTGGCCGTTGTTCCCGTATCCCGCCGGCGTACCATTCGAATCGCCCTTCGTCAAGCTCCCAGCAGCCACCGCGGCTGCGGCCGCGCCCTGGCCGGAAGGAAACGGTGGACGTCCCTGCGGCCGTCCCAGATGCGACGCCGGCGGTCGCCCTTGGAACGGCGGCCGGGGACGCTTCGCGATCGGCCGCCCCTGCCCCTGGAACGGGCGGGGAGCGAACGTGCGTTGCTGGAAGTGGCGCGGCGCCGGCGGCCAGAACTGGAAGTGCTGCTTCGTGAGCGGGCGTTCGTGGTCCTGGAACGGGCGCTGGAGGTCGTGCTGCTGCGGTCGGGGCGCCGGCCATCGTTCCTGGAACGGGAGCGGCGCCGGCGGGCGGTTGTGCAGCACGCGCGCGGGCAGCTCGCCTTTGCTCACCAGGTACTCGGCGGCGAGGCGGCCGGCGGCCATCAGTATCTCTTCTTTTCTTTGCGGCGTCATCTGCTGCTGCTGCTGCGGCGGCTGGCGGTAGGGCGGAGCATTGGCGCCGCCGCTCCCGTTGCGGTAGCCGTAGGCGCCGCCGTATGGCGCCGTGTAGGGACGGGGGTTGTAGCCTCCGGGCTGCATCGTCGATCTTGGCTCGACGTCGACGAGCGCTGAGCGCAGGATTACAGTAACTCGATGCAATCGAACTCGGCGCGGCGTGAGCAGCAGCCAGGAGGGCGACGGCGATTAAAAAGGCACGAGTCCTGGTTCGATTCAAATTCGTGTCCTGCGCGGTCACGAGCAGTTCAGATACAGATAATCAGAATACGAGCAGGTGCCGGATTCAAAAACTTGAATCATACGCAACCGTCAGCAACACGGACTCGCGAGTCGCAACAATTTCGAACTCGTTCCCGTATCTGGACGAGGGGGTTTTAAAAAGCAGATCAACATCCATCGCAACAAAATATAGGACTAGGACAGAACAACATATGCAGATTGAAGAGGCTGGCCCATCCCCGATGCAGGCATGCAGTTTGGGGGTGTTTACGGAGCATAGCAACAGCATACATAATATCCGCTCAGAAAAAGAAAAAACAATAGTAGTGCTTCCTTAAAAGGAACAGCTAAAGTAATCTTGAGAAATTTAACACAAAAACTGAACTGTAAAATCAGATCAAACGCCCTGCATTCTTTAAGCACGCGAACACCAGATCAGTTTTGCAGGTTGAACAGGACAGTCATTCCCTTTTCACTCTATATATAAACGAGGAGCAATGGCACGGTATATATTCACTGGTTCCAGCAATGTTTTAGAACAAACTGCCGTTTGACTGACAACATTCTGTACCTTGTGCACATTATACCTCCAACAAAATTCACGAAAATGCTGTGGATTACATAACTTCATGGGATATACATACTAATTAAAACATCAGTAATTTGCATCAACGACCAGGGACCTCTAATCTACGTACCTTCTTCCCGGTACCTTTTCCGGAAGCCGCACCCAATACCGGGGCTGTTTTGGTTTCTCCAGATCAACTTGCTTTGTTTTTCCTTCCCATATGTTGTGAATGAAAGTTTCTGCACAAACTCATCCAGATTAACCCTATGCATCATAAACTCTAGCAATTTTATTATGACATCAGAGTCTGTTAGAATGTACTACCTGTCTCGCTCTCTTGTCAACTGGAGTCCATGATGGATCCATGGATGGCTCTATCCTGTTTTCATGACTTGCACTTGGTTGCCCCTTGAAATCTTTTCTTGCCCTATAGGTATGTGCTTTGGTTCCTTCTCTGGCTTTCCCATAGCGTTGAGTCCCAATAGAAAGGCTCCGGTCCCTTGAAGGAGTATCTCTGTCTCCTCGGTATCTAGTCCCGGTAGAAGGGCTCCGCTCCCTCGAAGGAGTATCCCTATCTCCTCGGTATCTGAAGGATTCAATAGGTGGAGGACTTAGAATCTTAGAGGATCCATCCCTCATTCTTGAGTTTGACATCATCACTGATGATCTCCCCTGACGTGCTTTTCTATTTTCGTTCATTTGCCTTAGATAATCAATTTCCCAGCCTGAACCATGTGAAGTCGCATGAGAGCCAATATCCTGTTTCAGAAAATCAAGCGAGGCCCCTTGACTCTGCATTAGTTCCTCTCTTGGTTCATGGTATCTGCTGCCCACATCGTCATATCTGTGAGAGGTTGTGGAAATATTCCCATGTACATGACCCTTCGGAGTGTGATATGTACCTGCTGAAAAGTCCCAGTCACCAGTATCATCATTGATCTCCAATGCGGTTGGAAATACTGGATGACTGTAACTTCTGCTGAATGATGTTTCACTTGCAGGGAAAGAGCTTTTGACAGGTTCTTTACCCTTTAATTCAGGTTGCCAAGAGAAGTCGTATGTGTCAACCATACTGCTGGCCCTTCTATCATATGTCCTCGTATCTCTAGTCAATTCGTTGCTGAAATGATCACCCATTATCTGATTGTGAATCATTGCATCAACGCCATGCTTTCTTGGTAGACAAGAGACACCCTCGCCTCCCCTACTCAAACTTTGGCCGAACATGAAGGCCTCTTGGAGCTGAGGTGTTGCATCCTCCTTGTCAAAGAACCTCCTCGACTTGGGTGGTGAGAATACATTGCCATGTTCTACATAGTCACCAGGCAATTGGTTTAGAGGATTGAGACAGAGAGGATCACTAGCTGGTACTGCAAATGCTTGTGGGGCACACTTTCTCCTCTTCCTTGGAGACTGCAGCAATGCACTGCAGATGTCTGAATCTACAGAAGAGCATTCCGTCATTACAGACCTAGATTCACCTAGCTCACCAAATTTGCACAAAGCACTGAACAGAGAAATGCTCTGTGGAGACAACAGATACTCTCCAACAGCCTGAATGCGACGCTCATGTGACCAACTGAGGAATTCCACAAGGCTGCCTCCAGAAGAAAGTATTATGTATGCAGACAAGGGGTTGATTGAAGGAAATTTTGTGAGAAATGATTCACCCAAGCTTTCTGATTCAGGTATATCTAGAGGAGCTCTATTTAACCTAGTCGCATTCCTGATGCAACTAAGGATAATCTCATCTGTTGATTTGGGGGTGTGTGAGAAGAATAGCTGCAAGTTCATGACCAGACTAGCAGCTGCAGCATATAGAGAATCAGATGATTCCATTACAGCAGAAATGGAGTGAGGTTCTCCTTCGAAGACCTGCAAAAGTAGAAACAGGAAAACTGTTCAGTCATATAACTCAACGACAAGTGTGCATATGTGCATATGCAATGATTAAAGAAGACAGGCATGGCAACATTTATCAAGAAAAAGAAAAAATCTCAGAGTTCAAAACCAATTACCATTATGCAGCTACTGAAACAGAAGCTAATTGACATCAGAATATTGGTCGCAATGGTCTCTACAAAATTTGTTATACTAGATGTCTCTGTTGACATTGACAATTCGTTGCATCCAAAGATTTTGGTCTCACACCATACTAAGCAAACTGCAGCACTGAGTATCAGATCCACAGGAAGATCAACGTCACGTTCCACAACCTGCATTCCTCCTTTCTCCAAAGATAGTATCTGCTGATAAGATGATCTACGGGAGAAAAGCATACTCTTTCCATGACTTCCAGTATTTACAACAATTACCGCCTCTGGGGTAGACAATCTTCCTGACATGATGCTGCCAATTTTCACACTGGAAGGCAAGTCAGTAGCAGATAAATTGTCTTGCGGGGCTTTCATCACATTTGCAGACACAGAAGAAGTAGAACTGCTCTTCTCAATTGCAGGCACAAAATTTTGTGGATCAATAATATTTCTTTTGCTCAAAATTTCCTCCATGCGCCGCTGTTCAGCTAGGGGCACAAAATTAGGTGCTTCGGCAGTATTCTTTTTCTCCAGATTTCCTAGTTTGAGCAATTTATCATCTGCAGGGAAGCTCATTGTTGAAACGGTACTGATATGTTTGCCAAGATTTTCCTGCAGACCTTGCAGCGGATTAGTTGCTGGTATGAAGTTCAACGAATCAACAATACGCATTTTGTTCATCTTCTCTTGCAGGTCCTTCTGAAGTGCCTGCAGAACCGTATCCTGAAAATAATCAGGACGAATTCTTATTTCTTTGGCATTTATGTTTTGATAGTAGATCATTCGCTGCCCCATTAACCATTAGTAGCACCCACAATGAGGGCCTCAAATAAATTCTGAACAAAATTAAGTGCAATGTACACCTCTTACATGATCTACAGGTAAAACCATACTCAAGTAGAGTATGATGCCATACATAAACTTGAGGCAAGTATTTGCATACTACCAGTTGCTTATTTCTGTAAATTTTAGAGTGAGATGTGAAAAAAAAACATAGGTTGTGTTCATGCTCTAATCAGACCTTTCATTTTACAGGTAGGCAATTTTTCTGTTCTGATCAGAGAACTTGGGGAACACTACTTTTTGACAACTCTTTTCGGCAACTAACATGGGGAACATTCTAACTATCAGAGAGTATATAGTTTAGCGCCTGAAAAAAAAATAACTTGTAGAACTAAAGTAACCAACAACAAAAAGTAAAAACCAGACTCGCTTTTCATATTGGATGCATGCATGGTAAAACAGTAGTAAGTTCCAAACAGCGACCAACACATGGCAAAACAAAAACAGAAATAAGTTCCGAACGTCATGACTAATGACGATCGAACTAATGGTGTAAAGAAGCGATTGATAATCACCATTGTGGCTTTCAAATCTTGCTCTGTAGGATTGCCCTCAACAAGTGCAATCGAAGAGTCTTCATTATCCATTTTGACATAGAGGAAATGCAATGGTGGAAAACCATCTAATTTAGGAGCCAGAGATAATAATGTAGATGATTTATTTGAACCTCCATATTCCAGTACGATGCCAAACTCATTGAAAGGGAATGAAGCTGGAATGTCCCTTCAAAATTAAGACCAATATAAATATGACAAATATTGACAACAGTCACACTAAAATGATAAAATCATAATGCATGTACAAAAAAAAATCTTCTACCTAGAAATACAAATGAACTCCACTTTCACACCTTAAAGTTATGTCTTTGTATTATGTGCATGTCCAGCAATTTATGAATTATGTTAATACCATCAAATATCTGCACATAAGTATATAAAAACTGAAGCCTCAAAAGAATTTGGAAGGGCAGTTAATCATCAATGGGAACTAAAAGTGCAAAATGACTTAGTAAGTAACATGGCATTCATTCTTCGAAAATCCCAACTTCTTTAGAAATATGCTCCTACAGTTTAAAATTTGTAATCTGTGTAATCACTAAGAAACGTAAATCAACTGATGAACAGGTATGAACTGGTGATACAACATGTTTTGCTCACTAAAATGAAAACAAGCCTTGATTCCTGTGTAGTTCAAATGTTGCAAAGCATTCGGCGTGTTCAAACTATAACCATTCTTTAATAGTTTCTTGTGAATAAACAGGTCTTGACATTTAAATATTTTTTAAGAATCTCTGGATATGCGACAAGGGAAACACAAGTGAACTGCAATACCACAATGAGACAGCAGATTGGATCTTATACTTCTAGAATTCCATTATGGTGGCTTGCTCATTCTGTATGCTAATTAGGATGGAACATTTCAGTAGAGCTCGCATGAATAGTTTCATGAAGATTGGGTAGCTTACTCCAAGAACCAGATTATTTGCTTCTAGAAGTAACTTAGTTTGTAATAGAACTGGAGCAGAGAATGGCATGATTTGCGTATCATGTGTACTTACTTGTTATCTAGCAGAATGCAGTCTGATTTCGGTAATCCTCCCAGCACCCAAGTTGTAGAGTTTGCCTTGTTAACCTGATCTAAATAAGCTGCATCAGGGTCTTTTCCTAGTTCACCAAATGTCATCTTCAGTGAAGTTAACTTTTGACCCAATGGCAACCAGAAAGCTCTGTCGGCAACTATAAGGATCTTTTGGCTTTTTCGTGTATTAGATCTCAGGATTTTCTCAATGTCAAATAATGATGGATGAGAATCAAACTGGTGCTTCTCAGCTTTCCACCGTGCTTCACCGATGAAACAATGAATATTCCTTAACCTCTCAGGAATATTTTCAAAACTTCCAATTAGGTTGCTTATGTACATATGGGCAGCATGCAAACCAAAGAAACATAGGTAATATGCAACCTGTTTTAATCCATACAGTACCATGAGTTCCATCTTATCTTCAGATTTACAGTGATTATAGGAGCCATCTGAACCTTCTCCAGTTATCAGTCCAAGAAGCTTCTGCTTCGAAATGCTTAAACCATGCCCATCCGAGAAAGTATGCCTCAAAGATGCACTTTCTTGCAAAGCAGATGTATAGCTTGTATGGATGTGTTTAATAAGGGCACGAATAGAATCTGAGAGGCTGACAGGATGGATTTCTATGAGTTTGTCAACTTTAGGCCTGCTTGAAAAAGGAACTGCTTGCTCTTTCAAAGTGGGGATATCTAAAGTGGAAACACTTTCCTCATTAGTTCCTCTCTTGGTGCCGCTTCTGACATTCAAGTAGAAGTTCAAGTCATTCGATTGTGACTTTGACTCGAATAAGGAAGCTACCTTTTTTGAACTCAACTTTTCTATGTGGCTGTGGCCTCCAGTATCACATTCTTGTCTGTATTTCTGAGCTGTTTCCACTACAGCAGGTTGATCATGAGGGGCAGGAACATTAATATTTTTCTGCTTGTTCTCATCTTGGTTCTTTGCACTTCTCCAAAAATACTCAAGAAAATCAAAGCTAAGTGCTGATGTCTCCTGGCAACTAGCTTGCAGCTCAGAATTTGAATGGCAACTTTTTACCTCCTCAACCATGCTTGCATAAGTAGAGCAGATCTCCCGGTTGCACGGACCTTCCAATAAAAGATGCCAGTCCAAATAAATTCCGTCAGCTGCAGAGAGAGAACATGGTTTCAGGGAGCAGAGTACTTCTCCCATGGAGGGGACCATAGATCTCAGGGTCATATCATCATCAGTTAAAATAGGTGTAGGTAGTGATATGAATGTGTCGTCAACCAGCACCAACTCAGAGCTAACAACTGATTCATAGAAACGTCTTGCTGGATCAAAGTCACCTCTGAATATTTCATCAGATGTACTCAGCTCAGTTGCCTCTGACTGAACAAGTGTTTTGAAGACATCGCCTGAAGGAAAATCAATGATCTGGACTTCTTCTAACAAAATTGAGCACGGCAAGTCTGAGCAAGTCCCATCAGGCTTGAGAGGGTACAATGCTGAGTTTTTCTCAACTAGAATATTATCATTGATCCTCACAAGATCCATTTCTACTGCAGCCTTGACTGTTGTTGGTTCATATGCTTGATAGTCTGCAGATGGTGCATCTTTGGAAACAAAGGCCAGCATATCCATATCAATTGATCTCGAGAACTCTGTTGAGTTAAACGCTGAATGCTGAACCTGTGCTTCACTCAAGTGTTCAACAAGGTTATGAAAAATACTGGATGTCTCTGCCTTGGTTGGATACTCATCAAGCTCCCAGGAATGCCTGCTAACCTCCAGTTGTGGTATTATTGCACCACAATCAAATGCTGCAATCTCTGATAAGTTAATATTTGTTGAAGAGAAATGGTCTGCCTCATCATTATGCTTCACAGGGATTTTTTCTACTTGATAAATTGAGTCCGCAAGTTCAGTTGGATATCTTAAAGTCAGCTCAGTGTCATTATCAATGAAATCCTACAATGAATTAAATAGAGATATGAGCAAACTGTATTAATAAGTAGCATTGAAGCTTGAGTTCAGAAAACACAAGAAAATCAAATCGGCAACACACTAAGCACTAATAAGTGGGTGCAAGCAATCAGCTGGTTTGCATATTTGGGTATGATTTGATGGTACTGACAGAGATTACTAGACATATAGTAAGAAACTACGAACAGATGGATTGATGGTTTTACTTTTTTTAAATATAATAGTTTGACGCAAAAGATAGGAGGGAACCCTGCTTCATCGTATATACTTGTAACAGTACACAGTAGTAACAGTAAACAGTAAGGAAACATCAGTATCACACACGAGATTCTAAGCACACTATCTTATAACTGAACTGCAACAATGTAGATTCTGAATAAGTAGACCTGTAACTGCTTAAATTTTTCAATAAAGTGATGCAAAGTACCAGGTGGATTTTCACATCTGGAACACATCGTACGGTGACGCCATCACCCGACTCGGCAACACACTAATCATTAATAAGTGGGTGCAAGCAACTTGAGCTGGTTTGCATATTTGGATATGATCTGATTGTAATGACAGCGATTACTAGACATATAATAAGAAAGTACGAACAGATGGATGGACGTTTTTACTTTTAAAATAATAGTTGACGCAAAAGATAGGAGGGAACACTGCTTCATTGTATATACTTGCAACAGTACACCATAAGGAAACAGCAGTATCACACATGAGATTCTAAGCACACTATCTTATAACTGAACTGCAACAATGTAGATTCTGAATAAGTAGACCTGTAACTGCTTAAATTTTTCAATAAAATGATGCAAAGTACCAGGTGGATTTTCACATCTGGAGCACGAAATCGTAATGTGACGCCATCACCCGACTCGTCACCACCAGAGGATGCAACGTGTTCCTCCAAAACCTTATAACCCACGAAACAACATATTTTGAGCCATAACAATGAAATCACATAGCAGTCTTCGCCAATATCACTGGATGCAACCTACCTGTGGGAGATCGACCTCTGCCACCTCAAACTGGAGTTCCCTCAGCAGTTCCCATCTCTAACATCACCAAATGCAGAAATCACACATTGTTCTCCTACGGAACAGTTACAGTGAAGCAAAACAAAGGAAACTTCAATCACCTCCGTATCAGCAGAGGTCCCCGATCTGGATCCTTCTCCGTTCCCATCCTTCTCGCGGCTAGTCTCGTCAGATCCCTGTAACAAACACGCAGTTGTTCGCAAGTGTTACATGAAAATACGGGGGAAAACCTACAAATGCACAGATATACAAGCATAAGCGGTTCGCTCACATCAGGGGTTTTGGATGCAACTGACTCCCTCGAGCTAAAACCCTTGGCATACACGCCCCTGCCGTAGATGTAATCATCCAGCGACCACTGCGTGAAGCACCCAAGCTGTTGCAACTCAGAAATGCCGCACGATATGCAATCGCACGCAGGATAATCAAATTAACCAAAACGGCGCCCCCCGGTGCGGGCTGCTCCGATTAAATCAACACGAGTAGAGAACGCGGGCCGGGCCCTCGGAGAAAAGCGGACTCACCTCGTCGGCGGCGGGGATGGTCGGCACAGGACGGACCTGCGGAATCACGGCGGCGAGGAACTCGGATAGCGCGGAGGACACGGGGAGCGAGTCGAGGTCGTCGCCAGAGATGCTGGCTGCAGGGAGGTCGGGCACGGCGGGGAACGGGAGGGGGAAGGGGAATTGGGGGTCGGGGGGAAGCGAGGGGACGGGGAGAGGAGGGAAGCGCAAGGCCGCTAGGGATAGGGCTTGGTCCGAGGAGGAGGAGGTCGCCGGCGACGGCGAGAAGTAGTCGGTGGCGAGGTAGCGAGTCCGCATTGGGATTTGGGAGGCGGCCAGGCGGGGACTGGAGTGGGAGGAGGAAGGAAGACGACTGATTTTGGTTTGAAGTGTTTTTTTGGTTTTGAGTGAGCAACTGAGCAACTTTTTCAAATAGGCTTCTTTCTTTTTTGAACGGGAGAGCTTGTTATCTTGGGGACCTGTTTACTTCTCTCCTATTTTCACCCAAGAGGTTCGACTGTTAGGGGAATGTACAATGCTAGAGAAGGCATGCCTTCTCTTAGCCCTCCACATCATTTAGAGAAGACAACAAATATTAGTGGTACAATGCATTATCTCTTATAGTCATTCATAGCAATTAATAGAATTAATTCATTTTTGGTAAGAAATTATATCACTAAGGGAAGACATGTCATACAATGGGGAAAACAGCCTTCTCTTATTTTATAAGAGATCATCTCTTAGCTAAGGGAATGCAACCTTCTCTTTCTCCATTCTCTCTCCTCCAACTAAGCAAATATCTGACGTGGCAGTCGTAAGGGAAGGCTGACATCACCCCATTGTACGTGCTCTTAGAGACTTCTCTCCTATTTTCACCGAGGTTTGAGTATGGAAGTGGATATGGTGTTTATCCAATCCTCTTAAATACTCTTTTCAAAAGTACACTAAAATATTTTTTGGTAAAGTTAAAAAAAAAGTAGTATGAGAGGGGATTTATGAGGACATATCGGGATTATCCCATCAAAACCCGGCGTAGTAAATGGACTGTTGGGGATTTTTTGGGATTCGGAATAATCCTCTCCAATCCCCTCAAATACATTAGAAATAAATAAGCCCTCATTAGAAAAAGACACTATAATAACACAAATTGGCCAAAAGGAAAGTAGTAAAAAAAATAAGCTAGACATGTGCTTGCATCTCATTCTTAGGTAAACTCGGCACCCTCGCATCTCGGAGGCACAGATAGAGGGCGTCGGAGAGGTGCACAGAGGCACAGATCAAGGGCGTCAGAGAGGTGCGGGCCACCGCGGAGAGGTTAACAGTGGAAATGGGAGGGTTCCCCGTGAGATCTAGATCAATGTGGAGAATTTCTTCGAGATGAGATTGAGATTTGCTTGGTGGGCTAGGTTGAACTGAGCCTTTAACACTTGTGAATGGTTAACAAGTAGCAAGACTAGAATAAATGTGTGTACAACGGTCAAAAAGCCCCCATGATAGAACACTAAGAAATTCACAAATTAAAATATGTTACATCATGTTTAAACAATTTATCAATTTATTTAATATATATCAATCATCATCCATCTTGTCGTCATCATCACGATAAGCTACACTTCTTAAATCACCAACAACCTCCATCATCTTGATGGAGACCACATAAAAATCATCCCTCCTATCTCTAATGAATTGCTTTGCCTCCTTTTGAGCTTTATCGGTAGTTGCATAACGATGGCATATCTGCGCCTTGAGGTTTCTTTCTTTGTTCAATTCAAGTTGCTTGCACAGAAAGTCCAGCGCGTGTTTGAGGTTCCTAGATCTGGTCGTCGACATCGGCTGATCACGCCATAGCACGTCATTGTGGGTCATAACCTCCTCCCCGCATCCAAGGAACCTAAGGCCTCTCGATGTCACACGCAATGTAGTGACACGGTGGAAGGGTACGCACGCACCTTGATACATCTTAAACGTATCTATAATTTTTGATGCTCCATGCTTGTTCTTATACCATTTGCTTAGTGTTTTGTTACACTTCGTGGCGTTTTTATGCATTTTCCGGAACTAACCTATTAACAAGATGCCACAGTGCCAGTTCCCTGTTTTCTGCTGTTTTTGTGTTTCAGAAAAGTTACACAGGAAATATTCTCGGAATTGGACGAAACAAAAGCCGAACCTCCTATTTTTACCAAAGCTTCACGAAGACCAAAGATGAGAAGGAGGGGGGCCAGGGGCCAGCCACACCACAGGGGGGCGCGGCCCAACCCCTGGCCGCGCCCACCTATGGTGAGGGCACCTGGTCCACCTCCTGACGCTGCCCCTTCGCCTATAAAGTCCCCTCGACGGGAAAAATCTAAGGGACGGATCGCTTTTCCCAGAAACATACTGCAAGCCGCCGTCGTCGTCGAATCGAGATCGGGAGGATCTAGGAGCTCTTCCCGGCACCCTGCCGGAAAGGGGAATCCCTGCCGGAGGCCTTCTACACCACCATGGTCGCCTCCGGAGTGATGTGTGAGTAGTCTACCTTGGACTACGAGTCCATAGCAGTAGCTAGATGGTTGTCTTCTCCACCATGTGCTTCATGTTTAGATCTTGTGAGCTGCCCTACATGATCAAGATCATCTTTATGTAATCATACATGTTGCGTTTGTTGGGATCCGATGAGTATTGGTACTATGTCAAGTTGATGTGCTGAATTTTATCTTATGTTATCTCTATGTTGTTTATAATCTTGCATGCTTTCTGTTGCTAGTAGCTATCTTGGCCGAGTAGATGCTAGTAACTCCAAGAGGGAGTATTTATGCTCGATAGTTGGGTTCATGCCTCTATTTAATCTGGGAGAGTGACAGATACCTCTAAGGTTGTAGATGTGTTGTTGTCACTAGGGAGAAAACAACATTCTTGTGTCCAAGGATATTTGCTTTGTTTACATTACGCACTTTTCTTAATACAATTATCTGTTGTTCGCAACTTAATACTCAAGGGGTCCTCGGATGATTCCCCGCGAGTGGATTATTAGTCATAGATGCAGTTGGATGGCGGTCTATATATTTTGTCATAACGCCTAGAGTAAGCCTCATAGTGATCCTTGTGATATATGTACGTTATCTTTACTCTATCAATTGCCCAACTGTAATTTGTTTATCTAGCATGCTTTATTTATCTTATGGAGAGACACCACTAGTGAACTGTGGTCCCTGGTCCAATTTCCTTTACATAGCTTTACCGTTTTACTATTACTCGCTTTGTTTACTTTCTTGCATACTATTATCCTTTTACCACTCGATACGCTCAATCCTTTGTTTACAACAAACCGGTGAGAATGACAACCTCATCGTAAGTTGGGAGCAAAGTACTTGTTTGTGTTGTACACGTTTTACGTTGCTGCTGGGGGAAGACACGCCGTCAACAAGTTTTCTGGTGCCATTGTCCGGAGTGTCGTGAAGCTAGCAAGCATCACCTTCCAAAGTTTGGCTTTCTCCTACTGGTTCGATAAACCTTGGTTTCACAACTGAGGGAAGACTTGCTACTGTGCTCATCATACCTTCCTCTTGGGGTTTCCAATGGGCTATACTTACAAGCCATCACACCTCACCTCTAAATTCTCCTCAATGTCATTCCAATATGGGTCACTAGTAATAGATTCGAGTGGATACAAGTGTGGAAATGTTGCGGGTGAGTAAAACAAGGATTTTCCCAAGTGGGAAAACACATATTGATCTCAATCAAGAAACCCCAAATGTGTGATTAAAATGGAAACCAATAACCAGATATGCGTGAATAGCTGCATCCCATGGCTCATATTTGTCGCGCCTGCAATAGCTCTCGCCTCATGCCGACCTCAGTCTGACATAGCTCTCGTCCCCGCCGCCTCCCACTGGTGCTTTCCTGCAGAGAAAGAAGATAAGAGAAGAGAAGTGGGGAGAGGTTGAAGAATACGGATGCAATAACCACACTATTAAAAACCATTAGGCGGATGCTTTGGTGGTGGGCTCATCAGTAGGTGGGACGCGAATATCTAGTCACCCGCATTGGACCCACTAGGCATGACCCATTGAATTAACCATACAAAGAAATGTGCCTAGACCTATTCAACCACGATGTCTAGGAACACTGTTCTTGACTTACACCTATAGTGATGCAATTATGTGTCGATATCGATAATGACAAGCCAAAATTAAACCCATACGCTGTCCTTGCTGGTCGCCAAGAAAGTGGATCCTCCAATTAAAATACTTCTGATGGGAAATTTTACTTGTGCCGTCCAAATAATCCACTACGTACGAGGGGATTTTTGTAGTGTTAACATTGTTGATCTAAGACAATTTTTCATAACTATGAGTTTTTGCACTAATCAAGTGCTTGCATCACTCATGGCACTTCCAGCGGTTAGGTTACATATAATATGATGATGGAAGTGGTCAAGCTAGTGCAAGAATTGTTCGCAATGCTAAAATGCAGATTCAAGGTGCAAATACAATGATCATGAGACGATCATGGGAAAGGAAATTTATAGTAAATCCAAAAAGGGTATAATCATTATACAAGTGACCTACATTGTTCTTCTAGCCATATTTCAAAAGGGGTTTAAAAGGTGATAAGGCTATAAAGAATGAAGTACAAAGTTATGTTAGTTGGTGATTCGATCACCTCTCTCATCATCATTAGGTACATAAATTAATTATCAAGATACTAGAGAACAATAGAAGTTATTTTGCTCCACTTTATGTGATAATGAAGATTTCTTAAGAACTAAACAATAGTTGTTAAAGTTTGGTTAACAATATGTGTGATGAATTTGCACATCTTTGAGGGCTTATGTGATAATAAATCTTGATTATTGAAAAATTATTTGATGCCATATACTTAAAGAAAACTGATACGATTGCTATATCTAAATAAGCGCTCCAGGGTTGGTCATGTTAAAAATAATCACATGCACGAATACAACTGTGATGGAATTCTGAGTCCAGTTAATTTCATATCATTAACATATGTGAGGCTTATCTAAATGACTAAGTTTGGGTTCACCATAGATGTTGAATAGGAGCATAAGTTCTTTGTATTCATACATTCCAATGTATGAAGTACAACATGTTTACTCACATGCAACAGATAAATTTTCGCTTAGTGATTTTTGTAGACAACTCAAATAGATATATGATATCAATTTGACAAAGTAAAGTCCAAAAATTTGAAGAGTTCAAAAGGTTCAGAGACTAAGTGAGAAATTATTGAGAGATTTCAAAAGAAGTTGTTTCTTGTGAAAGAGGTGAGTGGGAGGATAGCACAACTTGATGAGATTATGAATCTTAGGTTATGGGTGATATGATTGAGGTAACGGAAGTAGTTTCACTAATCATTCATATATTGGATCCATAAGCCCTTGCATGAGATGTAGAAACTTCATTCAAGATTGTTGTTAAACACGCAGAACAAACTAAATTTGGTAATCACCAAATGGTTTGAAGATGAAGTAAAAGTTTGTAAATTATAAAATAAAAATTGGCACTCTTAGCTATAAAGAATGGCTTGAAGCCATAAGAACCTACTAGAAATACATATTCAAGAAGGGGGAATGACGCTAAGTATTTTCACCTTATTGCTAATGGGCGTCATCGAAAGAAGAATTTTTTCAATTAGAGCCAGATGAAGGAACCATTGTTGGAGAGGAAAATTTAAAACATACATATCGTAATATTATAAGATGCTATTTGGAACGCCGTTCCAAATAATTCTAGTCTTATTGAAGAAAATATTTAGGATATTTCTTAATTATTGGCAAAAGAGAATAATATCCTTACATCAGAATTCACTGAGGAGGTGGTTTTTGATGCTATTTCCCAAATGGAGTATAACAAAGCCCTTGCACATGAAGGTTTTCTGGCAAAATTCTATCAGTGTTTCTAGACAATCATCAAGAATGACTTGATGTATTTATTTGCTCAATTGTATAAGGGAGAATTACCTCTATTCAAGTTCAATTTTGGGGTGATTACTATGCTACTGAAAAAAGAAAATGCGTTCAAATTTAGCAATATAGACCTATATGCCTTCTTACTGTGAGTTTCAAGATTTTTACTAAAGTAGCATTGCTCATAATGTGATAAGACCTACACAATCGGATTTCATGCCAGGTAGACACATTCTTGAAGGAGTAGTGGTTCTACATGAGACTATCCATGAACTTCATAGGAAGAAAATGGATGAGGTTTTGTTTAAAATAGATTTTTGAGAAGGCATATGATAAGGTGCAGTGGCCCTTTTTGCAACAAGTTATGTTAATGAAAGGCTTCGATCTAGTGTGGTGCAATTGGATTAGAGATTTCATACAAGATGGGAGCATGGCAATCAGAGTTAATCTGTCCCCCATGCTCTTTAATATTGTTGCTCATATGCTGACAATCCTCATTGCACGTGCAAAGGAGGATGACCAAGTCGTGGGATTAATTTCTCATCTTGTTGAAGGAGGGGTTTCCATTTTGCAATATGCTGATGATAAGATTCTTTAGAAGGCATTAAACATGAAATTAATCTTATGTATATTTGAACAACTATCAGGGCTGGAAATAAAAATTTCACAAGAGTGAAAGTTTTTTCTTTGGCAAAGCTAATGATGAGGAGCATTTGTATAGGGAAATTTTTGGGTGTGAAAGTGGTTCGCTCCCACTAAAGTATCCTGGGATACCTATCCACTATTGGAAATTAAAGAATTCAGAATGGAATCTAGTGGAAAACTTGGATGCTCACAAGGCAAGCTACTATCCTATGGTGACAGACTTGTTTTAATCAACTCTGTTTTGCTAGCATGTCTATGTTCATGCTATCTTTCCTGAAATACCTATAGGGGTAAATAAAAGATTAAATTATTTCTATCAATCCAGATTTGCTTGGGAGAGCGATGACAAGAGCTTAACCAAGCGGAATATCATTTGTAGACCGAAAGATTGGGGGGGGTATGGCATTGAAGTGCTAGAGATAAAGAATAAGTGTTTACTTAGCAAAATGGCTATTTAAATTATTAATTGAAGATGGTATGTGGCAAGAGTTGCTGCATAATAAATATCTTATGAACAAAACTCTAGCTCAGGTCGATGCTAAACCCACTGATAACCCTTTTTGGAAAGGTATGCAATATGAGAGTCACGGATGCTTTCTTCAAGAGAGGTTCTTTTAAAGTGGGTAATACACTGGTGGAAAAAAGGCCTTCAATCCCGGTTTGTAAAGCCCATTAGTCCCGGTTGTAGCAACCGGGACTAACAAAGCGGGACTAAAGGCTCCAGCCTTTAGTCCCGGTTGCTTACTGAAAGGACACAGATGTCGCCTAGAGGGGGGGGTGAATAGGCGATATCAAATTTTATGAATGGCTTGAACAAAAGCGGAATTAAACTAGCGTTTATTTTGTCAAGCACATAAAACCTAAATAAACTAGGCTCACCTATGTGCACCAACAACTTATGCTAAGCAATACAAGTAACAAGGTGATAGCAAGATATATGACTTCAAGCACGAAGGCTATCACAATGTAAAGTGCATAAGTAAAGAGCTCGGGTATAGAAATAACCGAGGCACGCGGAGACGATGATGTATTCCCGAGTTCCTCCCTTGAAAGGGAGTACGTCTCGTTGGAGGGGTGTGGTATCGCCACAAAGTCCTAACCAACGCCACAAAGGCCTCACCCTATTCTCCGGTGTGAGCTTGCGCCACAAAGGCCTAGCTCACTCTTCCACTAAGGGGTTCCTCAAGGCGGAACCGGGCCTTTACACAAAGCTTGGGGCACGCATCCACAACTTAATTGGAGGCTCCCAAGAATAGCCACAAAGGCACCACAAAGCCACAAAGCCGTCTAGGGTTCCAAAAACCCAAGAGTAATAAGCTCACAAACTTTCACTTACTCGAATCTCCGAGGAGAACTCAAACCGATGCAACTTATGCAATGGCAAGAGCACACAAAGTGCTCAAATCCTTCTCACCCAAATTTCACCAAAGCAACTAATGCTATGGAGATATATGAGAAGAAGAACAAATGGAGGAAAACCACACAAGTCTCCAAGATCTAGATCCCAAGATGTTCCCCTCACTTAGAGGAGAGATTGATTGGTGGAGTTGTAGATCTAGATCTTCTCTTTCAAATCCCTCAACAAGATTCAAGAAATATGGGAGGGATAGAGAGTAATTGCAAGCTCTTGAAGGTCAAAACAATGGAGGAGAGAGAGACAAGCAACCAACACCAAGGAGGAAGAAGGGGAGGGGTATTTATACCCCCTCCCATAAAAATGACCGTTACAGCGTCCCAGGCCGGATTATCCGGCCAAAACTGGCCAAATAATCCGGGGGGCCGGATTATCCGGCCAAAACTGGCCAAAAATCCGGCCCCCCATCTGATTGACGCCCACAAAAGTCCTTAGCATAAATTCGAGCTTGCAGAAATTGCAATACGAAAACGGTGATAACTTTTTCATCCGGACTCCGTTTTTGATGATCTTGGGCTCGTTGGAATCACCACAACGAGCTCTACAACTTCATCCATAGAAACATCATAGTCCTAAAAAGAAGGATGAAACCAAATGATGAAAGGTTTAACTTCTCTTTGAAGACAAATCGGTAAAACCTCCAAACATCAAAAACGCAATAAGAGTTTCATGCAAAATCCGTTTTTGATGAGCTAGAGCTTGTCATGGAAATAACCACAAGCTCTAAAACCTCACATGGATAAAACCAAAATGAGAACCAAGAAAGATAATGCCAAGTATGCAAAGGTTTGAGCTCTCTCCGAACGATACAATTAAGTTACTCACTCGAGAGCCCCTCTTGATAGTACGGCAACCGATCCTATAACCCGGTCTCACAACTAACACCATGAGACCGGTAAGAAAGAAACCCTAACACTATCATACCTTTTCCTTGAGCATTCCACTTGAGGTGGATAATGACGATCTTGATCTTCTCAAGTTGGACCACCTTTCTTGATTGAGCTTGCTTGGTGAAGTCTTGCGGATTGCTCCCCCATACTCTACTATGGAAGAGACTCTCTTTAAGCATATATTCACATATCCATGATCACAATATAGATGGCAAGCTTCAAGCATATGTTCTCTTCTAGTTGCTCATCTTGAACTTGCGCTTTGACTTGATCAATCCTCGAATCAATTCTTCTTTTTCCATAATGATGGTGTCTTGAGGATACACATGAGAGCTCACTCAATCTTATTCTTCAAGACACACTTGACATAAGCTCAACTCCCTTAAGACCAATCTTTGGATCACTCCTTGAATAACACCTTGGTCAACACATAATCTTCTTCTTACAACCTTGACTCCAACAAATGGTTCAAGCATTGTCTATGGACAAGTCCTACACATATAACTCAATGCAACCATTAGTCCATAGGGATTGTCATTAATTACCAAAACCACACATGGGGCTCGATATGATCTTTCAATCTCCCCCATTTTGGTAATTGATGACAATCTCTTTGAGAGGGTTTATATAATGAATTCAAATAACCAAAATGGTTGTACTAACATCAAATACTACAAAATTATGTGATGTTAGTAAAACCACCATATATAGAGCAAACTCCCCCACAATCTATGCACGTGTGAATGATCTTGATTTCATTGCATATATTGCCAACCAAGGTTGTTGGTGGAGTTTCCACTATATACTCAACCATGCAAAGTATGCAAGGCAAATGCTTAAGAACAAACCAAAGCATAAAAGCCAATTCCCTTTAAACCCTCGAAACTTCTCCCCCATTGGCATCCATTGCCAAAATGGGCGAAAAACTTAGAAGGCCAATATAGTGTGAGTTCCTCCAAAATGGTGTGCATATCCAAAAGAAATAAGTGAAGACACATGCACATATACAAAGACAAATATATGAAGTAAACCAAACTATATTGAGGATCAAAGATTGCAAAAAAAAATAAGATAACACGATGGATAAACTTCAACAAATGAAGAGAGCAATCAAACAATCCAAAGAACAAACTGAATAAAGATATTATGATAAGATCGAAAAGGTGCTCTAAATAATATGAGGAAGCTCCCCAAGGTGTGTGCACAAAATATTCTATTTGAGTTGAAGTATACGGTGCACACACATGGAATCATCACTCTCTCAATATTATTCAAAACAAAATGATACCAAGTGACGAGGGTTAACTCGACAAATGTCCTAGATGAAGGACTTAGGATCGGGGAGATAGGGCGTCGGATGAACTCGAAGGTAAAGTTAGTCGAAATATGTGTGTATCGAAAGTAAACTTGGGTATTCAACCTGGCTTGCTTTCAATCTGCCCTACACCGTCCCCTCCTGGCCCCTATATATAGGTGGCCAGGTCTCGAGGATCGGGTAGGGTCCGATACAGATTACAAATATCGACATACGGTAATAACTCGTATTCGACTATCATTACAATTGGGCCTAGCACAACGGGCCTCAGGGGTACTCAACTAACGGGCTCTATTAGCTATACCCTTGTCAGTAGCCCCTGAGATTCTACCAGAATTGCGGATTCAGGTTGAATCTCTAATCTTCAAATCTTCGACTTGATCAATTCTTCATATCTTCAAATCTTCGACTCGGTCTTTCGACTTATATTTCATGATATTCTTTCGCAAGGGGTTTTGATGAGCAAGCCTGACGACTCTGACGGATCAAGAGGTCAGTTAACTGCCGGAACAGATACTTGTCACCTACTTCAAATTCAATCCCCTTGGACTTGAATTCGGGATACCGGTCAAATCCATTCTTTTGCCGCATTTAGGACTTACAAAGAATGAATCCCAGTGGTTCTCAGGGTACCTAGTGCGTCCACCAGGATTTTCTTCGCGTCGTAGACACGGATACATACCAGCAGAGCGCATCCATGTGCGTATACCAGGCCACACAGGACGGATCCTGGGGTCTTACCTTCGTGACAAGTCACGGCATTCGAGTTTCGTTGCGATAACGCAACTCGAGAATCTTATGTCGCAGTCAAATTTTGACTGAAAATATTCGGGTTTCTACAACCATAAAACTCGCTCCCGATGGGAGTAACACTTCTCCAATCTCCAATGCTTTACCAATGAATATCGTCGGGTGCGCGCTCAGCGCTCCCGATGGGAGTAGCCCCCGAGGCTATAGTCGAAAAAGGATTTTTTCGAGTATAGGCTCAAGACATAATGTAGCTCCTCATACTTCAACTCGAAACACTTCAACTTCGAAGTTCTTCAACTCGAGATACTTTCAAGAACACCTTATCGTCGAGTATTAGTCCACTATTTTAATGAAGAGTTGTATTCGACTTTTTTGAAAGTAACAACCCCCAAGGCTATAACCAAAAATCCTTCCTAGATGATCCTTTTCATAAATTCAGCATTTGTCGGCGCCATCCTTTTACCTTTATATATTTACTTTATCGCGTCAATGATGACGTAGCTCTTCATCAGTGCGAACCGTTTTATGGGTAACACTGTAACTTCCGCGATTTTATGACCGTTTAACGGGCTGCACGATTTTTGACCGTTGGTGGGCTGCCGTTTCCGATCTTTGCGCCACGTATCAGCCCACGATCCTTCTCCCAGAAGATATATAAATGGCATAGTGGGGAATCGTACTGTTTACCAGCTCGTTGCCTTCGCCGCCTCCATTGCCGATCTCCTCTGCCTCTTCCTCTCTTGCGGAGCCCCCAAGCACACTTTTGTGCTGAATGCGCGTGAAGCATCTGGCCACCAAGAGCGATATGGCCAAGTCCTCTGCCACCAACTGGGTTCGCTCCACCATCACCAAGAAGGAGGTGGAAAAGGCCACGGCGGACGGCCTCATCGCCGCCCAGGACTCCATCAAATTCCCCAGTACTGAACGGATCCCGAAGCCCCCGAGCGGTTACCGGGTAATGTTCCTCGCCTTCCTCCTCCGCGGTTTGTCCCTTCCTGCCCACGAGTTTCTTCGTGGGCTGCTATTTGTCTACGGTGTGCAGCTCCACCAGCTCACACCAAATTCCCTTCTCCATATTGCTTGTTTCGTGACTCTTTGCGAGTCATTTTTGGGCATTGAGCCCCACTTCACTCTCTGGAGATCAATCTTTCGACTCCGCCCCAATGTTTCTCTGGCAAGGAAACCCGAACTAGGCGGAGCCGTCGTTTCTGTGCGCCCTGAGGCGCAATATCTTGAATTTTCTATGGCCGCATCCGTCCAAGGGTGGAGGACAAAGTGGTTCTATATCAAGGACCGCAAATCCTCCCCTGAAGATGAATTCGGCCTACCTCCCTTTGACGCTTCTCAGGAGGTGAAGAAATTGAAGTCATGGGACTCGCTTCCCTCAGATGCAGAAGTTGCACAAATTCTTCCTCTTCTATCCCGCATTCAAACTCTGAAAACAGGCCTAGGAGGTGCTTTGTCGGGTATCCAACTCATGGCGTTTTTCATACAACGTCGAGTTCAACCCCTACAGCACCGCTTCACCAAGCTTTGGACTTACTCTGGCTTAGAAGACTCTACTCGCATTTCTGAGGATCTGATGTCGAAAGAAGATGTCGACAAGCGAGTCAGGAATCTCACCAAGCTCACCAAGGAACATTCAGTTGCTGACTTGAAGGCAGATTTCTTCGACTCCGTGCACCCTATTCCTGAGGTATACATCGCTGCATCCGCTTTTTGTCGAACTTTTCTTTTAGTTTCGACTTGCATTATTCTTTGGCTCTGCACTCTGCTGATTTATTAATATGCAGGGTCATGAATTTATTGTTTCTCGTCCTCCTCTTCCGGAGGCAGGGCCCCTACCAGCTGATCTCGCCTCTCCTGCATCTGAAGCCCCCGAGGCTGACGAAAGTCAGGACGAAGATGATGTCGAGGAATCGGAAGATGAGACTAGCTCGTCGACGTCGCTTCCTCCCGTACTTGCTAACGAGGTTGATGTCGATAAGAAAAGGAAGCGTGTCGACGACATTGCTTCCTCGAGTTCTGCGGCGGCTGGTAAAGCCCCCGCTATTGTGGAAGATCTCGAATACTTCGACATGCTAGCATCGTAAGTGTTCTAGTCGAACTTTTCAATTGCCTTGTTCTTGCCTTGCTTCCTTAACTTTATACCTTCTATGTAGTGATGATGAAGAGCCACCAACAGATGCTAAGGCTATTCCACCACCTTCTCCTGTGACGATTGATGAGCCTGTCGAACCAGATGTTGCGCCGAGGGCCACTAGGTCCGGCGTGAGGAAGGTTCCTCAGACTCGACAGTCGAAACGCTCAAAGAAGGCCAAAGAAGCCGAAGTTTCTCTGGAAGCTCACGCATCTACTGTTTCTTCTGATGATGTAAGTAGTTCTTCTTTCCCTTCTTTCCTTTCATGCACTTCTACTCTTACACACTTCTTTTATCAGGCCTTGGTGAAGAGATTTATCGCCCTGGGCACGGAGTGCGCGGGGTACCTAAAGGTTGCAAAAGTTTTCGAAGGTACAATTTTAACGTCCAATCACCACTTGTCTTCTGCACTTCATCCTCTGTTATCTTTCTGATTCTCTGTCGACTTCCTATGCAGCTGCTTTAGCAGCCGCCAATGCTCGAATTGCTTCGCTGGAGGCAGAGCTCAAAGCTTCGCAAAAAGCTTATGACGTTGCGACCGCTGCTAAGGCCATTGCTGAGAAGTCGCAGAAATCTGCGCTTGCCAAGGCGAAGAAAGCGGAAAAGGCTTTAGCTGATGCCAACAAGGAGAATACTCAGCGGGAGCAGGCCGTGGCAGAGCGTCTTCACACCATGTCTACTGCTGCCGAAAGTGAGTTCTTCGACTTGTCTTCTATTTCCGTTTCCTGCCGCACTGGTGTATTTACTGACACTTGTCTCTTCTTTTCGTTTCTATTGCTTAGAATTCACAGGGGTGTCTCCGTCGTCCCTGCAAACGGACGATGATCCTCTTATGGATGCGGTTAACCTACTCGAAGAAAACTGGATATCTATCCAGGAAACTTTTGAGTTGGCTGGCCGTGTTTTGTCACGGCTATTTGCCGGGTTGTGGCCGAAGAAAAGGATGGCGATCCCGAAGGACAACCTGACTGAACTCGCCAAATCTTTTGACAGCGATGAAGACCCCACTCTCCAGCTGAAAGGGCTGTCCATTAAGCGCGGCGCTGAGGGTGCTATTGCACTTTCCCTTGCGCATGGTACGGATTTCGACTGGGAGAGGGTTAGCTCCCCTCATGGCCACACCCGTGACCAGATGAAGGTGTTTTTCGAGAAGGCGAAGAAGTTGGCACCTGCATTGTTGACAACAATTTCTCCTTCGGCAGCCTCTGCGGTGCCTGCTGCACCACCTCCAGCGGCGAAAGATCCGGTGCCACCGTCGACTTCTAGCGAGGAAGCTGCCGCGCCGCCTTCTACCACGGATCAGAATGCTGAGGTGGCGTAGACTCAGCTTCTTTGTAGTTTTTTAGTTTTCTCCTTTTGAATGTAAAGTGCAACCCGAGAACTTTAGCCATAGGGTTGTACTCTTATGTAAATATATCCTCTTCGTATGAAGTTTTATGCTGCCTTTCTGAAATTGTTTCTCCTTTCTTTTCTTTTGTAGTCGATGCATGTTCCTGATCCTTTGACTCATGGTTATGCTCCTTCTTCTGCTCGTGGGTTCGATCCCCAGATTTCTTCGACTACTAGTCGATGTAGTCAGTGCTTGGAATACTCTTCCAGGGTTTCTGACCTTGAGACTCGCCTATCCTTGACTAAACGCCAAGCACAGATGGCTATTAAAAAGGCTAGCCAAGCCAGTGGCTATATGAAGAAAATTTCTTCCCTTGAAGAAAAGGTCTCCAGCTTGACGGCGAAAGTTGTTTTATAATGAAGAGTGCGAGTCTTTCATTCTTGGCATTGTCGAGTCTGCTTGCGAGCTGTTGCGATGTGAGTTTTCTTTAGACTCCTTCTTTGGCTGCTTGTACATTGCTGCTTTTGTGATATATTTGCTGTTGCAGGTACTTGTTTGGATTTTGCTGCTGAAGAACGTCGAGTTGCTGAGCGAAACGCTGCTTTGGAGAAGATGTCGACTGGTTACGAGACTTTGTGGTCTGATCCTCGACGCCGAAGCGCTATTGTACTGCTCCAAGACCGTGCCCAGCACATTGGCGAGTCAGTTGATGGTTGCCGACGAGCTCTCACAACTATGCACTCCATCATGCTTCCTCGTAATCCTTTGCCTGCGACTTTCCCCCTTCTTCTTGATACTTTCAGATCAAGTCATCGTATTCATAGGTTGATAGAGCTGAACTTAGTGGCAGGTGCCAATTTTGCTCTCGGGTGGATACGCAAGTGGCACCCGAGGTTGAATTACAGTACTATGTCCCTGAGTTTGGCTCCAGGTGGAGCTAACCTTCGAGTACATATGGAGAACACATTGCAGCCTGCTCGGAGACTCATGGCTAGGCTTCTGGAAGCGGATGCTGCGTTTATTCGCGAGTACCATTATTTGGATCCTTTAGGCGTAGATGATTCTGACAACCCGTTGTTGTAATGTTTTGTGTATATGGAACGCGAGAGTATCTTATTTTGCGACTGCTATGTCGAAAAATTTATTCTCAAAGCGTTTTTATGTAAGTCGTGCATTTACCGCATTTTCCCTTTGAAAAGATTCGTAAACTCGAATATGAGGAACGATTTATCTTTATTTATACTTGTAATATAAGATACATGGGGTGACCCAAGAGATCCGGCCTATGACCTGTGTTCTGGATCTAGAGGGCATTGCCCCTGGTATAACTCGTGGCTTTTGTAGCCTTTGTGTCCTGCTCTTCTTTATGTTTACAACGTCATAGTTTTCTCTTCTTCTCCTGCGCCTTTGCCTTCTCCTTGTGTTTCTACTCGTAGTTTCTTTGCCTCGGGCTCCGCGATGCGTCCTTCGAGTAGCTTGATGCCTTCTGTAGTCGTGCTTTTTACCTTTTCTGCATAGTTGGCTATCATGCCAAAGTTTTGCGCCATCTTGTGGAACTCCCTGTCGCAAAGATCTGAGACTTCAAAACTTCCTTTGACTGTAATTATTCCTCTTGGTCCTGGCATTTTAAGTACCAAATATGTATAGTGAGGTACTGCCATGAATCGCGAAAACGCGGGTCGTCCGAGGATCGCGTGATACTGTGATGGCCAATCCATGACTTCGAAGTCTAGTCTTTCTCTTCTATAATTTTGTCGGTTGCCGAAGCAAACATTGAGTGCTATTCGACCCAGCGGGTAATTGGCACTTCCTGGTACGATTCCATGGAAGGAACAATCCGTTGGCTTCAGAAACTCTAGTGATATATGCATTGCTCGGAGTGTTTTCGCATATATCAAGTTAATTCCACTCCCTGCATCCATGAATATTCTGTCGACATCATACGCGCCGATTTGAGCTTTGAGTACCAAAGGCGCGTTTCCCGGCCGAGGTACTGTTATAGGGTGATCTTCTCTGTTGAACTCTATTGGTTGCTCTGACCAATACAAATATTCTGTTGTAGCTGGAGGCGACAGGACTGCTAGATTAACTTGTCGAGTTATACTCTTTTCTTCTTTGTTCGACTTGGGCACAGGTTGTATCATTGCTGTGATGTGTCCTTTTGATGGGACGTACCCTTCGTCGTCGTCGTCGTGTCCCTTGTTTTGCTGGTCTTGCCCTTGAGGGGCTCCGTTGTTTCCTTGCTGGCTTGTCGGAGGATTGTTACTCCCTTCGAATCCTTGTCGCCTTGCTTCGGTTTGTTTGTTGATTGCTGCTTCTTGTAGCTTTAAGAATGTTGTGCAGTCTTTCATTGCGTGCCTTGATACTCGCTTTCCGTCGACGAACGCTGAGTGTATATGACAAGGCCCGTTGAGCATATCTTCTGGTGATGGGTTGTACTCTCTGGATTCTCTTGGTGGGAACTTCTTGTAGTCCTCTCTTCCGTAGCTGCGATATCCCGAGCTTCTGCGATCGTTTCCTTGATAACTGTTGTCTTTATATCCTGCGGCGACTTGGCTATGAGAGCCATAGGTGTCGTAGTTTCGGGATCGTCTCCTTTGACTTCCATATCTGTTTCTTCTGTCGTCCTCTAGAGATCGTGTCCGTTTGTTGTTGCACGCGTCTTCTCCATCTGCAAATCTGTTTGCTGTGTCCATGAGATCTGACACCGTTTTTGGCTTGATTCTACCCATCTCTTCGACTAGGTCTCTTCGCCTTAATCCAATGATGAACGCGTCTATTGCTCTTTCGTCTGAAACTTCGACTGCTGAATTTTTGATGAGGCTCCATCTTTGGATGTACGCCCGCAGCGTTTCGTCGCGTTGCTGTACGCACGCTTTGACTTCTTCTATTGATGCTGGCCGTTTGTATGTCGACCTGAAGTTACTTGTAAATTGCTTTGTGAGATCTTCCCAGCTTCCAATGGATTCTTTCTCTAGTTTGCTCAACCATGACCTCGCTGCGCCGGTGAGGTGTAGTTGCAAACTTTGCATTGCTGTTTCTTTGGTTCCTCCTAGTATTTGAACTGCTTGTAAATAATCTGCGAGCCATGATTGTGGTTCCTGTGATCTGTCATATTTTTGCTGATCATGAGGTAGCTTGAATCCCTTAGGAACTGGAGTGGTGCGAACCCTACGGGTAAAGCACGATGCCCCCATCTCTTTTTCGTCGTCTTCATAGTCGCGCCTTTCATTTGGGGATCGCGATCTTCGAGTTCCACCGTGCTGTTTTGGTGATAGAGATCGAGATCGATGTTTACTGCTTCTATGCTGAGGACTATTGTGACGGCGAGGTGACCTTGCTTTGTGTGCTTCCTTGTGATGGTGTGCTTCTTCTCCTTTTGCTGATAGCTTGTGGCCTACCATGTTGAGTCCGTTCAATGCTGCTCTATGCATATGCTCCCTAGGATCTCCTGGATTTGGTCGAATTGTGAGCAGATATGCCTGCGCTGCTACTAATGCTGCTTCAGGTGTTTTTGGTAGGATATTCCCCTGTTCATCGACCGATAGGAAGGACGAGTCGAGGTTTTTCGAGATACTTTGCCTGTCGGAGTACTCGAGGTTATCATACCTTCAGCCATGTCGACGATTTTTCCTTGCGTTGCTGTGAGATGCGTCGCTTCGTGCTTTTCGAGCGGCTTCGCTAGCTGCAATGGCTGAATTTTTCCTTCTTTGTATCTCTGACTTTTCCTTTGCTAACTGCTTTGCTTGCTGCCGTAGGGCGTAATGATACCCAAAAAGCATGTCTTTGCTGGAATTTGATGGTATTGGCGTGCCGTGCTCTACGGCTTCTCTTATTATTTTCCACTCGTCGACTGATAGTCGAATTTTTTCCCTGGTTGTGAGGGATTCTACTGTTTGCCCTTCTGCTAGGTGATTTGCTCCTCTATTGATATTTGCTGGATTTACCACTGGGTTGTTGTTTTCGTCGAATTCCTCTGAATTGTCTCCCACAATGGCGAGTACCTGGCATTGCTTGCCGATGTTGCTATTGAGACTTGAGAAGATCGAGTCGCTATCTTCAGAAAGTTCTAACCCTGTCTTCCATGTGTCTGTTGATTTGTCTGAGATATCTGAAAGGACACAGATGTCGCCTAGAGGGAGGGGTGAATAGGCGATATCAAATTTTACGAATGGCTTGAACAAAAGCGGAATTAAACTAGCGTTTATTTTGTCAAGCACACAAAACCTAAATAAACTAGGCTCACCTATGTGCACCAACAACTTATGCTAAGCAATACAAGTAACAAGATGATAGCAAGATATATGACTTCAAGCACGAAGGCTATCACAATGTAAAGTGCATAAGTAAGGAGCTCGGGTATAGAAATAACCGAGGCACGCGGAGACGATGATGTATTCCCGAGTTCCTCCCTTGAAAGGGAGTACGTCTCGTTGGAGGGGTGTGGTATTGCCACAAAGGCCTAACCAACGCCACAAAGGCCTCACCCTATTCTCCGGTGTGAGCTTGCGCCACAAAGGCCTAGCTCACTCTTCCACTAAGGGGTTCCTCAAGGCGGAACCGGGCCTTTACACAAAGCTTGGGGCACGCATCCATAACTTAATTGGAGGCTCCCAAGAATAGCCACAAAGGCACCACAAAGCCACAAAGCCGTCTAGGGTTCCAAGAACCCAAGAGTAATAAGCTCACAAACTTTCACTTACTCAAATCTCTGGGGAGAACTCAAACCGATGCAACTTATGCAATGGCAAGAGCACACAAGGTGCTCAAATCCTTCTCACTCAAATCCTACCAAAGCAACTAATGCTATGGAGAGATATGAGAGGAAGAACAAAGGAAATCCACAAAGAACTCCAAGATCTAGATTGACTATGTTCCCCTCACTTAGAGGAGAGATGGATTGGTAGAAATATAGATCTAGATCTCCTCTCCCTTTTCCCTCAAAAATATCCAAGAATCATGGGAGGAATGGAGGAGGAAGGGCAAGCTTGCAAAGTCAACAATGGAGGAGAGAGAAGCCAATTTCGTACCCAGCCCAAGGAGGAAGAAGGGGTATTTATACCCCCCCCACGAAATATGGCCGTTGCAGACTTGGAGGGGCGGATTATCCGGCCAAAATATGGCCGGAATATCCGGCTGGCCGGATTATCCGGCTCCCAGGCCGGATTATCCGCCCCTATACTGGGTGACGCCGACTCAGATCCTTAGCAGAAATTCCAAAACGAAATTTTCGCCCCCAGGCCGGATAATCCGCCCCCCCTGGCCGGAATATCCGCCCCCCTTACTGGGTGACACCAAGCAGAAATTGCAATACGAAAACGGTGATAACTTTTTCATCCGGACTCCGTTTTCGATGATCTTGGGCTCGTTGGAATCACCACAACGAGCTCTACAACTTCATCCATAGAAACATCATAGTCCAACAAGGGAGTATAAAACCAAATGATGAAAGGTTTGACCTCTCTTTGAAGGCAAACCGGAAAAACCTCCAAACATCAAAAACGCAATAAGAGCTTCATGCGAAATCCGTTTTTGATGAGCTAGAGCTTGTCATGGAAATAACCACGAGCTCTAGAACCTCACATGGATAAAACTCAAATGAGAACCAAGAAAGATGATGCTAAGTATGCAAAGGTTTAAGCTCTCTCCGAACGATACAATTAAGTTACTCACTCGAGAGCCCCTCTTGATAGTACGGCTACCGATCCTATAACCCGGTCTCACAACTAACACCATGAGACCGGTAAGAAAGGAACCCTAACACTATCATACCTTTGCCTTGAGCATTCCACTTGAGGTGGATAATGACGATCTTGATCTTCTCAAGTTGGACCACCTTTCTTGATTGAGCTTGCTTGGTGAAGTCTTGCGGATTGCTCCCCCATACTCCACTATGGAAGAGACTCTCTTTAAGCATATCTTCACATATCCATAAACACAATATAGATGGCAAGCTTCAAGCATATGTTCTCTTCTAGTTGCTCATCTTGAACTTGCGCTTTGACTTGATCAATCCTCGAATCAATTCTTCTTTCTCCATAATGATGGTGTCTTGAGGATACACATGAGAGCTCACTCAATCTTATTCTTCAAGACACACTTGACATAAGCTCAACTCCCTTAAGACCAATCTTTGGATCACTCCTTGAATAACACCTTGGTCAACACATAATCTTCTTCTTACAACCTTGACTCCAACAAATGGTTCAAGCATTGTCTATGGACAAGTCCTACACATATAACTCAATGCAACCATTAGTCCATAGGGATTGTCATTAATTACCAAAACCACACATGGGGCTCGATATGATCTTTCAATCTCCCCCATTTTGGTAATTGATGACAATCTCTTTGAGAGGGTTTATATAATGAATGCAAAGAACCAAAATGGTTGTACTAACATCAAATACTACAAAAGTATGTGATGTTAGTAAAACCACCATATATAGAGCAAACTCCCCCACAATCTATGCACGTGTGAATGATCTTGATTTCATTGCATATATTGCCAACCAAGGTTGTTGGTGGAGTTTCCACTATATACTCAACCATGCAAAGCATGCAAGGCAAATGCTTAAGAACAAACCAAAGCATAAAAGCCAATTCCCTTTAAACCCTCGAAACTTCTCCCCCATTGGCATCCATTGCCAAAATGGGCGAAAAACTTAGAAGGCCAATAGTGTGAGTTCCTCCAAAATGGTGTGCATATCCAAAAGAAATAAGTGAAGACACATGCACATATACAAAGACAAATATATGAAGGAAACCAAACTATATTGAGGATCAAAGATTGCAAAAAAATAAGATAACACGATGGATAAACTTCAACAAATGAAGAGAGCAATCAAACAATCCAAAGAACAAATTGAATAAAGATATTATGATAAGATCGAAAAGGTGCTCTAAATAATATGAGGAAGCTCCCCAAGGTGCGTGCACAAAATATTCTATTTGAGTTGAAGTATAAGGTGCACACACATGGAATCATCACTCCCTCAATATTATTCAAAACAAAATGATACCAAGTGAAATTAAATACTATGCTAACCACAAAATGATGCTTTAAATGAAATGAGGAAGCTCCCCAAGGTACGTGCAAAAATTGGAATGTTTGTATTTGAATACAATTTGCACAACATGGAATCCTCACTCCCTCAATAACATTTAAAACGCAACCATTTGCAAGAGATCATAGAGAAGAAATTAAGCTTACACTTCCAACAAACAAATGGTTGGGCAACAAGCAAGGGACAATATTAAAAGGCTCAACCAAAGGAATGTGTGATAGGAATGGCAAAGAATATTATAAGACTAACACAAGGATAAGCATAGAGCATCCACGTAGTCTTCAATGAATGATATTGCTTAGCATTCCATCCCAACACATAAGGTTCAAATAAGATATCAAATAATGAGATATCATCTCTCATGTGTATAAGTTTCTAAGTAGACAATATCACAAAGATAATTATCACAAAGAAACATGTACACACAAAATAGATACTAAGAATAGAACATGATATCCAAAATGAAGTCATGCAATATACCAATGAGATTTTTGCTTTTAAAGCATGGCCAAATGCTCAATTTATCTTATTGTATATTGGCAAACTTTAACCACCAACATGTCAAAGACATCACAAATATCAACAAGGGAAAGAAGATAGTTGGGATGCTTTGATAAAAACAACAAGTATCAAAATGAAGGATACCAAACGGAAGAAATAAATTTGCAATTTCATCAATATTGCACATGTGAGCTTATTGAGGAATTGATATGCAAAAAGATTGCTAAGTTGACATATATGGGATAGGAGAATCATGAGCATGATTTTTATATGTTCCCAATAATATGTCCTCATCTCAACATGCTCACATGTGCAATAAAGAGGTTTCATTAGAATCCTTGCAAGAACCACATGATTTTCAAATAAAGATATCTATGCCAAGAAACAACCTACACAAGGTTGGACGCTAGAAAAGTATGCATAAAAAGATACTTGTTACCGAGATATTAAAGGTAGGATGTAGTAGATATGAGTTCTTCAATAATCCTAGCTTGCCTCAAATTATCATTTAGTCACCACTTCATCCTTATTATTGAGACAAGCACCAATATATCTCCATGTACCTAAAACAAAGTTCAAGTACAAGATGGTCCCCAAACTCATTGGGTCCAAAGTAGTTAGAAACTACAACATATAGGACAAACTCCACATAAATATGTGCATATATATATGAAATTGAATTTTATGCACATCTTAGCCGATTTAGGATTTGATGGAGCTTCTCCTATATATTTGATCAAAGAAAGCAAAAGCATGCCATACAATATACATTTAGTAAATATGCATGCACAAGACTTTTAAGAGCCAAAGGAGATATAATTTGGACAAAACACCAAGAAGGACAAGCGAGCACACAAAATTGTGAAGCTACAAAAGGTTGTCCAAATTATATCAAAGAATCAAATCAACACAAGATTGACTACAAAGTTCAACTAGTGAACCAAGCAAAAGCCAATGAGCATAAAGCATAACTAAAACACACATACTCAAAGACATATCTCATTTTAAGAGTAAGAAATAAATAATAAGGAATGAGATCACCAACTCCCAAAGAGAGCAAGGTTCAAACAAACAAATCAAACTCTCCACACTTTTTATGATGGCACACTAAGTACCAAAAAGAAAAGATTTGTCTTCCAACAAAAACCACTACCAATTCAAATAAGCACAAAGAGTGTGTTATAACAAATATAGGAGAGCTCCCCCAAGATTAGTGCATTATTTATGATTTTGCATTTGAAAACAAAATGCACACAAGTGGGATCATCACATCTACCTACATATAAATAACACAAAACAAGTTCAACGAAATCAAATGGAATAACAAAAGTCATGGAAGACAATGGGAGCTAAAACAAATACATTTTTGGCTAGAGATAAGGCAATTAAAAGCAATAGCCAATGTAAAGATGATCAATATACATGTCCCACATGATATAGTACCAATTGTCCAAGAACAAGAGGTATTTGGATTTATTTCCCGGTGGTAGTTTACATATAAATCCAAGATCATCTTCACAACAAAGAAGCATACAGAGAAGGATAAGAATTAATCACCATGCTCAAGAAGATATTCTTGATAGACTCAAATAGTTAAACAATCACGCAAAGCAATGATTAAGATAACTTGAAGCAAATAGTTTTCCAACTTTGATGTAGCATTCCACATTTTAGGAAAACCCTATCAAGAAAGTATCTCACAAACAAGATCCAAAACAAGAGCAATAAAACAATTTGGCAAATTGGAATTTGTTTGAGAAAACATGCCACATAGAAGCAAGATAATTTACAATATCAACACTATGTGACACAACCTCAAATATACACATTATATCGGTTTGTATTATGCACAAAGCATATTACTCCCCCATAATGTGATAAAACATTTATTTTTCGCAAGAGGCAAATAGAATCCAACAAGATGATTAATGGACATTATAGAATTTGAATTTTCTCATGAGAATGACATACCACATAGAAACTAGATAATCTTTAAATATCAACACTAAGTGGTATTCCTCATGTACACACATTTTTAGGATTGTGAGGTGCAAAGCATATCACTCTCCCAAAATGGGATGGTCCAATAATCTCTCACAAGAGCCAAGTAAGATAAAACAAGATGCAAAAGGCTCAACAAGAACAACCATACATGGTGTGCAAACCAACATGCACATACTTGATTACTCAAAATGAAGCAAGTAGGAAGCACAACATATACAAACACATGCAAGATACAAAACCCAACACATGCAAAGGGGCGAGTAACTTTCAAGGTAGATAAGTTGAATACATGTAACCGCAAGGAGAAACATTGGATATATGATAGAAATAAGATAATCCAAATGACTTGACTTGAGAAAATATAGTTGATGAAGATCCCTTAATTCTTCATGATATAGCCAAGTCTCCAATGCCCTCCAACAACACCTATTGTTCAAGCAATGGCTTGTTGGTCCCCAACCAAGTTGGGTCCAAAGAAGTTAGAAACAATAGGTTTGGCAACCCAAATGGTTCTTTTCTTGACACCACTTTGAGCACCAACAAATTTGGCAAACACATTGCCAACCTTATCCTTGCAAAGTGAATAAGCATCTTCAATTATGATAGGGTTGGATGAGTTACCACTAGTGCATGAAGAAGATAGGTGACCCTTCTCATGGCATATGTAGCAAGTTTTTTTCTTCACCTTCTTCTCACTTGATTTCTCCACAAGGGGAGCATTAGCTTGATTTTTCTTGGGAAGTGACCTTTCTTCAACTCGAGGTTGAGCATAGGCTTGAACTTGAGGCCGCTTCCCTTGTTGCTTCTCACTAAGAGGCTTCTTCTTCAAAGAGCAAGATCTAACATGGTGCCCTTCAATTTTGCACTTGAAGCAAACAATCTTGGCCAAATTCTTGACTTGTTCTTGGCCCTTCTTCTTCTTGTATATTTTGGACTTCTTGTTGTTAGAGATAAATCCAAGTCCACTCTTGTCATTGGGGGATTTTTGCACACTCAAGATCTTATTGAGTGTGGACTTCCCTTCATGATGTTTTTCCAAGTCTTTCTTCAACGAAGTAACTTGGGCCTTCAGCTCTTTGATTTCCTCTACATGGTTAGTGACAACACAAGTACTAGAGGAAGTAGAGGCTATATTGTTAGAGCAACAAGGCAAGGAGGGTAATTCATCACTAGATGTAGCAATAGTATGAGTGGATGAATTACTAGTACTAGCACATGGCAATATTGCATTTTGGGAAATAGTGCTAGTGCCCACATGAGGCTCACAAGATGTTACCTTTGTAGATATAGCCTCATGAGCTAACTTTAGGCGAGCATGGGACACTAGAAGATCCTCATTAGAGCTAGATAGCTTTTCATGAATTTCTTCCAATTTCCCATACTTGCTAGTTAGCAATTCAAGTTGAGCCCTTAGCTCAACATTCTCCTTCAAAATAAAGGCTTCACAAGAAGTAGAGTTAGTAGCACATGCATCATTATTATTATGAATAAGAGAAGACAACTTGGCAAGAGCGAGGTCACGTTCTTTAGTGAGTTTAGAAATAATTTCATTACATGACTCCTCAATGGATTCAAGCTTCTCCTCAAGAGAAACCCGAAGCTCTTGCTCTTCCTCTAAAGCATATTTTAAATCATGGATATCATTGGCATACTCACGCTCAAGAGAAAACATTTTATCAATTTGTTCTTCCTTCATCTCAATGAGTTTTGTGCTCTCAATAGCACAACTCATGATTTCAAAGAAGTTGGGCACAACATTTTTATGGTTATGCAAAGCATCAAAGACCACCTTACCCTTCTTGTTTAAATACTCAATATAGTCTTCTTCATTTTCCTCATCCTCACCATTGTCCTCAACATCATTATGATTTGAAGACCTAGCCATAAGGCATATGTGGGAACCGTGAGAAGAAGAAGATGAAGAGATACTTGAAGCTCCATTCAAGACCTTGTCTTGGCCCAAAGACTCTTCGGTTTCCTCTATATGGTTAGCATCACAAATACTAGAGGAAATAGAAGCATTTGTATCATGGCAACAAGACAAATCAAGCATATCATCATGAGATTTATTCAAGAAATTTACACATGATATGCAAGGACTATCAACACAAGCATGTAAAACATTTATGGGGCTACAAGTGTTTAAGTCCAAAGATGAAGCATTGCAATGAGATAGAGATGAAGAATCATCAAAAGTAAGCATACTATCACCATTGCAAGTTTTATCACCACTCACCATATCATTACCTTGTGTCTTGCCACACTTTGGTGAAGTGGATGAAAGTTCATTGCGGCCGGAAGTGGAAGGAATACAATCATCCTCAATAATCTTGGACACACCATATTTTTCTTGAAGCTTTGTCCATATCTCATGAGCGCTCCGAAAAGGCGTGATGGAGAAGGTAACTACATCGCTCAAAGCATTAACAATCACATGAGTAGCTTGAGCATTGAGATGCAGGTTTCTCTCATCCTCTAAAGATAGATTTTGAGTATCCTTTGGAGAAGAAAAACCCGCATCTACAATTCGCTCCATAGATGGGTCCATGACCCGAATATAATTAAGCATGTGAATTTTCCAAGTATCATAATTTGTGCCATCGAATATAAAAGTGTCATTGTGCACTAATCCCCTAGCCGACATCTTTGCTCTCAAGGCGGTGAAGCCTAAAATGAGAGACCGGGCTCTGATACCAATTGAAAGGACACAGATGTCGCCTAGAGGGGGGGTGAATAGGCGATATCAAATTTTACGAATGGCTTGAACAAAAGCGGAATTAAACTAGCGTTTATTTTGTCAAGCACACAAAACCTAAATAAACTAGGCTCACCTATGTGCACCAACAACTTATGCTAAGCAATACAAGTAACAAGATGATAGCAAGATATATGACTTCAAGCACGAAGGCTATCACAATGTAAAGTGCATAAGTAAGGAGCTCGGGTATAGAAATAACCGAGGCACGCGGAGACGATGATGTATTCCCGAGTTCCTCCCTTGAAAGGGAGTACGTCTCGTTGGAGGGGTGTGGTATCGCCACAAAGGCCTAACCAACGCCACAAAGGCCTCACCCTATTCTCCGGTGTGAGCTTGCGCCACAAAGGCCTAGCTCACTCTTCCACTAAGGGGTTCCTCAAGGCGGAACCGGGCCTTTACACAAAGCTTGGGGCACGCATCCACAACTTAATTGGAGGCTCCCAAGAATAGCCACAAAGGCACCACAAAGCCACAAAGCCATCTAGGGTTCGAAGAACCCAAGAGTAATAAGCTCACAAACTTTCACTTACTCAAATCTCTGGGGAGAACTCAAACCGATGCAACTTATGCAATGGCAAGAGCACACAAGGTGCTCAAATCCTTCTCACTCAAATCCTACCAAAGCAACTAATGCTATGGAGAGATATGAGAGGAAGAACAAAGGAAATCCACAAAGAACTCCAAGATCTAGATTGACTATGTTCCCCTCACTTAGAGGAGAGATGGATTGGTAGAAATATAGATCTAGATCTCCTCTCCCTTTTCCCTCAAAAATATCCAAGAATCATGGGAGGAATGGAGGAGGAAGGGCAAGCTTGCAAAGTCAACAATGGAGGAGAGAGAAGCCAATTTCGTACCCAGCCCAAGGAGGAAGAAGGGGTATTTATACCCCCCCCACGAAATATGGCCGTTGCAGACTTGGAGGGGCGGATTATCCGGCCAAAATATGGCCGGAATATCCGGCTGGCCGGATTATCCGGCTCCCAGGCCGGATTATCCGCCCCCTATACTGGGTGACGCCGACTCAGATCCTTAGCAGAAATTCCAAAATGAAATTTTCGCCCCCAGGCCGGATAATCCGCCCCCCCTGGCCGGAATATCCGCCCCCCTTACTGGGTGACGCCAAGCAGAAATTGCAATACGAAAACGGTGATAACTTTTTCATCCGGACTCCGTTTTTGATGATCTTGGGCTCGTTGGAATCACCACAACGAGCTCTACAACTTCATCCATAGAAACATCATAGTCCAACAAGGGAGTATAAAACCAAATGATGAAAGGTTTGACCTCTCTTTGAAGGCAAACCGGAAAAACCTCCAAACATCAAAAACGCAATAAGAGCTTCATGCGAAATCCGTTTTTGATGAGCTAGAGCTTGTCATGGAAATAACCACAAGCTCTAGAACCTCACATGGATAAAACTCAAATGAGAACCAAGAAAGATGATGCTAAGTATGCAAAGGTTTGAGCTCTCTCCGAACGATACAATTAAGTTACTCACTCGAGAGCCCCTCTTGATAGTACGGCTACCGATCCTATAACCCGGTCTCACAACTAACACCATGAGACCAGTAAGAAAGGAACCCTAACACTATCATACCTTTGCCTTGAGCATTCCACTTGAGGTGGATAATGACGATCTTGATCTTCTCAAGTTGGACCACCTTTCTTGATTGAGCTTGCTTGGTGAAGTCTTGCGGATTGCTCCCCCATACTCCACTATGGAAGATACTCTCTTTAAGCATATCTTCACATATCCATAAACACAATATAGATGGCAAGCTTCAAGCATATGTTCTCTTCTAGTTGCTCATCTTGAACTTGCGCTTTGACTTGATCAATCCTCGAATCAATTCTTCTTTCTCCATAATGATGGTGTCTTGAGGATACACATGAGAGCTCACTCAATCTTATTCTTCAAGACACACTTGACATAAGCTCAACTCCCTTAAGACCAATCTTTGGATCACTCCTTGAATAACACCTTGGTCAACACATAATCTTCTTCTTACAACCTTGACTCCAACAAATGGTTCAAGCATTGTCTATGGACAAGTCCTACACATATAACTCAATGCAACCATTAGTCCATAGGGATTGTCATTAATTACCAAAACCACACATGGGGCTCGATATGATCTTTCAATCTCCCCCATTTTGGTAATTGATGACAATCTCTTTGAGAGGGTTTATATAATGAATGCAAAGAACCAAAATGGTTGTACTAACATCAAATACTACAAAAGTATGTGATGTTAGTAAAACCACCATATATAGAGCAAACTCCCCCACAATCTATGCACGTGTGAATGATCTTGATTTCATTGCATATATTGCCAACCAAGGTTGTTGGTGGAGTTTCCACTATATACTCAACCATGCAAAGCATGCAAGGCAAATGCTTAAGAACAAACCAAAGCATAAAAGCCAATTCCCTTTAAACCCTCGAAACTTCTCCCCCATTGGCATCCATTGCCAAAATGGGCGAAAAACTTAGAAGGCCAATAGTGTGAGTTCCTCCAAAATGGTGTGCATATCCAAAAGAAATAAGTGAAGACACATGCACATATACAAAGACAAATATATGAAGGAAACCGCATAACTAAAACACACATACTCAAAGACATATCTCATTTTAAGAGTAAGAAATAAATAATAAGGAATGAGATCACCAACTCCCAAAGAGAGCAAGGTTCAAATAAACAAACCAAACTCTCCACACTTTTTATGATGGCACACTAAGTACCAAAAAGAAAAGATTTGTCTTCCAACAAAAAACCAATACCAATTGAAATAAGCACAAAGAGTGTGTTATAACAAATATAGGAGCGCTCCCCCAAGATTAGTGCATTATTTATGATTTTGCATTTGAATACAAAATGCACACAAGTGGGATCATCACATATACCTACATATAAATAACACAAAACAAGTTCAACGAAATCAAATGGGATAACAAAAGTCATGGAAGACAATGGGAGCTAAAACAAATACATTTTTGGATAGAGATAAGGCAATTAAAAGCAATAGCCAATGTAAAGATGATCAATATACATGTGCCACATGATATAGTACCAATTGTCCAAGAACAAGAGGTATTTGGATTTATTTCCCGGTGGTAGTTTACATATAAATCTAAGATCATCTTCACAACAAAGAAGCATACAGAGAAGGATTAGAATTAATCACCATGCTAAAGAAGATATTCTTGATAGACTCAAATAGTTAAACAATCATGCAAAGCAATGATTAACATAACTTGAAGCTAATGGTTTTCCAACTTTGATGTAGCATTCCACATTTTAGGAAAACCCTATCAAGAAAGTATCTCACAAACCAGATCCAAAACAAGAGCAATAAAACAATTTGGCAAATTGGAATTTGTTTGAGAAAACATGCCACATAGAAGCAAGATAATTTACAATATCAACACTATGCGACACAACCTCAAATATACACATTATATTGGTTTGTAGTATGCACAAAGCATATTACTCCCCCATAATATGATAAAGCATTTATTTTCACAAGAGGCAAATAAAATCCAACAAGATGATTAATGGACATTATAGAATTTGAATTTCTCATGAGAATGACATACCACATAGAAACTAGATAATCTTTAAATATCAACACTAAGTGGTATTCCTCATGTACACACATTTTTAGGATTGTGAAGTGCAAAGCATATCACTCCCCCAAAATGGGACGGTCCAATAATCTCTCACAAGAGCCAAGTAAGATAAAACAAGATGCAATAGGCTCAACAAGAACACCCATACATGGTGTGCAAACCAACATGCACATACTTGATTACTCAAAATGAAGCAAGTAGGAAGCACACCATATACAAACACATGCAAGATACAAAACCCAACATATGCAAAGGGGTGAGTAACTTTCAATGTAGATAAGTTGAGTACAAGTTACCGCAAGGAGGAACATTGGATATATGATATACACAAGATAATCCAATTGACTTGACTTGAGAAAATATAATTGATGAAGATCCCTTAATTCTTCATGATATAGCCAAGTCTCCAATGCCCTCCAACAACACCTATTGTTCAAGTAATGGATTGTTGGTTGATACGTCTCCAACGTATCTATAATTTTTGATGCTCCATGCTTGTTTTTACACCATTTGCCTATTGTTTCGTTACACTTAGTGGCACTTTTATGCATTTTCCGGAACTAACCTATTAACGAGTTGCCACAGTGCCAGTTTCCTGTTTTCTGCTGTTTTTGTGTTTCAGAAGTGATACACAGGAAATATTCTCGGAATTGGACGAAACAAGTTCCTGAAGTCTTATTTTACCCGGAAGCTTCCAGAGATCCGAAGAGGAGTAGGAGGGGGGCCACCAGGGCCCCACACGCAGGGGTGGCGCGGCCAGGCCCCTGGCCGCGCGGGCCCCGTGTGAGGGCGCCTGGCTCCTCCTCTAACATCGCCCCTTCGCCTATAAAGACCCCCCGACGGAAAAAACCTAAGTACCCGATCAAATTTCCAGAACACATCGCGATCCGCCGCCGCCGTCGACCCGAACATCGGGAGGGTCCAGAAGCTCTTCCCGGCACCCTGCCGGAGAGGGGAATCGCCACCGGAGGTCTTCTTCATCGCCATGCTTGCCTCCGGAGCGATGAGTGAGTAGTCTACCTTGGACTATGGGTCCATAGCAGTAGCTAGATGGTTGTCTTCTCCACCATGTGCTTCATGTTTAGATCTCATGAACTGCCCTACATGATTGAGATCACCGTTATGTAATTCTACATGTTTGGTTTGTTGGGATCCGATGAATATTGGTGTTTATGATTAAGTTGCTGTACTGAATATTATCTTTTGTTATCTCTATGTTGTTTATGATCTTGCATGCTCTCCGTTGTTAGTAGCTATCTTGGCCGAGTAGTTGCTAGTGACTCCAAGAGGGGGTATTTATGCTCGATAGTGGGTTCATGCCTCTATTTAATCTGGGGGAGTGACAGAAACCTCTAAGGTTGTAGATGTGCTGTTGCTACTAGGGAGAAAATAACATACATATGCTCAAGGGCATATGTTTTGTTTACATTACACACTTTGCTTAATGCAATTATCTGTTGTTCGCAACTTAATACTTTTGGGGTGTTCGGATTGATATCCCCGGGAGTGGATTTTTAGTCATAGATGCAGTTGGATGGCGGTCTATGTATTTTGTTGTAATGCCTAGAGTAAATCTCATAGTGATCTTCTTGACATATCACGTTTATCTTTATTCTATCAATTGCCCAACTGTAATTTGTTTACCCAACATGTGTTATTTATCTTATGGAGAGACACCACTAGTGAACTGTGGACCCCGATCCTATTTACATCATATTGCTATCACCTGTTTACTTTACTCGCACTGTTTACTTTACTCGCATACTTTATTGTTTTCCACTCGATACGCTCATAATATTTGTTTCAAGCAAACCGGTGAGATTGACAACCTCATCGCAAGTTGGGAACAAATTACTTGGTTGTGTTGTGTGCAGGTTCCGCGTTGCAACTAGCAAGCAAAGCTTGGACGAGGCGCCATATATAAATTGTCCTGAGCTGTTGCAAGCTAGCAAGCATCACCTTCAGTCGTCATTGTATCTCCTCTCCAAGATCGATATTAAACCTTGGTTTCTTAACTGAGGGAAAACTAGCCGCTATACTCATCATACCTTCCTCTTGGGGTTCCCAACGGGCTGGTTATCCACCACGCACAAGGACAGTCTGCTCCCACGTTAACCACACGCAGCAACATCCACTTGGAGTAGCAGCTAATTTTCTGGCGCCGTTGCCGGGGAAGGAAGAAGAATAATCTCCCTCGTCAACTGGGCGCCATCAAATGCAGCAGCTAATTTTCTGGCGCCGTTGCCGGGGAGGAAGAGAAGACTTCTGCGAGGGGAGTTTTCGCACGCACATCCTTTACTTTGTTATTGTTTTGCTTTACTTTATTTATTTTACTTGCATTGCTTTATATCAAAAACCCAAAAAAATTAGAATCCTTGGTAGTTGTTATTTCTTTACTTTAGTTTATCATGTTGATCCCTAAGTACGTTCTGGAGGACCTCTCAGTAGGTAGTGGTTCGATTATTGGCAAAAGTAACATTGAGGAGTTCTTTAATCACATTAGTATGCATGAGGAAGTTGAGGAAAAATCTTTGGTTGAGCTAGCTCCTAGTATTGAAGTTGCTTCTTCTTATTTGATTCACATGTTGGAAACTAGGTTTGCTAGTCTTAATCCTTTTATGCAATACATGTTCCTTAAGCTTCATGAAATTGAGGATCCCGAAAAGAAAGCTTTTATCTTGGAAACTTTGCGTATAGAATTTAAGGATATCGTTATTGAAGCTAGGAAAGTTCTTAAACGTTTTGATAAACTCGGTTCACCCATAAAGGTTATTAGTACAAACGATGGGGCCGAAGTACCTATACCTTGCAAGCTTTTGGGATTGTGTGAAGCTTTCGAAAATAATTTTGATTGGATCTGTCCTGAAAATCTTTTTGATGAAAATAGTGTACCAAAGCATGATCACAAAGGGTCTTCAAAAACTTATGTGGATGAAATACAATGCCTTATTGACAAGACCTCTACTGTTGATCTCAATGCTTCATCACTTGATATTACTTGATTCGCAATTTTCTACGCCTAGCTCAAAGGCGTTAAAGAAAAGCACTCTTGGGAGATAACCCAATGTTTTCTTTTCAGCACTTTTTCTTTTATTTGAGTCTTGGAAGTCATTACTACTGTAATGACCGCTCCTTATCTTGTTTATTTCGTTTTTGTGCCAAGAGAAGCCTCTAATTTGAGCGAGGTAAAGATTTGGGGATGTTGCTGTCCTGAAACTGTTTTCGGTGCTGCACCGTAAAAATTCGTATAAATTCTCTGTTTATCTTTTGGACCTGCGATTTCTTTTGCATATGCCCCAGGTTATATCCAAACTTTTGTTAGTTGAACACTTTTTGATTTGAGCAACAGAAAATCCCTCAAAAATTCGACCTTTGTCAGCTGTTCAGTTTTGACAGATTTCTGCCAATATTTGTGTTTGCCACTTTATCGCTTTCTTTTGAGTTCTTTTGATCACGGAACTTTTTGGGAGGTTGCTACAGTAGTATTTGCTATATATGTGGTGGTTTTGAGTTGAAACCTGAAGCAAAAAAGAGGTTGATTATATGTTATGCTTGCACTAATGTTGCTAATAGAATTGTGTTTAGTTTTGTATGAAGGAAGTTTTCAAGTGTAGGGATTGGAGAATGATGAGATGAGTGAAGAATGGACAAAAGCTCAAGCTTGGGGATGCCCACGCATCACTCCAAGAAATATCCAAGAAGTACAAGCGTCAAAGCTTGGGGATGCCCCCGAGGCACCCCTTCTTCGTCGGCAAAAATCAGGTCACCTTTCAAAACACTATATTTTTATTGCTTCATGCACTATGTGTTTTTCTTGGAGCGTCAGTTGTTTTAGTTTTCTTAGTTGGTTTAGTTTGTTTGTTTGCTGCAATAAATGGTTGGACCCCAACAAATTTCTTTTGGAGGAGATGTACTCGTTTTCATTTGCCAAGAACGCTCTAGTTTTCACTCTTATTAAAAATCGAGTGTTCTTCTTTTCTGCTACTCCTTTTGGTTTTCGTTTTCGCCTTGATTTGCGTTCAGACCTCATCATATCTTTTCATCAAGGTGTATTTTTGCCTCTGATCTTTATTGGTTTTCATCAAAAGAGGTATCTTAAAAAATTTCAAATGGTGTTGGAAAAGAGAAAAAGCTTTGTGCAAAATAGTGGTACAAGAAGGAGCTTGTGTAGACTGCGGCTTAGGCTTTTTCATGCCATGCTTGATGTCTTTTTGATAGTATGCTTAGTGGTTTTGCTGTAGCATGACTTGTCTCAAATAACTGAGATTGCTTAATGAGCCTTTGAAAAAATCATGCGTTGTTTTTATTGTATGGAAGCATTATTTTGGTTTTCTCCTTGATGCTTTATTTGGGTTGACTTGGCGCATGCTCACACATGTTAGACTCTTACAAAGTCGCCAATAGCCTTCATGATCATTTAGTTTTTGACTTTTGATGCCATCTTATGCTTCTTTTAATGTCGCTTTGTCGCTTTGCATGATTATGGCCATTATTGCTCTCTTAGTTGGTCGCTCCCAGTCTTTTGCTAGCTCTCGCCTTGTACTGAGTATGAGCTCTACTCGTGCATCCAACTCCTAAAAGCCAAAGTTTTCCAAAGTGTCCACCATACATACCTACTAGCAATTTTCTATTCCAAGTAAATTTGACTTGCTTTTATTTTCTCTTCAAATTAAACTCTTACCAGTGTTATGCGAAATTTGGTCAGTAAAGCTCTCACGAACCGGAAGGCACACTTTACTTTTTCCTGTTCTTAAAAATTTGACATTGTGGTCTCTTATGTTGAGTTGTTATGCTTGCAAGTTGTAAGTTGGATTCTAGCCCAGCCATGTTGTCATGGGGCAAGCTTTCAACATTGCACTTCTTATTTGAGTTGATATCGTGATCTTTTGTTTATGGGTGCCCGCGGTGTGAAATGAATTGGGAATCTTGTGGGGATCATGGAGTTTGTATATGTGTTAGGGAAACGCCGGACCGCCAATCTAAGCCATGCATAATTCATGGTGGAAATTTGCAGCATACCCATGGTGAACATTCGACGACGCATCTCACAATAAAAAGCTAAACAAAAGGCAAATAAAAGAGATGTCGAGGTGTTCATTGTCTGCTTGTCCTGTCATTTTGGTGTGGGCTTGTTCCATGTCATCGGGCACGGAGGTACCCCATTGGCGGTTTTCAATGATATGCATATACTTACAATGACAAGAGCCTTGCTTGGGACTCTAAGTAAAGTAGCATGAGGTTTGGGTACTCGTATTCACGGGACACGAGGTTTTCAACTTATGATTTGTCAAGCATATGCATCATAATTGTTCTCGCATTAACTTTAACCATTCAAGATGCTTATGATGGGGGCAATGAGAGCTCAAAGCCGGTAAGTACCATAATTTTTGAAGGTTAAAAAACTTGCAATCACTGCTTCCCTCTGCAAAGGGCCTTTCTTTTACTTTTATGTTGAGTCACCACCTTCTTTCTTTATGCACCATTAAGAGAGCATAGTTGTCATTCTTAGTGTGATATGCATTGTCCCAAAGTTCATTGATTGATTTATATTGTTGGTTTCACTTGTTCTCAAATTATTTGTATCTAGTCGCCCTCTTAAACTTGAAGGTGTCCTATGCATTTATGTTTTGCTCTCTTTGAAGGACAAGCTGAAAACCATTTGTATGTTTTTCCTTATGATTTGAACACACGTTTGACTTTCATTGTTTCATTTTCATGATCTTTTGTTTGTGTTCATTTACATGTTTACAACATGGTTGCTAAGTTTCTTATTGTCATGATTATATCTTCATGCCCATGTTTTAAGTTCTTATGATCCCAGCTCACAAATGCTTACATATATGATCAAGATTGTGTAGGTGCATGTCACCTCAAAAATTATTCTTTGTTATCACTTACCTACTCGAGGACGAGCATGAGTTAAGCTTGGGGATGCTTGATACGTCTCCAACGTATCTATAATTTTTGATGCTCCATGCTTGTTTTTACACCATTTGCCTATTGTTTCGTTACACTTAGTGGCACTTTTATGCATTTTCCGGAACTAACCTATTAACGAGTTGCCACAGTGCCAGTTTCCTGTTTTCTGCTGTTTTTGTGTTTCAGAAGTGATACACAGGAAATATTCTCGGAATTGGACGAAACAAGTTCCTGAAGTCTTATTTTACCCGGAAGCTTCCAGAGATCCGAAGAGGAGTAGGAGGGGGCCACCAGGGCCCCACACGCAGGGGTGGCGCGGCCAGGCCCCTGGCCGCGCGAGCCCCGCGTGAGGGCGCCTGGCTCCTCCTCTGACATCGCCCCTTCGCCTATAAAGACCCCCCGACGGAAAAAACCTAAGTACCCAATCAGATTTCTAGAACACATCACGATCCGCCGCCGCCGTCGACCCGAAGATCCGGAGGGTCCAGAAGCTCTTCCCGGCACCCTGCCGGAGAGGGGAATCGCCACCGGAGGTCTTCTTCATCGCCATGCTTGCCTCCGAAGCGATGAGTGAGTAGTCTACCTTGGACTATGGGTCCATAGCAGTAGCTAGATGGTTGTCTTCTCCACCATGTGCTTCATGTTTAGATCTCATGAGCTGCCCTACATGATTGAGATCACCGTTATGTAATTCTACATGTTTGGTTTGTTGGGATCCGATGAATATTGGTGTTTATGATTAAGTTGATGTACTGAATATTATCTTTTGTTATCTCTATGTTGTTTATGATCTTGCATGCTCTCCGTTGTTAGTAGCTATCTTGGCCAAGTAGTTGCTAGTGACTCCAAGAGGGGGTATTTATGCTCGATAGTGGGTTCATGCCTCTATTTAATCTGGGGGAGTGACAGAAACCTCTAAGGTTGTAGATGTGCTGTTGCTACTAGGGAGAAAACAACATTCATATGCTCAAGGGCATATGCTTTGTTTACATTACACACTTTGCTTACTGCAATTATCTGTTGTTCGCAACTTAATACTTTTGGGGTGTTCGGATTGATATCCCCGGGAGTGGATTTTTAGTCATAGATGCAGTTGGATGGTGGTCTATGTATTTTGTTGTAATGCCTAGAGTAAATCTCATAGTGATCTTCTTGACATATCACGTTTATCTTTATTCTATCAATTGCCCAACTGTAATTTGTTTACCCAGCATGTGTTATTTATCTTATGGAGAGACACCACTAGTGAACTGTGGACCCCGGTCCTATTTACATCATATTGCTATCACCTGTTTACTTTACTCGCACTGTTTACTTTACTCGCACTATTTACTTTACTCGCATACTTTATTGTTTTCCACTCGATACGCTCATAATCTTTGTTTCAAGCAAACCGGTGAGATTGACAACCTCATCGCAAGTTGGGAACAAAGTACTTGGTTGTGTTGTGTGCAGGTTCCGCGTTGCAGCTAGCAAGCAAAGCTTGGACGAGGCGCCATATATAAATTGTCCTGAGCTGTTGCAAGCTAGCAAGCATCACCTTCAGTCGTCATTGTCTCTCCTCTCTAAGATCAATATTAAACCTTGGCTTCTTAACTGAGGGAAAACTAGCCGCTATACTCATCATACCTTCCTCTTGGGGTTCCCAATGGGCTGGTTATCCACCACGCACAAGGACAGTCTGCTCCCACGTTAACCACACGCAGCAACATCCACTTGGAGTAGCATTGGTCCCCAACCAAGTTGGGTCCTAAGAAGTTAGAAACAATAGGTTTGGCAACCCAAATGGTTCTTTTCTTGACACCACTTTGAGCGCCAACAAATTTGGCAAACACATTGCCAACCTTATCCTTGCAAAGTGAATATACATCCTCAATTATGATAGGGTTGGATGAGTTACCACTAGTGCATGAAGAAGATAGGTGACCCTTCTCATGGCATATGTAGCAAGTTCTTTTCTTCACCTTCTTCTCACTTGATTTCTCCACAAGGGGAGCATTAGCTTGATTTTTCTTGGGAAGTGACCTTTCTTCAACTCGAGGTTGAGCATGGCCTTGAACTTGAGGCCGCTTCCCTTGTTGCTTCTTACTAAGTGCCTTTTTCTTCGAAGGGCAAGATCTAACATGGTGCCCTTCAATTTTGCACTTGAAGCAAACAATCTTGGCCAAATTCTTGACTTGTTCTTGGCCCTTCTTCTTCTTGTATATTTTGGACTTCTTGTTGTTGTTAGAGATAAATCCAAGTCCACTCTTGTCATTGGGGGATTTTTGCACACTCAAAATCTTGTTGAGTGTGGACTTCCCTTCATGACAATTTTCCAAGTCTTTCTTTAATGAAGTAACTTGGGCCTTGAGCTCTTCGATTTCCTCTACATGGTTAGTGACAACATAAGTACTAGTGGAAGTAGAGGCTTCATTGTTAGAGCAACAAGGCAAGGAGGGTAATTCATCACTAGATGTAGCAATAGTATGAGTGGATGAATTACTAGGACTAGCACATGTCAATATAGCATTTTGAGAAATAGTGCTAGTGTCCACATGAGGCTCACAAGATGTTACCTTTATAGATATAGCCTCATGAGCTAACTTTAGGCGAGCATGGGACACTAGAAGATCCTCATTAGAGCTAGATAGCTTTTCATGACTTTCTTCCAATTTCCCATACTTGCTAGTTAGCAACTCAAGTTGAGCCCTTAGCTCAACATTCTCCTTCAAAATAGATGCTTCACAAGAAGTAGAGTTAGTAGAACATGCATCATTATCATTACCAATAGGATAAGACAACTTGGCAAGAGCGAAGTCACGTTCTTTAGTGAGTTTAGAAATAATTTTATTACATGACTCCTCAATGGATTCAAGCTTCTCCTCAAGAGAAACCCGAAGCTCTTGCTCTTCCTCTAGAGCGCATTTTAAATCATGGATATCATTAGCATACTCACGCTCAAGAGAAAACATTTTATCAATTTGTTCTTCCTTCATCTCAATGAGTTTCATGCTCTCAATAGCACAACTCATGATTTCAAAGAAGTTGGGCAAAACATTTTTTTGGTTATGCAAAGCATCAAAGACCACCTTACCCTTCTTGTTTAAATACTCAATATAGTCTTCTTCATTTTCCTCATCCTCACCATTGTCCTCAACATCATTATGATTTGAAGATCTAGCCATAAGGCATATGTTGGAACCATGAGAAGAAGAAGATGAAGAAATACTTGAAGCTCCATTCAAGACCTTGTCTTGGACCAAAGACTCTTCGGTTTCCTCTATATGGTTAGCATCACAAATACTAGAGGAAATAGAAGCATTTGTATCATGGCAACAAGACAAAGCAAGCATATCATCATGAGATTTATTCAAGAAATTTACACATGATATGCAAGGACTATCAACACAATCATGTAAAATATTTATGGGGCTACAAGTGTTTAAGTCCAAAGATGAAGCATTGCAATGAGATAGAGATGAAGGATCATCAAAAGTAAGCATACTATCACCATTGCAAGTTTCATAACCACTCACCATATCATTACCTTGTGTCTTGCCACACTTTGGTGAAGTGGATGAAAGTTTATTGCGGCCGGAAGTGGAAGGAATACAATCATCCTCAATAATCTTGGACACACCATATTTTTCTTGAAGCTTTGTCCATATCTCATGAGCGCTCCGAAAAGGCGTGATGGAGAAGGTAACTACATCGCTCAAAGCATTAACAATCACATGAGTAGCTTGAGCATTTTGAGTATCCTTTGGAGGAGAAAAACCCGCATCTACAATTCGCTCCATAGATGGGTCCATGACCCGAAAATAATTAAGCATGTGAATTTTCCAAGTATCATAATTTATGCCATCAAATATAGAAGTGTTATTGTGCACTAATCCCCTAGCCGACATCTTTGCTCTCAAGGCGGTGAAGCCTAAAATGAGAGACCGGGCTCTGATACCAATTGAAAGGACACAGATGTCGCCTAGAGGGGGGGGGGTGAATAGGCGATATCAAATTTTACGAATGGCTTGAACAAAAGCGGAATTAAACTAGCATTTATTTTGTCAAGCACATAAAACCTAAATAAACTAGGCTCACCTATGTGCACCAACAACTTATGCTAAGCAATACAAGTAACAAGGTGATAGCAAGATATATGACTTCAAGCACGAAGGCTATCACAATGTAAAGTGCATAAGTAAAGAGCTCGGGTATAGAAATAACCGAGGCACACAGAGACGATGATGTATTCCCGAGTTCCTCCCTTGAAAGGGAGTACGTCTCGTTGGAGGGGTGTGGTATCGCCACAAAGGCCTAACCAACGCCACAAAGGCCTCACCCTATTCTCTGGTGTGAGCTTGCGCTACAAAGGCCTAGCTCACTCTTCCACTAAGGGGTTCCTCAAGGCGGAACCAGGCCTTTACACAAAGCTTGGGGCACGCATCCACAACTTAATTGGAGGCTCCCAAGAATAGCCACAAAGGCACCGCAAAGCCACAAAGCTATCTAGGGTTCCAAAAACCCAAGAGTAATAAGCTCACAAACTTTCACTTACTCGAATCTCCGGGGAGAACTCAAACCGATGCAACTTATGCAATGGCAAGAGCACACAAAGTGCTCAAATCCTTCTCACCCAAATTTCACCAAAGCAACTAATGCTATGGAGATATATGAGAAGAAGAACAAATGGAGGAAAACCACACAAGTCTCCAAGATCTAGATCCCAAGATGTTCCCCTCACTTAGAGGAGAGATTGATTGGTGGAGTTGTAGATCTAGATCTTCTCTTTCAAATCCCTCAACAAGATTCAAGAAATATGGGAGGGATAGAGAGTAATTGCAAGCTCTTGAAGGTCAAAACAATGGAGGAGAGAGAGAGACAAGCAACCAACACCAAGGAGGAAGAAGGGGAGGGGTATTTATACCCCCTCCCATAAAAATGACCGTTACAGCGTCCCAGGCCGGATTATCCGGCCAAAACTGGCCAAATAATCCGGGGGGTGGATTATCCGGCCAAAACTAGCCAAAAATCCGGCCCCCCATCTGATTGACGCCCACAAAAGTCCTTAGGAGAAATTCAAGCTTGCAGAAATTGCAATACGAAAACGGTGATAACTTTTTCATTCGGACTCCGTTTTGATGATCTTGGGCTCGTTGGAATCACCACAACGAGCTCTACAACTTCATCCATAGAAACATCATAGTCCTAAAAAGAAGGATGAAACCAAATGATGAAAGGTTTAACTTCTCTTTGAAGACAAATCGGTAAAACCTCTAAACATAAAAAACGCAATAAGAGTTTCATGCAAAATCCATTTTTGATGAGCTAGAGCTTGTCATGGAAATAACCACAAGCTATAAAACCTCACATGGATAAAACCCAAATGAGAACCAAGAAAGATGATGCCAAGTATGCAAAGGTTTGAGCTCTCTCCGAACGATACAATTAAGTTACTCACTCGAGAGCCCCTCTTGATAGTACGGCAACCGATCCTATAACCCGGTCTCACAACTAACACCATGAGACCGGTAAGAAAGAAATCCTAACACTATCATACCTTTTCCTTGAGCATTCCACTTGAGGTGGATAATGACGATCTTGATCTTCTCAAGTTGAACCACCTTTCTTGATTGAGCTTGCTTGGTGAAGTCTTGCGGATTGCTCCCCCATACTCTATTATGGAAGAGACTCTCTTTAAGCATATATTCATATATCCATGATCACAATATAGATGGCAAGCTTCAAGCATATGTTCTCTTCTAGTTGCTCATCTTGAACTTGCGCTTTGACTTGATCAATCCTCGAATCAATTCTTCTTTTTCCATAATGATGGTGTCTTGAGGATACACATGAGAGCTCACTCAATCTTATTCTTCAAGACACACTTGACATAAGCTCAACTCCCTTAAGACCAATCTTTGGATCACTCCTTGAATAACACCTTGGTCAACACATAATCTTCTTCTTACAACCTTGACTCCAACAAATGGTTCAAGCATTGTCTATGGACAAGTACTACACATATAACTCAATGCAACCATTAGTCCATAGGGATTATCATTAATTACCAAAACCACACATGGGGCTCGATATGATCTTTCACTTACGAACCGGGACCAATGGGCCTCCATGTGGCCCGGGGCATGTGCTGCGGCTGGAGGACCTTTGGTCCCGGTTCGTAACACGGACCGGGACTAAAGGTCCATTCAGAATAAAATTGTATTTTCTATTTCAGAATTTCTGTATTTTCTTTATTTTCTTTATTTCTTTATTTCTCTATTATCTAATCATCTCTATTCTCATATCTCATATCAAATTAGATACTTATGGCTCTCACTCCATATCTCAAATCAATTTACAAGTACTTGTGGTCCTCACTTCCCGGTCGGTCACCCATCCTCACACTGCTCCACCTTTAGCACGCTTAACTTCTCCATTCCTTCCCTACTAGCTTCCAAGACTGCGCTCGCGACTTCTTGATAATGGTATGCTACCAATTCTATTAACCTATACACTTTGGTAATATATAATATTACTTTTTTAAATTCCAAATAAATTCACAAAATAAGAAACAATGATTAAGAATAATAAGCACCAATGAATTTCAAATAATCTTTATGTATAATTTAATTATTAATTTTTAATAATTAAAATATTCAAAAAAGCCAAAATACTTGAAAAATCACAAATTCGAAAATTAATAGACTTTGTTAACCGAAACAAAGGGAGTACATTTTTCCAAACATACTCATCCAACATGGCTCAAAGGGAGTACATTTTCCAAGCAAGCTCATCCAACATTTTTCCATACATAATCATCCACCTAATTATTAAGGTTAAGACGATCAACATGGCTATTGTAGCCCTTTAGCTTCCAGAATCTCCTAGCAATCTCAAAGCGGCATATAATATTTGGTTGAAGCTCAATGGAACTTTTTCCCAACCAAATATTAGTTCATCTTCTTCATCATCATCTTCTTCTCCCTTCTTCTTGTACTTCTTCTTGTCCCTCTTCTTGTTCTCAAGATGTGTCCCAATAGTAGCATTGGCCAAATCATAGAGATTCGGCGTTAGCTTGCTAGTGGGGTTTGGGACAACCTTTTGAAGATCATACGCAGACGGAATAACAATTCCGTATGACCTCAGCATGCGCAGATCATTGTTGATAGCCGCACCACAAAACTTGATGGTGGTGTCCGTCAAGAAGTCCTTGAGTAGTTGCGGCACGCCATTGGCTTTACAAATTTGGAAGATCAATATCTCGGACGCCACCGAGAGTTGAAGGACGGCGGCACGCTGCGGGACCTCGTGAGTGGTGAACTCACAATCCAGGCCCACGCACTTGACCGGTGCGTCATCGAGGAACCGTCGCTTGATGGCGCGGATCCACTTCTCCATCCTCGAAGCACGGAGAGTCTCCATGATGGTGAAGTTCATCTCTTCGATGACGACGTAGTAGATGCGAGACCTTGGAAAAAATTGCTCCTCCATTGAGTCGAGGGAGAGAGAGCTCTCGAGGGCGCCGGCGGTATGGTGATATGTGGGAGAGATGTTTGGGGGAAGAAGAAGCTAGAGATGCAATGGTGTGCTTAGATGATCAAATATGAGTGCTATATATAGTGTAGAGAGAGGGAGATGAGCACGCCGGCGATGAATGCAGGCGAGTTCCCAATGCGGTCGCCGGTGCCGGTTCCCGATCAGCGCGACGATACGAAGCGTCGTCGTCGTTAATGTGTCGATCGATCCGAAGCATCGTCGATCATAACTGGCGCAAAGAGGGCGGTTCGTTTGAACGGGCCATTGGTCCCGGCTTGTGGCACGAACCGGGACTAAAGGGTGACCTTTAGTCCCGGTTTGAGCCACGAGCCGGGACTAAAGGCCCAAAGTCATTAGTCCCGGTTGGTGGCTGAAACCGGGACTGAAGGGCCCATTTGAACTGGGACTAATGCCCCTGGCCCACATTTTCAAATGAACCGGGACTGATGGGCCCTTTAGCCGCGGATCGAATTTGGTTGGGGACTAATGGGACGAATAGAAGCCCTTTTTTCCACTAGTGATAGCGTGGGTACTAGATTTTGGGAGGATGTTTGGCTTGGGAGTCGTCTCTATCCAATCAATAGTCCTCGTTTCATAACATAGTGTGATGGAAAAATGTTTCTGTTCACTCTATTTTATCTCAGAGTCCTCTTAACATTGTGTTCAGGAGGGCTTTGGTAGGAGATAAATGGATTGGTTGGCTTCATCTTTGCCAACACTTAATATCTCTGCAATTATTAGATGATACAGATAAATTTGTTTGGAATCTAATTCTGGTATTTCATAGTCAAATCATTGTATGAAGACTTAATTAATAGCCATAGCCATTTTCTGACAAAATACCTTTAGAAGCTCAAAATCCCACTTAAAATAAAAGGTTCATGTGGTTCCTTCATAAGAAAGTGTTACTTACTAAAGATAATGGAATGGGTGTAAGCAATGTAGCTTTTGTGATTCAGAAGGGAAAAAACTGAACATGTTTTTCTTGCTTGCCTTTTCACGAAAGTTGTTGGGATTTCATGGTTTATGGATGCAACCGTCTTCAGACGGCCGCACGGGACTTCTACAACTGGGCTAGCTGGCGGCATTTTAAAAGATTAAAGATGCCTAGTACCACTGTTACATTCTTTTTTAGATGGTTGATATTTGTATCAACCTTGAGTGATCCTTGAGTTGTAATGAGCTTGTTGCTTTTTTGTACTTATACATGATACTTGATAGTCATAAATTTTAAATAAATGGTTGTGTGCATCACCTGATGCAGGCTAGGGTTTTTCCCCCATTTCGGAAAAAGGAATAGGAGTTTATTGCCGATGTCAAACATTTTTCTATGCACAACAAGATCCAATTCAAGTCATTTTACTTCTTACAAAAATCAAACACAACTACCAACGAAAATATTATACAGGTATAAATCCTTGTATATATGGCTTTCATTTTATTTCTTCTGTAGAAATTTTCCGTATCCTTCTTACACACATACCGGAGGACAGCTGCTTTATGTCCTTGCAAGGAGAACCACCATCCTGACGCTGCATCCTGACGCTATATATAGGGGATTCCATGGAAAGGTTGTGACTTGGTGTGTAGTAGGTGCTCCCTCCGTTTAGAAATATAAGATGTTTTAGCTTTGTGAAGTAAGTGTATTTAGACATCTTTTATTATATAGATTTGAGCAAATCTATCTTATATCTTATATTTACTAATTGGAGGCACCGTTGGAGGCTCCACGTTAATCCTCAAAAAGTGCATAAAAATAACCATAGGATATAAATTGTACGGTTAAGATCTAATGAAGGGGACAGAAAAACTTATAGGCCTAGAGTCTCACAAATCTACAATTGCTGTTCGAGATGTCCCATTTGCATAGAGTCCTGCGAGTTTACGATTTAAGATGGTTTGGCTCTATCCCTGAAAACTAGATGCATCGATCGACACTTTTAACAGTATTTGTTTAGATGCAGAATACGACGCACACACGTCGGCGCACGACTTAATGACACCACGACGCCGGCCGGGATGTCCCAGGGTCCAAATATACTGGGCGATGGAGAAGTGGCGTCTGCTGTCTGCCGATCGAAGCATAGCATGCATTTTCTACGAAACTGGTCGGTATAAGTCAAGGGACGATCTCTACAAGACAGGATGCGGCGCCGGGAAGAAACAGAACTACACATAGTGCCCCTGAATCGATGCATGCATGAGTAGTACCACGTGCATGTGGTAAGTTCCAACAAAATCATGCGAACCTCCTGCGTCTGGTAAGTTTCAGCAAAAATTAGTCGCCTTTTCTATTTATGCCTTTACGGTGCTTCCATGCATGATATCTCCAATCTTTCTAAGTCCGGACGTTTTCAACAAACTTTAGCCAACTAAAATCCCAGGAACACCCACAATTTGGAACAATTAAGCTGCTGCTCACGGGACATCTTCAATGTCGCAGTCCGATGAACAACTGATCAAGTTGATCGTATCCGTGTTGTTCACAAGTTTCTCAGCAGAGGAATCGATTGTGCACTGCACGTCAATAATTTTCTAGCTACTAGCTATTGGCATGAGCAGATCGATCCGTGCAGCCGGTATCTGTAGTGACGATCATGGATACTCAAGATAGCCGCATCTTCTTCAACCGGCCACTGCCGATGGTCTTGATATATTTCCTTGCATGGATTAATGAGATTAGAGTGAATGAGCAAAATTTATTTCTTCGTATGCAGATTTCAAGACCTGACGTAACTGTTAACACTATGGAGTATGGAATATTGCAAATTTAATGAAATTCAGCTAAGAAGGTAGCAGGCCGGTGCGAAAACATAGCTTGGAGCTGCACGCATATCAAAACTTCAAAAGGGAGTAAGATGATTAATAAAGTTAATGTTTGTGAATCAAATCTACTCTTTCGTGTGCATAGTTGAAGAGCTGCCGTACCTCTAAAATAGAAGATTAATATAGATTGGAATATTGCAAATTTAATGAAATTCAGCTAAGAAGGTAGCAGGCCGGTGCGAAAACATAGCTTGGAGCTGCACGCATATCAAAACTTCAAAAGGGAGTAAGATGATTAATAAAGTTAATGTTTGTGAATCAAATCTACTCTTTCGTGTGCATAGTTGAAGAGCTGCCGTACCTCTAAAACAGAAGATTAATATAGATTTAATGAAGTTATATATGTGTTGACAACAATTTCTTGATACAGTTTGCCAGAAATCAGGTAATGATTATACTCCATCTGTTTTATTTACTTTACGTTTTAGGTTTTGTCAAAGTTAAACTTTGTCAAGTTCGACAAAGACTATAGGAAATAATATCATCCATAATATGAAATCCATACAATATGGAAGTATACTTTATGCGATTCTAATACTGTAGATATTACATTGTAGATATTGATATTTTTCCTAATTATTTGGTCAAATTGTACAAAGTTTGACTTTGACAAACCAAGAGCGCAAAGTAATTGTGAAAGGAGGGAAATTATTATAATTATGTCATTATTTTGAAAATACAAATTCTTAGAATATGCCTTCTAATTAATTATGCTTTTGGCAATATCTAAAAAGCTAAGAAGATGGATTTCTTCACGCTAAGCATGTATACCATATATTCATATGTGTGCTTGATCTATTTAATTAACGTCGATCATTTGTCACCAAAAGAATATGTTTCAATCAATTAAGGAGACAACATTGTTGATGAAGTGATAGCGTGATATCCTTGATATTTTTAGTTGATGAGAGAAATATGTTGCAAATATAGATTCCTTATATCATCCTCATATATTCTTTCTCTATTCTGGATCATGCTATGACATGTTGTTTTGAGTTAATTTTGTATGTAAACATCATGCCCTATCTTTCCCTTTTCTCATCCGCTTTACTGATCATTCTACTATTCAGTTTCATTTTTTCCTATTTACATAATATTGGCATATATGTTTAATTTTTAGGTTGCTCACTCACATAATCGAAGAAGTATTTCCAAGTATTTTTTTGGTACTAAAACTTATGCATAATAATGGTTATTGGTTTTTTTCTTACTAATACTATCTTGGGTTTGAATATTGGCAGCATAGTAACTAATTAATTCATCTTGGTTTGGTAGCATCACAATATTAGCTTTTTCAGACATTCCTCATTTATTCTTGATCTATTATTATTGTGTCATTAAATGGTTTTTGAAGCGACTTTTCCTGTAAGCATAAAGCCTCATCGTTCCCTTTTGTCATCCTCTCATTGACCTAGAAATACAAAGCAAGAAGATTATCACAATATTTAGCACTTGGCTTATTGTAGTATATAATGTTATCAATTTACCTATGTTTTTCATTGTTGCTCATAAGTTAATCAAAATTTACATATACTAAGTTTGTTATTTTTTATTTTCACAGGTGCCTCACAAATGCAAGGAAATAATAAGCATAAATAAAAGTAAAAGTTGGTTGATTAGGTCTATTGGTGTTGGGTATTCGTGTGTTTCAAAAAGCAACTAAACTAGCACGTGCAGGTGCACGGGTTGATGACTAGTATACTAAAAGATGTTTAGATACACTCACTTCACAAAACTAAAACATCTTATATTTCCGAACGGAGGGAGTAGTACGTAACAACTTTCCTGAATTGCTTCATTCTGTTTGGTGTCCCTATCAGCGCATCAACTTTCTTCGTCAGCATATCAATCATGAATAAGCGGCAACGGCCAACGGGTTGCCTCAACTTTCCAATGGTCCTATCGGTGTATCAAGCTCAAGTCCTGGACACCAATATCATTTTGAGCTCTGGGCTTGTTGGGTTAAAAATATAATTCTAGTGAGTATTATTTTGAATGGTGATATCCGTTTTGTAAGCAATCACTGTTTTATCTCTAAGTTTCCCTTCAGAGATGTGCATCAGCGCAGCTGAATAAATAATATACGTACTTTCTTTGATACATATTACCTTTCACAAATATGAATATATCTAGACATATTTTAATGCTAGATACATCCATATTTATAAAATATAATATAGATCGAAGAGAGTACCTGGAGTAGAAGACTAAAACCTCTTGATCCTTCAATCCTTCTTGTGAGCTTCACATATCACCTTTGCAATCAGGCTATTAATTGCTTCCTTCTCCCTCGCCAAGCGCTGTCCCGCTTTCGTCGCCGGCAACCACCCCGCCTCCACCTTGGCTCCATCACGCGCCTCCATCTCTCTTATCCAGCAGCAAGAAACGTGCAGATCTGCTGATGAGGGGAACAAATGCTCCCATTGTTCTTCTTGTTTGTTCTGCTATCGGGTGGATCCTTTTCTATATGTGCCCATTGACGTGTGTTCAGTGGCAATGAATTTGAGCAGTTTGCAAGAATTTGTAGGTCTTTATATGTTCATTGTATGTTCACTGTAGAGGAATGTGAGACCAAATTTATACAAAGTGATTTTTCGTTAGTAGTGTTGATCAGTTTAAAACATAGATAAACAGATGGCAGACAGTATAGTGTCGTCAGATTATATCATTGATCGACGGTTGCCACGACAGCGCGTGCTGCACACACGGAGGAGCAGGGGCTGCGAGTAGCTGCCCACCTCTATATAGCACATAAATGAAAGGGGTATTTCAACTGCACTTTTCATATCCTTGTTTTATTAGGGATCGGGGTAGTTGTTTGGTACAAATTTACCCCACAGGATCCTCTTACTCTACCACTAGTGGATACGAAGCTCCAATCGTTTAATTGTTTTAAACATCCTAGTTCAGTAGTAGAGAGGTATAAGAGAATCACATACTGGATGACTGAAGATGTTGTTCATACTGTTTATAACAACTAGCACGGTGGCCCTCGCATTTGCGAGAGAACCATCTGAATAATGTCTTGAAAATATTTTTCTTATTCCATAGATACAATTATAATGAGATATAATTTTGTAAAATAGGACTTGTACGGCATGCGATGTACCTCCAAGTTACTTACATAATGTTTACTTAATTTCTTTAAAAAATAACACTTGTATATATAAGAATATATTAGAGAGAACCCGATTAGCTGATTTAGGCATTGATTTAGGGATTGGTTGAGTCCATGTGCTGCTACATGTGTTTACGTCTTTACTTGAGTGTCCAGTGTGCCCGAGTTTTCTTTCATTTTGAACACTTAGTACCCCCTATATCTCCTCATATGAGCCTATGTGAGTTGAATTATTTTAGATGATATATATGGCTTAACCTAGAGCCTTTGTTAGACCCCGTATATTCACTAAAGTATATTTTAGATTTATTATAGTCTTAGGTTTTTGTGTTTTGCTCTATCTCATTTTTTTTATTGACATATATTTTTATTAGTCAATATCCATTTTGAAAAATTTAATGAATCAAAACAGATTGCTAATTTTATCTAAATCATAATTTTTTTATTTTGCTCATTTTCATACCGTTTTGCATTGACGTTAGTTTTTACGGAATGAAAATCAGATTGTTAATTTTTATTATATTTCAGTCTTAATCTTTTTTTGTTTAAACAACATTGCTGGAATTATTTCAAAGATTTGTACAAACATGGTTTACACCTTCTCTATTTGTGTTAATGTCTGCTCGATGATATTTATATGTGATAGCTATAAGTAATAGAACATGCTATCACACACAGATTCAAAACATGGATAGCTGCCTATGATTTTTTTGCACGTATGGCGGCCTGGTGTATAGGACTCTGTGTATGAGAGTGTCGTTTCGTTTTTTTGAAATTCAAAAAATTCAAACTTGACTATTGAAAAAATTCGATAAAAATACCAGAGTGTAGTCTATAATTTATTATACAGGTTTGTAAATTTTTATTATGAAATACCTTGTATTATATCGTCGGTAAAAATATCAAAATTCCAGATCTGTGAACAACATTCCAGATCTAGCGAACATGTTCTAAATTTTGTTGTCTAATTTATCTTTTTTTGCTGAGACTACAACATAAGGTATTTCATATTAAAATTTTGCACTCGTAATGTATGCAGTTGACTATATTCACGTATTTTTTTAAAAAAATTGGGAAACTTTAAAATGTCGATTTTGAAAGAAAAAAAATCAAAAAAGAGCTACAGGGAACCCAGGTTCTAAAGTGATTTTCCGATCTGGGTATCACGGTTTTTTTTTTAGGGACGGTCTGGGTATCACGTATATGCTCGGGATAGTTAGCTTTATTTAAACGTTCACTGATTGATATCTAGATTGGTGGCCTGTACCGATTTGTGCCCCCTCTTTTTTTTACGTGGTTACCAGACTTAGGTCCTGAACTTTCTTGTTTAATCACGTGTCAGCTTCGGCCGCTTGTACACAAATAACGTTGTACGTAACACTTTTATCTTTAAATCACAGTCATTGATTATAGATCTAACAGTCTAAATAATTTTAATGATGTGGATTAACGTAGTGTCTCTATTTTAGACCTCCGTATTGTGCTTTTAGTATATAGTAGATTATATACCGTATTGCGAACCTTTTTGTTGAATAGTTGACGTTAATCAATACGACATGGGAGAGATTGCTCAAAGCGAACGTATGGCTTGTATTGGTACAGGCCACCAAGAGGCACACACACAGGCACACAGCCGACGCTCACCCTCTCCGGCCTACCACCAAATCACCAGCAATCCATTGCACATGGCTTCCTTCATCGCCTGCGCATCTCTCTCCCATGTCAATTTCGCGCCCAAGTATAGACCAAGAAGAACTACATCCCGTCTCTCCCTCCGCGCAAAACATAGCATTTGTCTCCCCGGCGGCTTCCGACTTCTGCTCCCCGGCCAGCTTTCTCATATCCCTCCTCGCCGCCGGGGACACCCTCCACGGCCTCGCCCTCCTCCCCTTCTCCCCCACCCAGCCACCCTAGCCGAGATCGCCGCACTAGCTGGCTATGAATACGTCATCGTCGACCTCTGGAGCACGGCCAGGGCGGCGTTCAGGAGGCTCCCTCGAGGCCACTTGCGCGCCTGCCATCATCCACATCCCCACGGCTTGCCCAGTTTGGGCCAAGAAAGGTCTCGACCTTGGACCCCCGGGGCTCATGATACCCAACGTCGAGCCCCCGCCGCGGCTGCAGCAGTCTCCTACTGCTACTACCCGCCACGCGGAGTCCGCGGCGCTGCCTGCGCAGTTGTCCGCGCCTCTGCGAGAAAGACACACTCGTCATCTGCCAGGTCGAGCCTGCCACCGGCATTGCACAAGTGGAAGCCATCGCAACTGTCGATGGGGTTGATGTAGTGCAGATGGGCCCGTATGACGAGCATCTCCGGGATCCCGACAACGCAAAGGTGCAAGCCATTCGAGAGGCTGAGACACGAAGGTACTGCAAACCTCCGGTGGCATTGTGCTTACTTGGGCAGATTCGCCATGCCCGGTGACTCACCTCACGAGGTCAAGCTAGCTAAGGGGCTACAAAATGGTGAATGGGGCAAAAGACATACTAGGACCGTTGTGGGAATTTAGAGACAGTAGCCATGGGTGGCTTATCGAGGGGGCTCGACGGTGGTGACGATGGGTCCGGCTCGGGATTGTGCCAACAGAGACACCTCGGTTTACCCAGGTTCAGGGCCCTCCCGGGTGGAGGTAAAGCCCCTACTTCCTGCCTGCTTCGTATTGACTAGACAGTAGCGATTACAGTGCTCCTCGAGCTGTTCGGGCTAGAGAAGGAAGAAAAAGATCGGATCCCCCTAGACTAAGGGTCCAGGCCCCCTTATATAGGCGGGAGCCTGGTTACAGGTTAGGTAGCGGTTCGGCCGGCTGCCGGCTCCCCCGCGGCGGCATCCTTGGCGTGATCCTCTGGCCCTGCTCTAACAAATGCGCTTTATAAAGCGCCTTTCCCCTGGACCGGCATCTGGGAGGCATATCCCCTCCCTTTTGCCTCGGATCCCGTCGTGGGGAAGGGTCTTTGATCGCTGATTGGCTGAGGCCGGTCGTGGCGTTCGTCACTCCCATCCTTGGCCTCTGTCATTCTTGTCGGGGCCAGCCCACTTTTGGCGAAACAGCCGTTGGAGAGCTTTTGTCTTCATTGCCCGGCTCTGGCTCTCCTCGGCGGAATCGCCAGCCGGTTGCTGGCGCAGCCGGCCCTTCGGACAGAGCCGGTCTTCTCGTCCTAGAGCCGTGAGGACTCCTGGGACGCCAGCCGGCATTTAGCTTGGCCCGTGGCATGCCCCATTAGTTATCCCCACGACACTAGCCCTCGAAACTGGCGAAGTCTCATGGGTTAGCATGGGACTTCGGCGGGTTCTTCTCCTCGCCGAAGTCTTGCTCGTTTTCGTCGAAGTCCCAGGATTTTCCGTCCGGTCTGGAGGTTGCTGGTTTCGAGGCCAAGTCACGCGGGACTCCTCCGGCCGTCTCGAGACGTACCGGCTCCAGGCCCAACCCAGCTAGCAGCCGCGAGCCGGCATGCTGCCCCCTTGGAACTTGTGCCGCTTCGGGTCTTGCTCCCACGTTGCGGCCGGCGCAGTGCGCCAGTGGCCAGCGTCCCGTCCCGTCGCGTTGACTCTTCGGCCTCCGTAATGATTCCAGTTGACGTCATGTGATGAGACGAGGCTTGCGTCAGCAATAAGTCCCATCGAAGCGCCACGCGTATGGTTTATTCGCATTAAACCGGCTCAGCTTTTCGTGCCTCACCAGCCTTTAAATCTCGGAGCTCTCGAAGGTTTTCCCCACTCCCGAGCATCTCCACTCCTTCACCTCGCCAAACTGTCGTCTCCGTTTCTCCCCCTGTGACCTCAATGTCGTCGCTCGAGGCTTCCAGCGGAGCCGAGGCCAGGGCCATCGGCGGGCCGGGCGGGCGCAAGCGCGATCGCCCGCTCGGGGGCCAAAACAAAGTCAAGGACCCAGCGGCGACGCCACCGGTACCCCGGCGGCGCGGCCGCCCTCCGGGCAGCCGCAACAAGAAAACCCTGGAGGCGCTCGCGGCCGCGGCTATCGCAGAGCCCTTCGGGGTCAACCACTCCACCGCCATCGTCGTGGCCCCCGGAGGGGCCGTTGCCGTAGTCGCCGCCAATGCCGCAGTCCCTGCGGCCGCGACCTCCATCGCTGGTCTCACCGGGACTCCCCTGGAGGCAGTGGCCGCCCTCGTCGGTGCCGCAATGGCACTCGGGGCTGCCCCTCCGGGCCTCGCCGGCCAGAGCGTCGGCGGCTCTTCCCGCGTGGCCGCCGGCAAGGGGCGCAAGCCCCGACATCCGCCACCGAGGCAGCGGCTCTCCTACACCCCGAAGCACGGGTTCGCCACCTCCGTGGTGCACCTGCTGGCCGGGTGCGAGGAGCGTCTGCCGCTCCCCGCCAGCTTCGTCGGCACGATGGGGAAGAACCCCCCAACGAGCTTCATGGTGGAGGACGGTAGCGGCGGCCAGCCCCTGTACCTCGTCGAGGTCCTCCACGACGAGGAAGGGAAAAGCTACCTCATCGAGGGCTGGGCAAAATTCTTCGCCGAATACGGCCTGAAGCGGGACTGGTCTCTCATTCTGACCCATCGCTTCGGGTCGCCCATCCTCTGTGTCCGCGTCGTCGACGACTCCGGCTGCGCCCGCGCCTACTCCCCCTGGCCATGATTAGCACGCGCCCTGGAAGCTCCCTCTTCGACGATGGCATCGTCAGCGGAGGTCCGGGGACTCAGGAGGGGGAGTTCTTTTGCTATCTCGGCCCTTAGCGTGGCCCATATTATGTAATTGCCCACCGTATGTTTAAGAACTCTTTTGATTTCCTGCAAATCTTTTGCTTGTCCCTCTTTATTTACTGTGTTCTTTGCCATCGCGCAAATGTCTTCTATTTACATCATCGCGCTGTGATGATTCCCCGACTAGGGCTCTTCCTTTGACGAAACTGTTGCCGCGCGAATCTGTAGGTAGGGGCTACGATGGCCACTAACTCCGCAGGCTCTTGTGGCAAGGTCCTCCGGCTTCAGCGCGGAGGGAATGATGCCTCTGCTGGCCGGCTCTAGGAAGTGTGAGCGCACCCCGGCTTGGAGGGATTGGAGTGGAAGTTTAGTCATGTGCCGGCTCGAGCGAGGCCGGAGCCAGCACGTCTCTCTTCCCAGGCCCTCGCACATCCCTTGCTGCGGGTGGAGTAAATCTCCAAGTTTCTGGCTCTAGCCATCTCTTTGCGGTCGTTAGGTTTCGATTTCGTCGCTCGTTTGCTAATCATATCGCAGCGCCGGCTGAGCGGTCAACTGGCGAGGTACTGGAACCGGCCTACTTCTGAGGGCCAATTCCCTTTCCCCCTAGCCCCCGAGTTTTGGGGTAGCTGGACTGGCAGCTGGCTCGAAACTAACTTTTCCGCGTACGGTGCCGACGTCGAGCGAGGCAGCTCTAGCTTTGAACCTCTTTGACGTGGCTACTCAGCCCAAACGTTGAGAGACTGTGATCGTCAACCACTCGCTGGCTTGCCTTAGCCTGGTTCCCTCAACTTTTTCCTTAATCTTCCCACCCTTCGGCCCTTCTACCCCCAACCGGCAGCCTGGTGCCGGTTGGTCTCCCTTGGGCCGGCAGCCGAATGCCGGCCTAGGGTGGGAGCGTGCCACGGAGTGAGAAGTAGTACTTCGGCTTATCGGGCCCCCGACTCGCGCAAGTCAACGCACGGTTAGTGAACACTGTCCCCCACGCTTGGTTGAGCGGCTTTCTATCGTTTACGGCTTCTCTCTGCGGCTTTCCTTCGTATGTGGCCTGCCGGATCCTACCCGTCTGGCTGCGCGGAGCTGGAAGATGGAGGTTGGGCTCGAGACCTTCTTCATATGTAGTACTCGTCCGGCTGACGAGGAATCGATCGCTTTTTTAGGGCTGCCGGCTATGGCTCGGTGCCCGGAGCCGGCTGCCGGTCAAGTGAATAACGCAGGAAGCAAAACATACACGAAGTATATATTTTCCTTGGAGCCGGCCGTAACTAGCCGATCCGTCATCCTTTATTCATTGACAAGTTTTTCGGGGTACAAGCTTTTGCCTTAGCAGAAGAAAGGTCTTAGGAGGCTGACGTTCCAGGGATGCTCCGTCTCCTTGTCAGAGTTATCTGCCTTGTTCTTCCTGGGCTCTTGTGCGTCGATGAGGTAGTAAGCCCCATTGCCCAGCACCCGGCTGACAATGAACGGTCCCTCCCAAGGAGAGGACAGCTTGTGCATGCCTTTGGTGTTCTGGATCAGCCGGAGTATGAGATCTCCTTCGCAAAATGCGAGCGGACGGATTTTCTGGCTGTGGTATCGTCGCAGCAGCTGCTGATAGAGCGCTGATCTGGCTAGAGCCTATTCTCGTGCCTCCTCGAGGAGGTCGACGCCGTCCTCACGAGCTTCTTTTGCTTGCTTCTCCGTGTACTGGACAACTCTGGGCGCATTGAATTCGATATCAGTGGGCAACACCGCTTCCGCTCCATAGACCAGGAAGAAAGGCATGAAGCCAACAGAATGGTTTGGAGTGGTGCGCAGGCTCCAGAGCACTGAGGGTAGCTCGTCGACCCAACAACCGGCTGAGCGCTCAAGAGGCTCGACCAGCCTTGGTTTGATGCCGGCCAGGATCAGCCCATTTGCCTTCTCCACTTACCCATTTGTCTGAGGGTGTGCCACTGATGCTAAGTCCAGCCTGATGCCCTTCTTGCCGCAGTACTTAGCAAAGACTCCCTTCGCAAAGTTCATCCCGTTGTCAGTGATGATGCTATGGGGAACTCCATATCTTGTGATGATCTCGTTGAAGAACTTGATGGTGGACGAGCTGTCGAGTTTTTTGATTGGCTTGGCCTCGATCCACTTGGTGAACTTGTCCACAGCAACCAGTAGGTGCGTCAAGCCCCCGGGTGCGGTCTTGAATGGCCCTACCATGTCCAGGCCCCAAACTGCGAACGGCCAGGTGAGCGGGATGGTCTTAAGGGCTGCCGCTGGAGTGTTTCTGTGCTTGGAGAAGCGCTGGCAGCCGTTGCACTGTTTCACTAGTTGCTCTGCATTCTGCTTGGCCGTTGGCCAGTAGAAACCATGGCGGAAGGCTTTGGCCACCAAAGCTCTGGAAGATGCGTGATGTCCGCACTCCCCTTGGTGTATTTCTCTTAGCAGCTCTATCCCTTCTTCCGGCTCGATGCACTTTTGGAAGATGCCTGACACGCTGCGCTTATACAGCTCGCTGTTGATGATGGTGTATGCCCCTGCGCGGCGTTGAATTCGCCTAGCTTCCACTTCGTCTTGCGGCAAGTCCCCAGTGATGAGGTAGTTGGAGAATGGCTCCGCCCATGATGGTATCTCCCGTATGTGGAAGACACTGGCGACCAGGGGATCAGCAGCCCCCGGGTCCGTCGTCGCGCCGGCTTCGTCTGATTGGCCGGCTGGGAGGGCCGGCATAGAGCCGGCAGCCCCCGGGTCTTTCGTCGAGCCGGCCGCGCTGGGCTGGCCGGCTGCTTCCTTTAGTCCCGAAGTGGCAGCCCCCAGGTCTGGTGGTGGGACCTGAGCCGGGGCAGGATCTCCAAGCACGTAGATGGACGTAGATTCCGGCGAAGGCTTCATGGACGGCTTGCGAATGATCTCCAGCGACACCCCAGCTGGGATATCCTGCCTGGTGGAGCCGATCTTGGACAGCCGGTCCGCCTTGTCGTTGTTTGCTCTGGGGACATGGTGGAACTCACAGCCCTCGAAGAATCCGCTAAGTTGCTGCACGTAGAAGCGATAGGAGGCCATGTTGGCGTCCTTGGCATCCCACTCTCCCGAGACCTGGTGCGTTACCAGGTCGGAGTCTCCGAAGTAGAGGATCCTCCGGATGCCAATCTCCTTGGCCATCTTGAGCCCATGTACCAGGGCCTCGTATTCGGCGACGTTGTTCGACGCATGGAAGTGTATCTGCAACACGTACTGCAGCTTGTCTCCCTTAGGAGAGGTGAGGATGACGCCGGCTCCCAAGCCCCCGAGCATCTTGGAGCCATCGAAGTGCATGCGCCAGTGGGTGGAGTCTGGAGCCGGCGGCAGGTACTGGTGCTCTCCCCAGTCAGCGAAGAAATCCGCTATGATCTGCGACTTGATCGTCGTCCTAGGCTTGTACTGAATGGTATGAGCAGCGAGCTCAATCGCCCATTTGGCCACTCTTCCTGACGCGTCCTTGCACCCGATGATCTCCGAGAGCGGTGTGGTGCTCACCACATGATAGGGTGCTCCTCGAAGTAGTGCTTCAGCTTCTTGGCCGCCATGTACACGCCGTACGCGACCTTCTGGTAGTGCGGGTAGTTCTGCTTGGAGAGGGTGAGTACCTCACTCAGGTAGTACACCGGGCGCTGAACTGGTAGCTCCTTGCCTTCCTCGGTGCGCTCCACCACGATTACGACGCTGATGACTCACGGAGTAGCCGCGATGTAGAGCAGCATTGGCTCTCGCGGATCCGGCACAGCCAAGATTGGCGTGGTGGACAAGGCCTGCTTGAGATCGTTGAAGGCATCATCAGCGCGCTGGGACCAAACAAAATGGTCCGTCTTCTTCATCAGCTGGTACAGCGGCATGGCCTTCTCCCCGAGCCGGCTGACGAACCGACTAAGCGAGGCCAAGCAACCAGCAAACTTTTGCACGTCTCTGAGCTGGGTGGGCGGCTCTAGGGCCTCGATGGCTTTTATCTTCGAGGGGTTAGCCTCGATCCCTCGCTAGGAAATGATATAACCTAGGAGCTGTCCAGTCGGCATGCCAAAGGTGCACTTTTCCGGGTTGAGCTTCATGCGATAGCGCCGCAGGTTGGCAAAGGTCTCCTTGAGATCGTCCAGGAGTGTGCCGCTCTGCTTGGTCTTCACCACCACGTCGTCCACATAAGCGTGCACATTCCTCCCAATCTGCCCTTGCAGACATTGCTGCATGGTTCGCTGGTAGGTGGCTCCAGCGTTCTTCAGGCCGAAGGGCATGGTGACGTAGCAGTAGGCTCCATATGGGGTGATGAAGGACGTCTTGATCTGATCCGGCTGGAAGAGCGGGATCTGGTGGTAGCCTGAATAGGCATCCAGGAAGGACAGCAGGTCACAGCCGGCTGTGGAGTCGATTATCTGGTCGATGCGTGGTAGCGCAAAAGGATCCTTGGGGCAAGCCTTGTTGAGGCTGGTGTAGTTGATACACATTCGCCAAGTGTTATTCTTCTTCAGTACCAAAACTAGGTTTGCGAGCCAGTCAGGGTGAAATACCTCCATGATAAAGCCGGCTGCAAGGAGCCGGGCTATCTCCTCGCCAATAGCCTTCCTCTTCTCTTCTGCAAAGCACCGCAGCGGTTGCTTGACCGGCTTGGCATCCGGCCTGACGTTGCGTGAGTACTCAGCTAGCTCCCTCAGCACACCTGGCATGTCCTTTGGAGACCATGCGAAGATGTCCCGATTCTCACGGAGGAAGCTGGTGAGCTCGCTTTCCTATTTAGCAGAAAGGCCGGTGCCGATGATGACGTACTTGGAGGGATCGCTCTCATCCAGCAGGATCTTCTTGGTGTCGTTGGCCGGCCTGAACTGCTCCACCGGCGACTGGCGAACTGGCACATCTTGCTGGGCAAGCTCCACGCGATGTAGAAGCTGCCGCTTTTCCTCGGCGATGACCAGTGCCTCTGCCAGCTGCGAGCTCTCCTTTGCGCAGGCCAGGGACTTCTTGAAGCTTCCCATGATAGTGATCACGCCTCTGGGCCCTGGGAGCTTCATCTTCAGGTAGGCATAATGCGGCACCGCCATGAACTTGGCTAGGGCTGGACGGCCAAGCAGCGCATGGTAGGGACTGCTGTTGTCCACCACCTCGAACCAGATGGGCTCGCGGCGGCTATTTCCTTTCTTTCCGAAGAGAACCTCCAGCTGCACCTTGCCCAAAGGGGTGCAAGAATGCCCAGGCACGATGCCATGGAAGGTGAGCCGGCTCGGTTTCAGCTGAGCAAGCGGGATGCCCAACTTCTCCAAAGAGCTTTGGTAAAGCAGGTTGATGCTACTGCCGCCGTCGATGAGCACGCGAGAGAACCGGCACATGTGCGTATCGGAGCACACAACAGGGTCCAGAACTAGAGCGTATTCCCCAGGGCTGGGCATAAGCCGCGGATGGTCCTCGCGCTCCCAGGTGATAGCCGCCTCAGACCAGTGCATGAATTGAGGTTCTGCGGGCATTACAGCGTTCACCTCTGCCTCATGCCAAAGGTCGTTCCTTTTATCCTTGCCAGGGGTAGTAAAGATGTGATATTGCTCAACATCCACCGGGAAGTCATCATCTTGATCCGGCTCGCCTCTAGCCGGGTCTTGCTGTTGGTCCTCCTGACCTCCAGCCGGCTGCGCTTGCGACGCTCCAGGGATCTGCCGAGCGCGCTGCTCCAGCTCTCTCATGAACCGGCACTAACGCGTGGAGTGGGTCGCTTCCCTGCCCGGGGAGGTGTGGAACTTGCACGGCTGGTCAAGTGCAGCATCGAGGGTGTACTTGCCCTCTTTGCGCCCCTGACCGCCGCCGGCAGCCCCTGGGCCTCCTTGGTCAGAAGCCGCTCGCTTTGAGCTAGGAGATCCTCTGGGGAACGCCTCGACGTGGTCAAGCCACAGGTGGATATGCAGCGCCGATGGGCGAGTCTGGGACTCCGACCCTGGCACTGGCACTGGGATCTGGCGTGGCATGCTTGCTCCGCCACCTTGCTGAGCGCGATGGCCTTGGGCGTTGCCGCTCGGAGCGCGGCCGGCCTATCCGCGCCCTCCGCGGCCTCGGCTTGCCGCTGGCGACCGCTGGATCTGGCCGGGGCCCGTGGTGGCGAAGGTGCGCCGCAGATCACGAGCGAGCTCGGTCGGTGCGTCTCCATGCACGCCGTAGAACTCGCCGAGCGTGGTGCTCGCGCGGCACCGGTTGGCCTCGTTCCCAGCCACCTTGCTGAGGAGGACGAGACGAGTCCGCTCCAGGGCCTCGGCGACCCGGGCGGGGTCGATGACGCAGCTGAGGGGTGCGCGCAGGTCCACCACGGAGATGTGCGGGGCGTCCTGCTCTGGGAGCGAAGCATCCTGCTCCTGTGGAAGAAGGCGTTCGGGCGACGGGCGCTCGGGGCGCAAGGAGTCGCCGCCCTCCTCTTCTCCCAGGGCCATCACCTCGACCATGGCGCCAAGACTGCTGCTTTCACCGCAGCTCGAGCCTCCGTCGTAGAGAGGGTCAGAGACGTCGGTCACCTCCTCCGGGAAGGGCTTGGCGACGTAGAAGCGGGGGCTGTCGACTGCTAATCCCTTGTTGATGTGGAGCAGACTGTCCTTGTGCGTGGTGAATAACCAGCCCGTTGGGAACCCCAAGAGGAAGGTATGATGAGTATAGCAGCTAGTTTTCCCTCAGTTTAAGAAACCAAGGTTTAATATCGGTCAGGAGAGGAGAGACAATGACGACTGAAGGTGATGCGGACTGGCTTAGTAACACTCCAACAAGGGCGCCGTTTAACGATACTTGTTGACTCGTCTTCGGCCAGTAGCAACGCGGAACCTGCACACAACACAACCAAGTACTTTGTTCCCAACTTGCGATGAGGTTGTCAATCTCACCGGTTTGCTTGAAACAAAGGTTATGAGCGTATCGAGTGGAAAACAATATAGTATGCGAGTAAAGTAAACAATGGGAGTAAAGTAAACAGGTGATAGCAATATGATGGAAATAGGACCGGGGTCCACAGTTCACTAGTGGTGTCTCTCCATAGATAAAATAACACATGCTGGGTAAACAAATTACAGTTGGGCAATTGATAGAATAGAGATAACGTGATATGTCAAGAAGATCACTATGAGATTTACTCTGGGCATTACAACAAAATACATAGACCGCCATCCAACTGCATCTATGACTAATAATCCACTCCCTGGGATATCAATCCGAACACCCTAGAAGTATTAAGTTGCGAACAACAGATAATTGCATTAAGCAAAGTGTGTAATGTAAACAAAGCATATGCCCTTGAGCATATGAATGTTGTTTTCTCCCTAGTAGCAACAGCACATCTACCACCTTAGAGGTTTCTGTCACTCCCCCGGGTGAAATAGAGGCATGAACCCACTATCGAGCATAAATACCCCCTCTTGGAGTCACTAGCAACTACTCGGCCAAGATAGCTACTAACAACGGAGAGCATGCAAGATCATAAACAACATAGAGATAACAAAAGATATAATTCAGTACAGCAACTTAATCATAAACACCAATATTCATCAGATCCCAACAAGCCAAACATGTAGAATTACATAACGGTGATCTCAATCATGTATGGCAGCTCATGAGATCTAAACATGAAGCACATGGGGGAGAAGACAACCATCTAGCTACTGCTATGGACCCATAGTCCAAGGTAGACTACTCACTCATCGCTCCGGAGGCAAGCATGGCGATGAAGAAGACCTCCGGTGGCGATTCCCCTCTCTGGCAGGGTGCCGGGAAGAGCTTCTGGACCCTCCCGATCTTCGGGTCAATGGCGGCGGCGGATCGCAATGTGTTCTGGAAAACTGATCGGGTCCTTAGGTTTTTCTCGTCGAGGGGTCTTTATAGGCGAAGGGGCGATGTCAGAGGAGGGGCCAGGCGGCCACACACGGGGATGGCGCGGGCCAGGGGCTGGCCGCGCCACCTATGCGTGTGGGCCCCTGGTCCCTCACCTCCTACTCTCCTTCGGATCTCTGGAAGCTTCCGGGTAAAATAAGACTTCAGGAACTTGTTTCGTCCAATTCCGAGAATATTTCCTGTGTATCACTCTGGAACACAAAAACAGCAGAAAACAGGAAACTGGCACTGTGGCACTTTGTTAATAGGTTAGTTCCGGAAAATGCATAAAAATGCCACTAAGTGTAACGAAACAATAGGCAAATGGTGTAAAAACAAGCATGGAGCATCAAAAATTATAGATACGTTTGAGACGTATCAAGCATCCCCAAGCTTAACTCCTGCTCGTCCTCGAGTAGGTAAGTGATAACAAAAGAATAATTTTTGAGGTGACATGCACCTACACAATCTTGATCAAATATGTAAGCTTTGGTGAGCTGGGATCAATAGAACTTAAAACATGGGCATGAAGATATAATCATGACAATAAGAACTTAGCAACCATGTTGTAAACATGCAAGTGAACACAAACAAAAGATCATGAAAATGAAACAATGAAAGTCAAACGTGTGTTCAAATCATAAGGAAAAACATACAAAAGGTTTTCATCTTGTCCTTCAAAGAGAGCAAAACATAAATGCATAGGACACCTTCAAGTTTAAGAGGGCGACTAGATACAAGTAATTTAAGAACAAGTGAAACCAACAATATGAATCAATCAATGAACTTTGGGACAATGCATATCACACTAAGAATGACAACTTTGCTCTCTTAATGGTGCATAAAGAAAGAAGGTGGTGACTCAACATAAAAGTAAAAGAAAGGCCCTTCGCAGAGGGAAGCAGTGACTGAACATGTGCTAGAGCTTTTCATTTGTAAAACAGAGAGAAAAAACTTGATTTTGAGAGGTGGTTGTCTTTGTCAACGACTGGCAATGGGGTTCTTACTATCTTCCATACAAAAATGAAGCAAGGTTTTGAGAGAGAGATTGGCACTTTTGTGCTCTTTTATAAAGCTTGGCACTCCTCCCCACCTTTTTCCTTTCACATACCATGGCTAACCGATTCCATCGGGTGCCTACCAACATTCACATTCTTTGGAGGAGTGCCTTTTTTACTTTCTTTTTTTCTCTTTTTTTTTGGAATAAGCAATATGGAAGATAGCAAATCCGACCACTACGTCCCCATGAGCTGAAAACAGTGTCACAAAACGAGAGGTGTTTTGAAGGTTTTTGAAAGGTAGCACATGGAAATTTTACTTTGGAATGGCTTACAAATACCATGCATAGGAATTTATAGTGGACACAATGACAAACTTGGTTTTTAGGAGTTGGATGCACGAGTAGAGCTCATACTCAGTACAAGGCGAGGGCTAGCAAAAGACTGGGAGCGACCAACTAAGAGAGCAATAATGGCCATAATCATGCAAAGCGACAAAGCGACATTAAAAGAAGCATAAGATGGCATCAAAAGTCAAAAACTAAATGATCATGAAGGCTATTGGCGACTTTGTGAGATTCTAACATGTGTGAGCATGCGCCAAGTCAACCCAAATAAAGCATCAAGGAGAAAACCAAAATAATGCTTCCATACAATAAAAACAACGCATGATTTTTTCAACGGCTCATTAAGCAATCTCAGTTATTTGAGACAAGTCATGCTACAGAAAAACCACTAAGCATACTATCAAAAAGACATCAAGCATGACATGAAAAAGCCTAAGCCGCAGTCTACACAAGCTCCTTCTTGTACCACTATTTTGCACAAAGCTTTTTCTCTTTTCCAACACCATTTAAAATTTTTAAAGACACCTCTTTTGATGAAAACCAATAAAGATCAGAGGCAAAAAATACACCTTGATGAAAAGATATGACAAGGTCTGAACGCAAATCAAGGCGAAAACGAAAACCAAAAGCAGTAGCAGAAAAAGAAGAACGCTCGATGAACGATAAGAGTGAAAAACTGAGCGTTCTTTTGCAAATGAAAACGAGTACATCTCCTCCAAAGAAAATTTGTTGGGGTCCAACCATTTATTGCAGCAAACAAACAAAGTAAACCAACTAAGAAAACTAAAACAACTGACGCTCCAAGAAAAACACATAGTGCATGAAGCAATAAAAATATAGTGTTTTGAAAGGTGACCTGATTTTTGCCGATGAAGAAGGGGTGCCTCGGGGGCATCCCCAAGCTTTGACGCTTGTACTTCTTGGATATTTCTTGGGGTGATGCATGGGCATCCCCAAGCTTGAGCTTTTGTCCATTCTTCAACTCATCTCATCATTCTCCAATCCCTACACTTGAAAACTTCCTTCATACAAAACTAAACACAAATCTATTAGCAACATTAGTGCAAGCATAATATATAATCAATCCTCTATTTGCTTCAGGTTTCAACTCAAAACCACCACATATATAGCATATACTACTGTATCAACCTCCCCAAAAGTTCCATGATCAAAAGAACTCAAAAGAAAGCGATAAAGTGGCAAACACAAATATTGGCAGAAATCTGTCAAAACTGAACAGCTGACAAAGGTCGAATTTTTGAGGGATTTTCTGTTGCTCAAATCAAAAAGTGTTCAACTAAGAACAGTTTGGATATAACCTGGGGCATATGCACACGAAATCGCAGGTCCAAAAGATAAACAGAGAATTTTCACGAATTTTTACGGTGCAGCACCGAAAACAGTTTCAGGACAGCAACATCCCCAAATCTTTACCTCACTCAAATTAGAGGCTTCTCTTGGCACAAAAACGAAATAAACAAGATAAGGAGCGGTCATTACAGTAGTAATGACTTCCAAGACTCAAATAAAAGAAAAAGTACTGAAAAGAAAACATTGGGTTATCTCCCAAGAGTGCTTTTCTTTAACGCCTTTGAGCTAGGCGCAGAAAATTGCGAATCAAGTAATATCAAGTGATGAAGTGCTAGGATCAGCACGTGCCTTACGTCTCCCTTTCTTACCTTTGCTCTTGACTCTAGGAAAGACATGGTTACTGCAAGGTGGAGAGGTAAATTTTATATTGCCTTTTCCCACATCGATAACGGCGCCCAGGAGCTTCAGAATGGATCTTCCAAGTGTGATTTGTCCTTTTCCTACACATTCAATAACAAGATAATCAGTAGATATCATTCTTCCTAGGATTTTTGTAAAGACTCCTTCAGCTATTCCAAGGGGAAATATGGTGGCATTGTTAGTAAGAGAAATTTCTTCTCCTCCCTCAGAAAGCTTCCAAAGGCTCAAAGATTCATAAACATCCTTTGGCATGAGACAAAATTCAGACATAATATCACAACGAGCATGAAAAGTTTCACCACTAATGGTGATTTTTATTGTAGGATACCAACTCGAAGGTTCAGTATTTGTTGGCACATAATCAAAATGCTGGCGCAAAGTATTGTAGCAAGAATTCAAACTAGCAGTCTGAGTCTCAAGAGTATTAAGTCTATTAAAAATGCACACAAGAGAGGAATCAAAATAGGTTGGCATGCTATAAATTGTAATCAACTTTTTTATAATATTGAAGGCTTGATCTCCATCACAATGAAGGAAATCTCCTTCTGCAGTAGCATCCAAAGCATATCTATAACGAAGAGAAAGTCCAAAGTAAAAGCTACTAAGAAGCAAACTCAAAGTCATTTTAGGTTCAGTTTTTTCATGCCAATCATAAATTCTAGACCAAGCTTCTTTAAAGCTTTCCTCATCTTTCTGCTTAAAAGTAAAGATCATGTCCTCGGGGGACATAGCAGTAGCAACTGAACTAGACATAATAAACTAAAAGCAAAGAAATAACAACTACCAAGGATTCTAATTTTTTTGGGTTTTTGATAAAAAGCAATGCAGGTAAAATAAATAAAGTAAAGCAAAACAATAACAAAGTAAAGAATGTGTGTGCGAAGAACTCCCCTCGCAGAAGTCTTCTCTCCTCCCCGGCAACGGCGCCAGAAAAAAGCTTGCTAATCCCTTGTTGATGTGGAGCAGACTGTCCTTGTGCGTGGTGAATAACCAGCCCGTTGGGAACCCCAAGAGGAAGGTATGATGAGTATAGCAGCTAGTTTTCCCTCAGTTTAAGAAACCAAGGTTTAATATCGGTCAGGAGAGGAGAGACAATGACGACTGAAGGTGATGCGGACTGGCTTAGTAACACTCCAACAAGGGCGCCGTTTAACGATACTTGTTGACTCGTCTTCGGCCAGTAGCAACGCGGAACCTGCACACAACACAACCAAGTACTTTGTTCCCAACTTGCGATGAGGTTGTCAATCTCACCGGTTTGCTTGAAACAAAGGTTATGAGCGTATCGAGTGGAAAACAATATAGTATGCGAGTAAAGTAAACAATGCGAGTAAAATAAGCAGGTGATAGCAATATGATGGAAATAGGACCGGGGTCCACAGTTCACTAGTGGTGTCTCTCCATAGATAAAATAACACATGCTGGGTAAACAAATTACAGTTGGGCAATTGATAGAATAGAGATAACGTGATATGTCAAGAAGATCACTATGAGATTTACTCTGGGCATTACAACAAAATACATAGACCGCCATCCAACTGCATCTATGACTAATAATCCACTCCCTGGGATATCAATCCGAACACCCTAGAAGTATTAAGTTGCGAACAACAGATAATTGCATTAAGCAAAGTGTGTAATGTAAACAAAGCATATGCCCTTGAGCATATGAATGTTGTTTTCTCCCTAGTAGCAACAACACATCTACCACCTTAGAGGTTTCTGTCACTCCCCCAGGTGAAATAGAGGCATGAACCCACTATCGAGCATAAATACCCCCTCTTGGAGTCACTAGCAACTACTCGGCCAAGATAGCTACTAACAACGGAGAGCATGCAAGATCATAAACAACATAGAGATAACAAAAGATATAATTCAGTACAGCAACTTAATCATAAACACCAATATTCATCGGATCCCAACAAACCAAACATGTATAATTACATAATGGTGATCTCAATCATGTATGGCAGCTCATGAGATCTAAACATGAAGCACATGGTGGAGAAGACACCCATCTAGCTACTGCTATGGACCCATAGTCCAAGGTAGACTACTCACTCATCGCTCCGGAGGCAAGCATGGCGATGAAGAAGACCTCCGGTGGCGATTCCCCTCTCCGGCAGGGTGCCGGGAAGAGCTTCTGGACCCTCCCGATCTTCGGGTCGACGGCGGCGGCGGATCACGATGTGTTCTGGAAAACTGATCGGGTCCTTAGGTTTTTCTCGTCGGGGGGTCTTTATAGGCGAAGGGGCGATGTCAGAGGAGGGGCCAGGCGGCCACACACGGGGGTGGCGCGGCCAGGGGCTGGCCGCGCCACCTGTGCATGTGGGCCCCTGGTCCCTCACCTCCTACTCTCCTTCGGATCTCTGGAAGCTTCCGGGTAAAATAAGACTTCAGGAACTTATTTCGTCCAATTCCGAGAATATTTCCTGTGTATCACTCTGGAACACAAAAACAGCAGAAAACAGGAAACTGGCACTGTGGCACTTCGTTAATAGGTTAGTTCCGGAAAATGCATAAAAATGCCACTCAGTGTAACGAAACAATAGGCAAATGGTGTAAAAACAAGCATGGAGCATCAAAAATTATAGATACGTTTGAGACGTATCACCGACGTCGAGGAAGGATCCGCTGTTGCCAAAGCCATTCTCAAAGTGGGACAAGTTGTCGCTGACGCAGTCGAAGGTGCCGAACCTCCAGACAAGACCGGAGGCGACCTTCTCGCCGAGAGCCGATGAGGGTCCCGGCCGGAACTTGACTCCGCTCGCCGCCGCGCTTTGCCCCATGGTGGGCGCCAACTGTCATGGGAATTTAGAGACAGTAGCCATGGGGTGGCTTATCGAGGGGGCTCGACGGTGGTGACGATTGGTCCGGCTCGGGATTGTGCCAATGGGGACACCTCGGTTTACCCAGGTTCAGGGCCCTCCCGGGTGGAGGTAAAGCCCCTACTTCCTGCCTGCTTCGTATTGGCTAGACAGTAGCGATTACAGTGCTCCTCGAGCTGTTCGGGCTAGAGGAGGAAGAAGAAGATCGGATCTCCCTAGACTAAGGGTCCAGGCCCCCTTATATAGGCGGGGGCCTGGTTACAGGTTAGGTAGTGGTTCGGCCGGCTGCAGGCTCCCCCGCGGCGGCGTCCTTGGCGTGATCCTCTGGCCCTGCTCTGACAAAGGCGCTTTATAAAGCGCCTTTCCCCTGGACCGACATCTGGGAGGCATATCCCCTCCCTTTTGCCTCGGATCCCGTCGTGGGGAAGGGTCTTTGATCGCTGATTGGCTGAGGCCGGTCGTGGCGTTCGTCACTCCCGTCCTTGGCCTCTGTCGTTCTTGTCGGGGCCAGCCCACTTTCGGCGAAACAGCCGTTGGAGGGCTTTTGTCTTCATCGCCCGGCTCTGGCTCTCCTCGGCGGAATCGCCAGCCGGTTGCTGGCGCAGCCGGCCCTTCGGACGGAGCCGGTCTTCTCGTCCTAGAGCCGTGAGGACTCCTGGGACACCAGCCGGCATTTAGCTTGGCCCGTGGCATGCCCCATTAGTTATCCCCACGACAAGGACTGTTCCGAAACGCGGCACTAGAGCAAGTTAGGCGATTCAAGGAAGTTAGTGTGGAGATTGACAAGGAGAGCCTCCCTAAACTTCCTCCCAACCTCTCCCGCTCTCCTGTAAAATTCCGTATGTACACAATTTTTTTTTTTTGAATATTTATGTATTGTTTGTTGGTTGTGAGTCATAACCTCTCTCGCTCTCCCTAAACTTGTGACTGAGCATTCTGCTCAATATGTAAGGCTTTGTGCTGTAATAGTGTTCAGGCTGGCTTTTGCCCACCGGAGATACAGTAAAAGAAAAATGAACTCGCTCAGTCCAACTCCTGGAGAGAGTTGCTCCTCGATCATCTAAGAGATGTCCATATTGCCATATTGGCCATAACCATGTTTCAGTTCATGGTCCAGCACACCGCCGGCCAGAAGGTGGTTCGATATCTAATTCGTACTCCCTCTGTCCTTATTTATCCTCCATTCTGGATTTAGTTAAAATTAAATAAGATAAAATTTAACTAAACATATTGGCAAAATTATAAAAATTCTATAAATATCAAATATATGTAATTTAAGATTCTAACAATATCTCTTTTATATTGTAAGTATTTATATTTTTTATACACTTAGTCAAAGTTTATAAAGCTTGACTTTGACTGATTCTAGAATACAGTATAACTAGAAAAATACCCCACGCATTGCAGCGGGATTCTCTTTAAAATTCTACTATGTATAAGACATATAAAATGGGAAATTGTCTATTAAAATTAATCTGAAAATTCAATTGGTCACAATATTCAAGGGCTAAATTTAATTAAAGTTAAATTGTTATGTATTTGCCGACAAAAAATAGTGAAGTATTCAATTGTATGGCTTAAAGAATTGATGAGGTGGATATATTGCATGCAAAGATATTAATTAACTAATATTAGTGGGATGACATGGACAATTGATTTGCTAATATAGTGGGTGATGTGGATAGCTTGTATGTTGAGATAGACAACTTAAATGACCCCTTAGTGGGGTTTTGCTTTATAAGAAGTATAAATTTAGGACGAAGGGACACCAGAAGGTGTGCTAAGCACGCGAGCTCTCTTCGTTCTCTGAACACCGAACCCACATTCCTCTCAAAGGCGACACGAGGGAACTCCTCTCTTTCGCCGTCGGCTCTCCTCCACCCACCCGCCATTACCTCGGCCGTCGTGGGAGGAGGCTGTTTGACAGCCGACCGCGGCGACGGGAGTTTTCCTCTGAATTTTCCCCTTTACCTAGCTTCTTCTATTTCCTTCAAGATCCAATCCTATTTCTAATACTAGCCAAGATCTCTCGTCGTTTCTAGAGGGCATGGTCCGCCTTGGATTGATCGATCATCGGGCAAGGTGTTTTTCTAGCGATTGATGGTTTCGACCGGCCAGATCGACCTCGTTGTTCCCGGAGTGCATGGCCCATGATGCATCGATCGCTCACCGATCAAGGAGCTAATCTGGTGATCGAGGGCTTGGGCCGGCCAGATCGCGGCGGATCGACGTAATCCGCTGTGGTTGGTCAAGGGCAAAGACAACATGATCTACTTCCGCCGACCTCTTCTATACATATATAAAGGTTCAAAGAAATAAGGTGATCTTAGCTATGCCAACGTTTCTCTTTATACTCTAGATGTAAATCAATGAACAGTGATTCATAATGAACATTACTTTCTCATTAATTTATTGGTTATAAAGCAATTCATTGGAGTTACAAAGTCTTGCTTTCCTTCTCAGGTCCAAGTGGTTCCCTATATAAACTAGACTACATACATACTACTATACTGTACTTTCTTCTATATTAAATTTACAAAAATACATCATAACTTTTTATAAAATTTACTCTATTATTCTCCGTCTCTTTTTTAGTTGAAAAATATTATAACGTCTTTTCTTGATATTCTCACGACTTGGCATAATACATACACTATTATTCGCTGTCTCTTTTATTCGGAAAAATATTATTATCTTTTTTGCTTGATCTCCTTACAATCGCCACAGATGTGGCGTGTCGTATTTTTATGCTACTGCGTTCTTCTATATTAACTTAACTTTGTAAAATAAATACACTATTATTTGCTGCCTGTTTTATTCGAAAAAATATTACTACCTTTTTTCTTGATCTCCTCAATACCGCCATAGGTGTGGCGTGTCGCTTCGCTACATCTTCTACGCATTTTTATGCTACTGTTTTCTTCTATATTAACTTCATAAAATACATCCCAAATTCATTTTACAAAATATACTCTATTATCCGCCTCTTTAGGAAAATATTATTACCGTATTTTCTTGATATCCTCGCGACTTTGTAAAATAAATACACTATACAAAATATAATATATTATTCTGTCTCTTTTTATTCAGAAAATACTATTACTGTATTTTCTTAATCTCAGTGACTTCGCAAAATAAATACACTATTATTCACCACCTCTTTTATTCGGGAAATATTACTACCTTTTTTCTTGATCTCTGCACGATCACCACAGGTGTGGCGTGTTGCTGTGTTATAGCTTCTACGCCTTTTCTATGCTACTACTTTCTTCTATATTAACTTCACAAAAATACATCTCATATTTATTTTGCAAAATATACTCTATTATTCACCTCCTCTTTTGATTTTGGAAAATATTATTACCTTCTTTTCTTGATCTCATGGCAACTTTGCAAAATAAATACACTATTGTTTACCGCCTCTTTTCTTCAGGAATATGTTACTACCTTATTTGTTGATTTCCTAGGATCGTCACAGTTGTGGCGTGTCACCACGCTACAGCTTCTACGCCAGTTTTTATCTAGGTCAACTCTTCTATAACGGTTCAAAAAAAATTAAACTATTTATCCATGTTGCCTTTTGCAGTACTTTGGAGAAAAAAAAGTCTTGGATCGTTTGTTGCCTCTTATTCTTGGAAATTAAATTATTTATGATAATTTATTTACATTGTTATTTAACGGTTTTTCTTGATCTCCTCATGAGGTTCACCCTACGGGTGTGTTGCACCATCACCCCAAGATTTCCTACAGAACTTTTAAGAAAAAAATTGTTGGACCATTCATAAACATCACCTTTTGCAGCACTTCGGAGAAAAAAGTGTTGAATCATTTATCGCCTCTTTTAACCAGAAAATTTAATTTTTACAGTAATTCCATATGGTTATTTACCAGTTATTCTTACCCAATGGTAATTCTTCAACAGTGCGTATTTTTTTAAAGGTGTACTAATAGTAACTTTTGACACTAATTCCCGTTTGCCGCCTCTTTTATCCGGAAAATTCAATTTTTACGGCAATTTCTTGACGCGGTTATTTACATATTATTTTTGTCCACGGTCATTCTTTCATGGTGTGTAATTTTTCAAAGTAATTTTCCAAAGGTAGTTTCCAGAGGTGTTTCAATAGTAACTTTGAATACTAATTCCACGAACTTTGGCTAATACTAATTCCACAAACTTTGGCTAATAAAACAATATTCTATTCGTCGCCTATTTAATTAGGCAAACAAAAATGTCAGGAACATACTGCGGTGACTTTACAAAAAAATACTTCATTATTCGCCCGTCTTTTCTATTCAGGAAAATATTTCTACTATCTTTTTTTTATTTCCTCACAACTTTACAAAACACATACTCTATTATTTGTCATCTCTTTTTTACTAGGAAAATATTAGTACTATATTTTTTAGATCTCCTCATGGTACATACGGGGTGTCTTACAACCCAAGCGCGGCGGCGATGCATGGATACCGCAATTAGCTGCGATTTTTATGGTTTTGGGGTAGGTGACTGTGTCAAAATGGTTCGACAGCCAGAGGATCTCCAAGTTCATAATAAGTGAGTCAGCTAGTTAGTGGTCGTGGCTCGGATCAAGTTGGATGAGGTAAAGACATATGTATGCGTGACGTTAATCAGTTTGTAGCAGTTCTAGCTAAGTGGGAGTGATAGATTTTTTTCTTGGTGGTGCTCTTTCAACTCTGTCTCTTAATCTTTTGGGTAAAAATCTTACTCTCTCCGATCAGAAATAACTGTTGAGGACATAGTACAAGCTTTGTACTAAGCTAGTACAAAATTGCCGACACTTATTTCTGATCGGAGGGAGTATGTTTGATCTTTGGTGGTTGTACCTGGCAATGTTGGCTCCCAAATCATTTCATTGTTGGAAGCATTGTATGGAGTTTGGAACTTCTTTAGGGGTGAAACCAGGTTCCGATGTTCGTTAGCTCAGACGACGATGGTGTTTCTCCACTGTTACCTTCATGGGGCCGTTATTTTTTTGTGGAGCTTTTTTGGAGTCGTTGTGTCGTTACCGCTAGGTGCTATTACTGGTGCGACTGTTTGTTTCGGCGGGTCTTTGTTTTTTGTTTTTGTTTTTTTAGCTGAGTGCATCCTTGATGTCTAAACTTGCTTCAGTCATTATGTTGTTGCAGAGACTGTGTATAAATGGTATCTTTTTTATATTAATATATCCTTTTATCAAAAAAATTCATGCTAAACCATCACACAGTAACAGTACTCACCTCACTGAGGTCACCCACCACGGTGGCGTTGCCCGTCCGCTCCAGATGAAATCTAGCTATCTACTAGGTAAATGTGTTGCCTACGGATGCATTCATGAACTTTTATATTATGTTGTTTTTAAAATAGTAAGCCCGAAGATTTTGAAACTACACTACAAAATTCCTATAGGATCAGTTCCTACAGGATACAATCCTATGAATCAAACGAACAGGAAAGGAAAATTCCACAGAATTCCAATCCTATAGAATTGTTTTGAAAATGCTATGAATCAAAGGAGGCCTATATTGGAACCTAGAAACTACCATCGACACTTACATTGAATCATAGAATCTGCCGGCGACACTACATCCACACATAAAAAAACTACCATCAACACTACTCTGACACTACTCCTCGTTGCTAGGAAAAAAGACGTCCGTCCAACCATCATCATCGGAGTTGAGTGGGAGCATTGAGGGGTCAGCCTCGTCTCACTTCTTCTTCTTGTCGGTCTTCTTCTTCTCTACTTAGAAATCTTTCTCCGAATGCACAGCCTCCGGATGGTAACCTTGCCATGGCCAGCTCACCGGCCTCATAGGGGGCAATCTGCTGCAACACACGGCGGTGCTCCCTCTCCTTCTTGCACACAGCACACTCAATCCGCAGCTAGTTAGCTAACATCTCCGCGTCTGCACAACGGAAGATCATGTCTTTGCATGGATAGTCAAACCTCCACGCCGCGGAGTCGTACACACGTGTAACCTCGTGAGCCGTCTCGAATGTGCTGAGCCGCACCCGCCGGCCGCCGCGTTTCATCTTGGCATCAATGTTCCCCGAATCTCGAGGCAAAAGGAGGAAGAGGCGGCTAGGGTTTGTAAGGTGGCGGCGGATTTTGGCTAGGTGGAGGACTAAATCAAAGGTGGGGGGACAGTCTCCGTGAGAGAAAGCGTTGGGGAGCAACTGAGTTGCCCCGTCAAGGTTGGGTGGAGAGGGGCGGTGGCTAGGTCAATAGAGAGATAGCGGGGAAAGAAGAGAGTCTTGTAAGAAATTTAGGGTTTGTGGTCTATCCCCTATTCCTCTGCGCTTATCCGTGGTGCCGCTCACAAATCGCATATTTGAGGCTAGGGGATAGGGACCTTCTTATATTGTCTTTCCAAAGAGTCCACCTCTTATACAAATATAAGATTCCTAGTCGAACTAGTTTCCGGGATACAGTCCAGATCAAATTACCAACCACGATACAATTTGTCTATTAACGGACTTTACCCGTTCATCCCTGGAACACGCACTTGTGAGCAATGCGCTATGATAATGTCCAAATTCCACTAATCATGTAGGTCGCTATTAGGGCCGTAACCTAATCCATGACCTAGTTCCTTCCAATTATCAATGTACCCGGGTAGTCTTTCCAGTATAAACATAAAGTATACTGTATTCCATTGATAATCCACCAGCTTCCTTAAGCTCTTGACACCTAAGTATATTCCAACAAGCAATAATTCCATAGTAAATATGTAGAATAATTCTATGTACAAATACATGTATATTTCCATAATGAGGTATTCCGAATATTAAACAATTCCAAATAACTTTGAATATAGTTGCAGGACACATATAATTCCAACATCTCCCACTTGTCCAAAACGATCATTCAAACATTCGTAAGCCCATAGTGTTAACATGGTTACCAAGTACCACACAACTAAGAAGCTTAGTCAAGGGATCAGCGATCATATTAACACTTGGTAGAGACAATTGAAAGAACCATATGGCGATTTGTTCCCTCAAAATGTTTGCTTATTGTACCTTAATTTCTGCCATAACATTCTAGCGCAACCGTACTCGGCACCTCAAGTCTGAATTCCTCGAGTGAAATTCCACCTTTATTGGCACCTCGAGTATTACTTCCTCGAGTAAAATTCTGCATCAATTATTCTTCAATACATAGCATCAACATTATGAATAATTCCACATTGAGTTAAGTACATGATAACCATGTTGAATAAAGATTGAAAGTCACTTAAATATCCAATAAAAATAATAACTGAAGTTCCACATGTAACCTTACTTTAAATAATTCCTGAATTTAATCAGTGTACCTGCATCGTGTTAGTGCTTTAAAAAATGTATGTACCTAGCATAATTTCCTCAATGTGTTTATCTTGACTATAAATTATAGGACAAGTAATACGTTGTGATGCACTTTCCAAGACCTTGATGATGCGTGAGATTCCATTGAGAACAACCCTTTTTAAATGTAGCAATAAATTCCAAAAGCTAAGGTATTGTTGTATAATTATACATAAAATTCCAATACCATTTTTTTTCCTCAGTTTTATTCACTGAGTATAATTCCCTTTCATATGAAAGGTAGAAGATAACCAAGCTTTCACTTCCATCAATGTGACTTTATCATTTTAAACAACAACAAATATCATTTACACATATAATATAATGGAAAATAGTTTACACATACCTTGGTAGACGATTGCTTTCCTTCATATAGAAAACCATATGACCTGCTATTCCATTGATGTGAAGCTTGTTGTAAGATAATAAATTTAATCCATTCAATTAGCAAACCATTCCTTTATTTTCCTCTTTTTCCTAAATTCCAGAAGAAAGAGTTTCCACAAAGCATAATTCCCTTTGTGTCAAGAATTGAATAACAAAAGTGGCACTAAGCCAAATTTCTTTGCATCATAAAAATCTACATACATATAGTGAGCTTGTGATTAACTTGGTAAGATAATAAGTTCCCAAACTTTGTTCGAGCTTAGTGTTCCTCAATAGAGTTTCTTCCACAAGAAAAGGCATCAATAACATAGATATGATGATCCATTTTAATTCCTCCCACTTTTCCTAAACATGTTAGTGTTGGGAGTTAGCTTGTGTTTTCCTTTAGGCCATAATAGTATTCCACATGAGATTCCGGTGCGGCATGATTTCTAGTAATTCCAACCTTTATAGAAGATAGTGCATTCCTACTTTCCACCGTGTTTCTTTTCTCAAACAAAAGCAATACCATTGCATCCGCTAGATTCCCCAATAATAATAATAGGTGTGATTTGTAGTAATTTAGCATGTCATACCAATATTGTCAAAAATATAAAGAGAAAAATACCTTCCAGTCCACTAAACATTACCGGTGACCGTGAGAGATAATGTATTGTTGAACAAAATAGCAGCATTCCATAATGATCAAGGGAAGAACAAACTGTATATTCCTCCATTAAACCGTGGAGTATACGCCATAATACAATGGTGAATAATTCCATGCTCTCATATAAATTTTCATTATTATTCCTGAAGTGTACTTCCCCCACCAATCAGTTCACAAACTTTTAAAACCTTTGATGAACTGATTTTCCACTTCAGTAGATGTAAATAATTCAACAAAGATCTTCTGACTTGTATTGTGAAAGATGTAAATAACCATATCAAGTGCAGTCATGAAAGAATGAATTAAGTTGAACAACTTGACCTCTAGTGGGAGTTTCCAAAATACCATATAAATATTGATGTAGTACCATAACTCCCACTAAAGTATAGAATTTTAGAATTAATATGTCACTTAATAATATTCCTTGATATGTGACCAAGTCGTAAATGATATAAAATAATTGAACCGCTAATGGGAGTGAAAGAACAATACCGCAAATGCGTAAAAAGAACTGATAGTCCTCCACTTAAGGATAGCATTATTCCAGAACTAATAAACCACTTAATTCTGTTCCTTTACGCGACCGGGTCATAATTATGAACTAACAAAAATAAAATTCCAAGCATGTGTCTCTTTTATTAGTATTCCTCCATGTAGAGTTATCTTCACCAAATAAGCAACTTGTGTTGCCAACTTCCAATGGATCATTAAGAGAAAAGTGACCATTGTATTATATTCTATAATGCACTAATTTCCATTGAACAATATTTCCACTCTTCCTTCTCCAAATAGTAACTATAAACCAAATTCCTTCTCATTGTAGGTGAATATAATGTCCTACAAAAAAAAGTACATTTCCTCCACAAGGGAGTTTAGAGTAATAATTTCCAATTCCAAAGTTTATCCGATTTAACATTTGCATGAGCATAGGCACATAAATTTATTCCTTTGGAATTGTTTGCATGTCACTAAATTTGCTTTTCTATTCCATCCAAATTTGATGTACAAGCAAAAATAAAATAAAATAACGTTGGACATACCATTGAGTAAGAATTTGAATTCCCTTTCCATTGAGTGTTCCACGTTTTCCTCCAAAAATAAATAGGTGCAATAGATTCCTCATAAGAAAAATCCCAGATTATAGAGAGATTAATTTCACTACAGCATAGAGCCGCTATGCCGACGGCCGAAGGCCGTCGGGTCAGCTGCAGAAGGCCGTCGGGCCAGGCTGACCCGACGGCAGCCGTCAGCGTATCGCCGTCGGCGTAATCCATCGCCGGGCCAGGTAACGAGGCCGTCGGGTCAGCTCTAAGCCGTCGGGTCAGACTCGCGCCGACGGTCGGTCGGATGCCGTCGGGCGACTTTTGCCATCGGCTCAGCCCTCGGTTGGTCCCACCGCCGGCTAACGCCGTCTAGCACCTATGCCGACGGCAGTGCCGTCGGCTCAGCCTAGCAGGCCGGCCGGCCCACCATGGCGCAGATTCAGCCCATTTTCCCCGCCATGGCCTATGCCGACGGCATTGCCGTCAGGTTAGCCCCTGCTATTTGGTCATGTTGGCAGGGCTAACCCGACGGCAATGCCGTCGGCATAGCTCCTGGCATTATTATTTTTGAAATTTAGGTTTTCAGCAGGATATTTAGCTGGATATTTAGCAGGCAGGCAATATAATAAAACAAATGTATAAATGCATCATGTTATCACACATTCATATGCATAGTATCACATATCACACACATAGTATCATGCATACATAGTATCATATATCCAACATCGTGCATACATAGTACCGCCCACACACACTCACACTATCTACTCGGCGATGACCCCATTTCTGACCTAGTGAAATTTGGAAAGCGCTCGTCGGCCGCGGTCGCTGTATCTCCAACGGAAGACCCAGGAGAAGCCGAAGGAGTACGACGAGCACTTGGATGAATCGGCGTGATCTCTCGTGACGTACTCGGCGTTGCCCCATCACCACCAAACTCGGCGTTCCGAGAACGGCCCGTTATCTACATGTTTTGAACAAAAGTTAGCAACTTGCGACACGTTGGCATAGAGAAGGAGCAAGTATGTACGTTGGAGAAGAACTTACCGGGGTCTGTGCGTAGTACTGGGCAGCGAAGGCTTCCTTGTGTAGGCACACTGGGTTAGGCCCCGGCTCAGGTGGCCGTTCTGAGTCTAGCGCCGCGCTCCGCTCTCCAGTTCTAAGGAACATCTTCACCGCCTATAAGATAGTTTGGATGTCAGATAATGCAAAGATAAAGGTTCAAAGTAGCTAGGATAAAAACAAGACGGCTCATCTTTTGCAAAGGTTTGAAACTTACATCGGTGGACTCTAGGAGGTACGTATCGAAGACACGTCTCTTCTGCTCCCACGCATCTAGTTCGGCCCGATATGCCGCATAGTAGGCATCGTATGCCGCCTCGAACTCATGCTACAATGTCAAAATTCATGAATTCTCGTCAACTTAGCCATTTTAGGGATGAATGTCGGAAAGATGATGAAAATGAGAACTTACATCGACCCGTGTAGTAGTCCTGCAAGGTGGCGGTGGCGGGACAGAGGGGCAGTCGGCGGTGAGGGTAGCTTTCACACGCGTGAGGGTCGTGGTAGGCTGGATCACCGCATTAAGAACGCGGTAACGACCATGCTGCCGGCCACGCCCCGAGACGATCACCGAAGTCTCGTCAACCTCGACCGCCGCGGGGTCATCCACCTCTGGATGGAAACCCTGCAAAGTACTCGAGTACGAAGAGAAGTCCTCCGCGGTGTTGCCGTAGAACAGAGGGAGTGCAGGCTGAGGCTCATGGAGGTCGGGAGGCACAAGCCTCATCGCCAGCCACACTTGCATGTCGGTGGGCATCACGCCGGTCTCACGAAACTGCATCGCGAAAGAGATGTAACGGTTATCAAGTAGGTAAATGAGAGGAAATAAATACAAGTTGTTTGAGGGTAAATAAATACCATCTTTGCCTTGAAGCAATCATGGTTCATGTTGCCCGCATTGTGTGTTCCCTCGGTGCCGCGGTTTGCCTTGTTCCGCGAGCTCACATCGTTGAAGGCCTCGTTCTTCCCCATCCACCTTAGGGCAAGCTCCTTCCATGCCTCCACTTTCTCATCGGTCCACAAGGGGCGAACCTGAAAAATGAACATACGGAGTCAGTTGAGGAGCAGATAATGCAATTGCAACTTGGAAGCACATTGCCAATTTACTTACCGATACATAATCATCTAGCGTCATCAGAGGCGGATCATTGATAAGCTCATGCTTCGTCATCGTCCTGCCGAGCTTCTCAGCCAAGAAGTGGTTCATGGATGTGTGCTTCTGATTGTAGAACTGCTGGCGTGTCAGCTTCTGACACGCCCTCCGCAAAGTCGCGTTCGCCAACTCCTGATGCTCTGGAAGCACCCTGTGCTACTTCTGCACATCATGCATAAAAATTTGTGAGGGTCATGGGCTAGCATGGTGAGGTCATGAACTATGAATGGAATTCATAAAGTATATGCACTTACCCAAAACTTGGCAATCACAGGATCAGAAGCTTTCCCAAAGCCAACACAATCTGCGGCCTCATAGTCCGCCCAATGGAGGGCAAGCTTAGGCACGCCGCCGGGGACCACTGTGTACAAGCCCGGCCAATACATCCTAATGGCAGCTCCAAGCAAGCCATTAGGAAGTCGGCCCCCCTGCGGAATGATCCAATTGCTGCATAATAATCAAACATTAGTACATGCCAAGAATGAAATTACATGTTCAAAATTACTATAGACACTTACTCAACGCCGTTAGGCTCAATGAGGAGCTTGCCCTCCTCGGTGGTAGGTTCCTTGCTCGGATGTGGAACCGTCGCTTCCCCACGAACCTTGTGCTTCTTGGGCTGCGGAACCCCCGCCGCCCCCTCCATCCCCTTGATACGTCTCAAACGTATCTATAATTTTTGATGCTCCATGCTTGTTTTTACACCATTTGCCTATTGTTTCGTTACACTTAGTGGCATTTTTATGCATTTTCCGGAACTAACCTATTAATGAAGTGCCATAGTGCCAGTTCCCTATTTTCTGCTGTTTTTGTGTTTCAGAGTGATACACAGGAAATATTCTCAGAATTGGACGAAACCACATCCTGAAGTCTTATTTTACCCGGAAGCTTCCAGAGATCCAAAGAGGAGTAGGAGGGGGGGCCACCAGGGCCCCACACGCAGGGGTGGCGTGGCCAGCCTCCTGGCCGCGCCGGGCCCGCGTGAGGGCGCCTGGCCCCTCCTCTGACATCGTCCCTTCGCCTATAAAGACCCCCCGACAAGAAAAACCTAAGCACCCGATCAGTTTTCCAGAACACATCGCGATCCGCCGCCGCCGTCGACCCGAAGATCGGGAGGGTCCAGAAGCTCTTCCCGGCACCCTGCCGGAGAGGGGAATCGCCACCGGAGGTCTTCTTCATCGCCATGCTTGCCTCCGAAGCGATGAGTGAGTAGTCTACCTTGGACTATGGGTCCATAGCAGTAGCTAGATGGTTGTCTTCTCCACCATGTGCTTCATGTTTAGATCTCATGAGCTGCCCTACATGATTGAGATCACCATTATGTAATTCTACATGTTTGGTTTGTTGGGATCCGATGAATATTGGTGTTTATGATTAAGTTGCTGTACTGAATTATATCTTTTGTTATCTCTATGTTGTTTATGATCTTGCATGCTCTCCGTTGTTAGTAGCTATCTTGGCCGAGTAGTTGCTAGTGACTCCAAGAGGGGGTATTTATGCTCGATAGTGGGTTCATGCCTCTATTTCACCTGGGGGAGTGACAGAAACCTCTAAGGTGGTAGATGTGTTGTTGCTACTAGGGAGAAAACAACATTCATATGCTCAAGGGCATATGCTTTGTTTACATTACACACTTTGCTTAATGCAATTATCTGTTGTTCGCAACTTAATACTTCTAGGGTGTTCGGATTGATATCCCCGGGAGTGGATTATTAGTCATAGATGCAGTTGGATGGCGGTCTATGTATTTTGTTGTAATGCCCAGAGTAAATCTCATAGTGATCTTCTTGACATATCACGTTATCTTTATTCTATCAATTGCCCAACTGTAATTTGTTTACCCAGCATGTGTTATTTTATCTATGGAGAGACACCACTAGTGAACTGTGGACCCCGGTCCTATTTCCATCATATTGCTATCACCTGTTTACTTTACTCGTATTGTTTACTTTACTCGCATACTATATTGTTTTCCACTCGATACGCTCATAACCTTTGTTTCAAGCAAACCGGTGAGATTGACAACCTCATCGCAAGTTGGGAATAAAGTATTTGTTTGTGTGTGTGCAGGTTCCGCATCACCTTCAGTCGTCATTGTCTCTCCTCTCCTGATCGATAAACCTTGGTATCTTAACTGAGGGAAAACTAGCCGCTATATTCATCATACCTTCCTCTTGGGGTTCCCAACGGGCTGGTTATCCACCACGCACAAGGACAGTCTGCTGCCATGTCAACTACACACCATCACACGCAGCAGCTAATTTTCTGGCGCCGTTGCCGGGGAGGAAGAGAAGACTTCTGCGAGGGGAGTTTTTCGCACACACGTTCTTTACTTTGTTTTATTGTTTTGCTTTACTTTATTTTATTTTACCTGCATTGCTTTTTATCAAAAACCCAAAAAAATTAGAATCCTTGGTAGTTGTTTTTACTTGTTTACTTTCGTTTTGCTGAAATGGCCAATCCTGAAAATACCAAGTTGTGTGACTTTACTAGCACAAACAGTAGTGATTTTATCTGCACTCCTATTGCACCACCTATTCCTGCTGCAAACTTTTATGAGATTAAGCCTGCTTTATTGAACCTTATTATGAAAGAGCAATTTTCTGGTGCTAGTACTGAAGATGCTGCAGCTCATCTCAACAATTTTGTTGAGCTATGTGAGATGCAGAAATATAAGGATGTTGATAGTGATATTATTAAGCTCAAGTTGTTTCCTTTTTCTTTGAGAGGAAAAGCTAAAGATTGGTTGCTGTCTTTGACTAAGAATAGTATTGATTCATGGGCTAAGTGTAAGGATGCTTTTATTGGTAGATACTATCCTCCTGCTAAGATTATAGCTTTGCGTAGCAATATTATGAAGTTTACTCAGTTTGATAATGAACATGTTGCTCAGGCTTGGGAAAGAATAAAATCTATGATAAAGAATTGCCCCACTCATGGACTGACTACTTGGATGATTATCCAAACTTTTTATGCAGGACTGAATTTTTCTTCAAGGAACCTACTTGATTCAGCTGCTGGAGGCACTTTTATGTCCCTTACCTTGGGCGCCGCATCAAAGCTACTCGACAACATGATGGTAAATTATTCTGAATGGCACACCGAGAGAGCTCCACAAGGTAAGAAGGTAAATTCTGTTGAGGAAACCTCTTCCTTGAATGATAAGATTGATACCATTATGGCTATGCTTGCTAATGATAGGACTCATGTTGATCCTAATAATGTTCCTTTGGCCTCTCTGGTTGCTCAAGAAGAGCAAGTTGATGTGAATTTCATTAGAAACAATAATTTTAACAACAATGCTTATAGGAACAATTTTGCTAGTAACAATTATAGACCGTTTCCTTCTAATGGTGATAATAGCTATCTTGGTAGACCTAAAATGCCTAGTGAAGAAAGAATTTTTGAACTTGAAAAGGCTACCAAGAATTTTATACAGATGCAATATGAGCAGAACAGGGCTTTTACCAAGACTATGGAGGAGCAATCAGCTCTGTTGAGGACTATTAGTCATCAACTAGAAAATTTAAGCAAGGCTGTTCCTGAATTACAAGCTAAGGTTTCCAAAGCTGAAACCGATATTTCATTATTGTCCAATGTGCAATCTTCTTTGGTTAATAGAATGTCTGCTAAGCCTAATCCTTTTGCTACCGCTAATGCTATCCAAGTTGGAATTGATGAAAATATTAGATTGTTAGCGGAATTGCATGCTAGGTGGGAAAGAGAAGATGAGATGGCTAGAGAGATGAAGGTATGTACTATTACTACCTCTAATGATGTTGCTCCTACTGGTAACAATCCTCTTACTTTGATTGGTGTAGAGAAAACTCCCACTCCTTGTGTTAAAAAGCCTAAAACTGCCAAAACTTTTTCTCAAAAGAGTGCTGAAATTTTTCGGAGTGTGGGAGATGATAGCTCTATTTCTTTTAATGATTTTGATGTTGATGGCTGCAATATATCTGAAGTAATTTTGTTCTTGCAAAAGCTTGCTTTGACTCCCAATGCTAGTTCTTTAAATATTGCTTTTACTAAGCATATTACCAATGCTCTTATAAAAATTAGGGATGAAAAGTTGAAGCAAAAAGCCTCTGTTCCCAAGAAGTTAGAAGATGGTTGGGAACCCATCATTGATATGCATGTTAATGGTTATGATTGACATGCTTTATGTGATCTAGGTGCTAGTATTTCTATCATGCCTAGAAAGATTTATGACATGCTTGATTTACCACCGCTTGAAAAGTGTTATTTTGATGTTCATATTGCTGATGTTGCTAAGAAGAAACCTTTGGGAAGGATTAATGATGTTCTTATTGTGGTTAACAATAACCTTGTTCCCGTTGATTTTCTTGTTATGGACGTTGAATGCCATGCTTCATGTCCTATTATTTTGGGAAGACCCTTTCTTCGAACTGTAGGTGCCATCATTGATATGAGGGAAGGCACTATCAAATATCAATTCCCACTAAAGAAAGGTATGGAACACTTCCCTAGGAAAAGAAAGAAATTACTTTTTGACTCTATTCTTAGAGCAAATTATGAGCTTGATGCTTCATCTATTGATATTACTTGATTCGCAATTTTCTGCGCCTAGCTCAAAGGCGTTAAAGAAAAGCACTCTTGGGAGATAACCCAATGTTTTCTTTTCAGTAATTTTTCTTTTATTTGAGTCTTGGAAGTCATTACTACTGTAATGACTGCTCCTTATCATGTTTATTTCGTTTTTGTGCCAAGAGAAGCCTCTAATTTGAGTGAGGTAAAGATTTAGGGATGTTGCTGTCCTGAAACTGTTTTCGGTGCTGCACCGTAAAAATTCGTGAAAATTCTCTGTATATCTTTTGGACCTGCGATTTCTTGTGCATATGCCCCAGGTTATATCCAAAATTTTGTTAGTTGAACACTTTTTGATTTGAGCAACAGAAAATCCCTCAAAAATTCGACCTTTGTCAGCTGTTCAGTTTTGACAGATTTCTGCCAATATTTGTGTTTGCCACTTTATCGCTTTCTTTTGAGTTCTTTTGATCACGGAACTTTTGGGGAGGTTGCTACAGTAGTATTTACTATATATGTGGTGGTTTTGAGTTTAAACCTGAAGCAAATAGAGGATTGATTATATGTTATGCTTGCACTAATGTTGCTAATAGATTTGTGTTTAGTTTTGTATGAATGAAGTTTTCAAGTGTAGGGATTGGAGAATGATGAGATGAGTTGAAGAATGGACAAAAGCTCAAGCTTGGGGATGCACATGCATCACCCCAAGAAATATCCAAGAAGTACAAGTGTCAAAGCTTGGGGATGCCCCCGAGGCACCCCTTCTTCATCGGCAAAAATCAGGTCACCTTTCAAAACACTATATTTTATTGCTTCATGCACTATGTGTTTTTTTGGAGCGTCAGTTGTTTTAGTTTTCTTAGTTGGTTTAGTTTGTTTGTTTGCTGCAATAAAGGGTTGGACCCCAACAAATTTCTTTTGGAGGAGATGTACTCGTTTTCATTTGCCAAGAACACTCAGTTTTTCACTCTTATCGTTTATCGAGTGTTCTTCTTTTTCTGCTACTGCTTTTGGTTTTTGTTTTTGCCTTGATTTGCGTTCAGACCTTGTCATATCTTTTCATCAAGGTGTATTTTTGCCTCTGATCTTTATTGGTTTTCATCAAAAGAGGTGTTTATAAAAATTTCAAATGGTGTTGGAAAGAGAAAAAGCTTTGTGCAAAATAGTGGTACAAGAAGGAGCTTGTGTAGACTGCGGCTTAGGCTTTTTCATGTCATGCTTGATGTCTTTTTGATAGCATGCTTAGTGGTTTTGCTGTAGCATGACTTGCCTCAAATAACTGAGATTGCTTAATGAGCCTTTGAAAAAATCATGCGTTGTTTTTATTGTATGGAAGCATTATTTTGGTTTTCTCCTTGATGCTTTATTTGGGTTCACTTGGCGCATGCTCACACATGTTAGACTCTTACAAAGTCACCAATAGCCTTCATGATCATTTAGTTTTTGACTTTTGATGCCATCTTATGCTTCTTTTAATGTCGCTTTGTCGCTTTGCATGATTATGGCCATTATTGCTCTCTTAGTTGGTCGCTCCCAGTCTTTTGCTAGCCCTCGCCTTGTACTGAGTATGAGCTCTACTCATGCATCCAACTCCCAAAAACCAAGTTTGCCATTGTGTCCACTATAAATTCCTATGCATGGTATTTGTAAGCCATTCCAAGTAAATTTTCATGTGCTACCTTTCAAAAACCTTCAAAAACACTTCTCGTTTTGTGACACTGTTTTCAGCTCATGGGGACGTAGTGGTCGGATTTGCTATCTTCCATATTGTTTATTCCAAAAAGAAAAAAAAGGAAAAAAGAAAGAAGAAAAAGGCACTCCTCCATGGAAAGTGAATGTTGGTGGGCACCCGATGGAATCGGTTAGCCATGGTTTGTGAAAGGAAAAAAGGTGGGGAGGAGTGCCAAGCTTTATAAAAGAGCACAAAAGTGCCAATCTCTCTCTCAAAAACTTGCTTCATTTTTGTATGGAAGATAGTAAGAACCCCATTGCCAGTCATTGACAAAGACAACCACCTCTCAAAACCAATTTTTATCTCTCTATTTTACAAATGAAAAGCTCTAGCACATGTTTAATCACTGCTTCCCTCTGCGAAGGGTCTTTCTTTTACTTTTATGTTGAGTCACCACCTTCTTTCTTTATGCACCATTAAGAGAGCATAGTTGTCATTCTTAGTGTGATATGCATTTTCCCAAAGTTCATTGATTGATTCATATTGTTGGTTTCACTTGTTCTTAAATTATTTGTATCTAGTCGCCCTCTTAAACTTGAAGGTGTCCTATGCATTTATGTTTTGCTCTCTTTAAAGGACAAGCTGAAAACCATTTGTATGTGTTTCCCTTATGATTTGAACACACGTTTGACTTTCATTGTTTCATTTTCATGATCTTTTGTTTGTGTTCATTTGCATGTCGCAACATGGTTGCTAAGTTCTTATTGTCATGATTATATCTTCATGCCCATGTTTTAAGTTCTTATGATCCCAGCTCACCAATGCTTACATATATGATCAAGATTGTGTAGGTGCATGTCACCTCAAAAATTATTCTTTTGTTATCACTTACCTACTCGAGGACGAGCAGGAGTTAAGCTTGGGGATGCTTGATACTTCTCAAACGTATCTATAATTTTTGATGCTCCATGCTTGTTTTTACACCATTTGCCTATTGTTTCGTTACACTTAGTGGCATTTTTATGCATTTTCCGGAACTAACCTATTAATGAAGTGCCACAGTGCCAGTTCCCTGTTTTCTGCTGTTTTTGTGTTTCAAAGTGATACACAGGAAATATTCTCGGAATTGGACAAAACCACATCCTGAAGTCTTATTTTACCCGGAAGCTTCCAGAGATCCAAAGAGGAGTAGGAGGGGGGCCACTAGGGCCCCACACGCAGGGGTGGCGCGGCCAGCCCCCTGGCCGCGCCGGGCCCGCGTGAGGGCGCCTGGCCCCTCCTCTGACATCGTCCCTTCGCCTATAAAGACCCCCCGACAAGAAAAACCTAAGCACCCGATCAGTTTTCCAGAACACATCGCGATCCGCCGCCACCGTCGACCCGAAGATCGGGAGGGTCCAGAAGCTCTTCCCGGCACCCTGCCGGAGAGGGGAATCGCCACCGGAGGTATTCTTCATCGCCATGCTTGCCTCCGGAGCGATGAGTGAGTAGTCTACCTTGGACTATGGGTCCATAGCAGTAGCTAGATGGTTGTCTTCTCCACCATGTGCTTCATGTTTAGATCTCATGAGCTGCCCTACATGATTGAGATCACCGTTATGTAATTCTACATGTTTGGTTTGTTGGGATCCGATGAATATTGGTGTTTATGATTAAGTTGCTGTACTGAATTATATCTTTTGTTATCTCTATGTTGTTTATGATCTTGCATGCTCTCCGTTGTTAGTAGCTATCTTGGCCGAGTAGTTGCTAGTGACTCCAAGAGGGGGTATTTATGCTCGATAGTGGGTTCATGCCTCTATTTCACCTGGGGGAGTGACAGAAACCTCTAAGGTGGTAGATGTGCTGTTGCTACTAGGGAGAAAACAACATTCATATGCTGAAGGGCATATGCTTTGTTTACATTACACACTTTGCTTAATGCAATTATCTGTTGTTCGCAACTTAATACTTCTAGGGTGTTCGGATTGATATCCCCGGGAGTGGATTATTAGTCATAGATGCAGTTGGATGGCGGTCTATGTATTTTGTTGTAATGCCTAGAGTAAATCTCATAGTGATCTTCTTGACATATCACGTTATCTTTATTCTATCAATTGCCCAACTGTAATTTGTTTACCCAGCATGTGTTATTTTATCTATGGAGAGACACCACTAGTGAACTGTGGACCCCGGTCCTATTTCCATCATATTGCTATCACCTGTTTACTTTACTCGTACTGTTTACTTTACTCGCATACTATATTGTTTTACACTCGATACGCTCATAACCTTTGTTTCAAGCGAACCGGTGAGATTGACAACCTCATCGCAAGTTGGGAACAAAGTATTTGTTTGTGTGTGTGCAGGTTCCGCATCACCTTCAGTCATCATTGTCTCTCCTCTCCTGATCGATAAACCTTGGTATCTTAACTGAGGAAAAACTAGCCGCTATATTCATCATACCTTCCTCTTGGGGTTCCCAACGGGCTGGTTATCCACCACGCACAAGGACAGTCTGCTCCCACGTCAACTACACACCATCACACGCAGCACCCCTCCTGCTCCATCCCCTCCCCCTCCATCCCCTCCTGTGTATCCTCCGTCTCCTCCACCTCCATAGACCGCGAGTGGGAAGCCACGTCGCCAGAAGCGGAGGGTAGGTCAGACAGAGGTGACTCTCCACCAACTCGTCCTCGTCCTCGTCCTCCCACTCCACCACCTCGTCCTCGTCCCCCCTCTGTCTCCTCCTCCCGCGTCTCCTCCTCCTCCTCCTCCTCCGTCTCCTCCGTCTCCTCGTCCTCGGCCTCGTCCTCGCCCTCGTCCCGCATCTCCTCCATCTCTAAGACGCGGCGGCAGACGAGGTTCTCTTCTACTTCTGGTTATCTTCTGTTGCTGCATCGTATTAAGCAGGGAGGACGGCGATTGCTTGCTCATATTGATCAATCACCTGCATTGAAAAACAAATAAACAATTAAGATAAGTACAAAGCATGGCAAGATATGAAGATAAATAGAAAGCATGGCAAGATATGAAGATAAATACAAAGCATGGCAAGATATGAAGATAAATACAAAGCATGGCAAGATATGAAGATAAATACTAAGCATGGCAAGATATGAAGATAAATACTAAGCATGGCAAGATATGAAGATAAATACTAAGCAAGGCAAGATATGAAGATAAATACTAAGCATGCAAGATAAAATGACACTAAGACATAAAAAGACCCTCACCTCGAATCATCGCTCTCATAATCAGGGTTTTCATTATCATTATCACTATCACTATCACTATCACGTGAGTATCTTGGAAGCTCATCGCATGGTGGAGGCTCATGAACGATGCCATTGTTCGCATGTAACTTGGAGAGCATGTCAATGTCCTTTAGATCTACCACTGTCTCGCCACGAGGTTGTGCATCATTCTCAAGGTCCTCAAGACCACCCATTTGTAAGTCAAAGTCCCCGAAGGTCTCTTGCTCTTGATAGAAAATTCCCTCATATGTTACAGGGTCAATGTTGTTGTAATCTTCGACGGAGGGCATGGGTAGCTTACCATGTGAAGATACCTGGAACACGACTTCCCAGCCGTTGAGTTCCACTTTCTGGCATGGGTAGGGCAAATAGTAAACTTGCTTGGCTTCGTGAGCCACAACAAACACATCCGCTCCGCTATAGGTGGTTGAAGGCCTAACCTCAACTAACCCAATGGAAGGAGTAATTCTTTGTCCACTGTGTGGGTCGAACCAGTGGCATTTGAACACAACCAGGTTGAGCTCTATGTTCGTTTGATCAAACGTCAGCTCGTATACGTTCTCTAACCTTCCGTAATAATCGAATCCATCGGCCCCTTTGGTGAAGACCCCGGTATTAACAGTTTTTGCATTAGGTCGACTCTTCTGGTGAAACTCTGTATGAAAGCGATACCCATTGACATCATACTTCTCATACTTCTTGACTTTACGGCTAAAACCTTGGGAAACACATCTCAACTCATCCGTCATCTCAATGTTGGGATCCGCTCCCTACAAGTTCAGTTCAAATTGTTTTTGTGCATTAATTACGTGTAAAATTGACAAGTCACGGATTGCAAAGTAAGAAGGACAGTTTAGAAATTAGGGATTTCTATTTTCGTGCCCCTGGGTCGTTAGTTGTACTCAGTTTTCCCCAGCCGCTTAGTTTTTCCTCAGTTTTCCCCTCGTTCTAGTTTGAAACCCCTCGCAGACGCTCGGACGGGAGGTTTGCCGTTTAGTTGGCCGTTCCGTGCTGACGTGTGGGGCCGCGTCGTGTGGGGCCGCGTCGCGTGGGGCTGGTAGAACGGGACCGCGTGGGACAGGACGAGACCGCGTTTGGTTGTACGTGAGAGCTCGGTTTTGTCTCTCTCGGCCCAAATTGGCATTTTTCAGAGCGCCTTTTTCCCCTCTCTCTCTGTAACAGTTCTCTCTCTTTTCACCAAATTAGTATCAAATCTAGAGAAGCTTCTATTTCTGTCTTTCTTTAATGATTGTTGCCTTTTCGCCCTCATTTTTTGCCCAATATGTTAACAAATCTAGAAGCTAGTAGAGGATAAATTCACAGCAGCATAATAAATCGAGAAAATATAGGATAAGCTGCATACAGCAGCCAACATAGCATATATATATATATATTCAGGATAGATCCAACAGTACTACCGATCCCTAGATCCAACATAAGCTACATTTTACATGGGATTAAGCTTGGAGGCTGCGCAGGTGAATCCCAAGTGCTTTGTGTTTGGCCATGAACGCATGCACGTTCACGGTCGTTCCAACTCTTGCGCTGCCAGGGGCACTGCCAAGGGATTCGGCATGGTTCACCAGGCAGTTGAAGTCGGTGGCGCGGAGCCTCCTGTTGTAGAAGGGGCACCTGTAAACGCCACGAGCAAAGTGGCGATCGTAATGGCCGGACTGCAGCCTCCTGAGGACGTGACGAGTCTTGGTGTGGAAGGACTCGTCGTCGCTGTCGACGTCGCTGCTCTGCACCTGTCACGTAGCACCAAAGATCGAAAAACACGGAGTCAATTGCAGCGATGATGGAACAGAGAGTGAACAAAAGATCATGCATGATAATATGGGCACCAAAAAAAGAAGCCTCAGTTACATTGGACACACTTATATCCAGGATTTGGGTCAGTGAACCAAAGATCATGCACAACAAATTTGTACACACCAATTGTTCATTGACCAAACCCTAAATCAATTTGTGCCCAAATATTCATCATCATCGGCACAAATTAACGGGATGGGATTGATTACTCACATAAGTTAACCAAATCTTAAACAAAAGCAAATCACAAACACTAATAACGCTAGATCTATCATAATAACGCTAGATCTATCATAAAAGGATTGAACTAGGAATAGACTAACCCTAATAATGCTAGATCTATCATAAAAGGATTAAACTAGGAACAGACGAACCCTAATAACGCTAGATATAACACAAAAGGATTGAAATGGCATAAGAACAAGGGAACAAAGGGTTACCTCCGGGTAGTCGTCGACGATGCTGGTGTCGTAGGGGTTCACCGGCGCGACGTACGACACTGGTTCATACGGGTCTTCGTACAGGTCCCAATCGACGGGGGCCTGGACGGGTGCCTGGACGGGTGCCTGGACGGGGGCCTGGACGGGGCTGGCGGCCATTGCGCCGGCGGCTAATGCGCCGGCGCCTACGTCGGAAGCAGCGACGGGGGCGGCGGCCGATGCGCCGGCGGCTACGTCGGCAATGGGCATCTCATGCTTCTCCATCGCCGGGGTTTTTTCTTAGGGGGTTTTTCGACGCGAAATGGAGAAGATGATGGGACAGGAGAAGCGGTTGCAGTGAGAATGAGATAGTGGGCAAGCGTCGAGAGAGAGAGGGGCTCTATAAAGATGAAGGTGGCGTTTGGTGTACCGCAACACGCGTCCGCTATGCACGGCTGCAGCGTGCACCGCGACACGAGGCTAACCCTTCGACGTTTGGTGTACTCAGTTCTACCCTCGGGCCTTATTCAGAAATTTTATATGTACTCAGTTTTCCCCTCGAGTACTTAGACTGGCAAGTGCAATATACTCAGTTCTACCCTCAAGTAGCTGGTCAACAGAGAGTCAAGAAATGAGATTAACATAGCTAATTGAGTCATTTCATGCGCAAAAAAATCCAAAAAAATAAAAACATAGTGGCACCTACTCATGGAATCTTCCTACGCAACCTGCCACCTTAACAAACATAGATAAATCATGTTTTACCACAAATTGCCACTTCTCATAATCACTAGTAGCTATGAAGATGCATGGTTTTACACTCAAACCCCTTTGCAAAACATCTTCCCCAAAACATAGTTTGTCTAAATGAGGCCATAATTGTCACACTCATGTATATTTGAATTGCAAATAATTTGATGTAGCCCAATATGAATTATATTGTACAAAACACGCATTTTTCATTTTGTAATTATTTTGTTTGAATCCCTTAGTCTATTTACTATTTACGTGCCCTTGGTTTCTTAGTACTACTCAGTTTTGCCCTCAAGTACTGTCACAAATGCTCACAGAAACCCAAACTTATCCTGATTGGTTGAGCAGTTGTCACACGGATCGACTCCACCAACCGTTGATCCACTGATCTAATGGGCATTTTACCCCTATCCGTCTCTTCGTGGTCACCCCTCTCTCTCTCTCTCTCTCTCTTCGTGGCCACCCCTCTCTCTCTCTGTCGGTGGATCAACGGTTGGTGGAGTCGATCCGTGTGCATTTATGGATTATTTTGCTACGTAACTATATTCCCTCTATTTATGCATTATTTTCCATGATTTAAAAATGTTAAACTAAAAAGTGGTAAACAAGAGACATACATATTTATCACTCCTCTAACAATTATCAACTATCTTTAGCATTCCTTTTCTTTTAGGGAATATAGTTTTCGTAATTTGAAACGGCCCAAAAGTGGTATAATTTTGGTAGAAACATGAGACATACATGTTTGGCATATTTGGGGCATTTCGGTGAATGAATTATTTATCACCCCTCTAACAATTATCAACTATCTTTAGCATTCCTTTTCTTTTAGGGAATATAGTTTTCGTAATTTGAAACGGCCCAAAAGTGGTATAATTTTGGTAGAAACATGAGACATACATGTTTGGCATATTTGGGGCATTTCGGTGAATGAATTATTTATCACCCCTCTAACAATTATCAACTATCTTTAGCATTCCTTTTCTTTTAGGGAATATAGTTTTGGCAATTTACGACCCAAAAATGGTATAATTTTGGTAGAAACACGAGACATACATATTTGGCATATTTGTGGGATTTCGGTGAATGGATTATTTATCACCCCTCTAACAATTATCAACTTTCTTTAGCATTCCTTTTCTTTTAGGGAATATAGTTTGGGATATAGTTTTGGTTATTTGAAACGTCCCAAAAGTGGTATAATTTTGGTATAAACATGAGACATACATATTTGTGGGATTTCGGTGAATGCATTATTTGTCACCCCTCTAACAATTATCAACTATCTTTAGCATTCCTATATTCCCTAACACTTATTTTTTTTTGGTAATTTCGGTGAATGCACACACTAACTTTGAAAACAACTACAAGTACATGTAACTGAATAATGGATTTGTAACAAGGGATCCCTTGTAACAACTTCTAGCGCTTGACGAGCAATGATAAGAATCCGATCGCAATTATACAACAAAAAAAACAACCAGCCATCAGATTAGCTTGCTTCTTCAACTCGATCAGCTGCTTTAACTGCTTGTTCATTTTCTTCAGTTCTCCCTTCACTTCCACCAGTTCTGCATTGGGAGCATTAGGCATAATCGGGACGGCCCCTCTCTCCACCGCATTCTCTACAGCAAGTACCCCCACTCCCAAATTGCGCTCCCCAATACCGCCAATTGATTCCTGCAATTGAAGCCTCTGAACGTACACATCGATTGATGACCCACAAGTATAGGGGGTGTATCGTAGTACTTTCGATAAATAAGAGTGTCGAACCCAATGAGGAGCAGAAGGTGTTGATGAGCGGTTTTGATCAAGGAATCACTGTAAATACTAGCAAACAGGTTTTCAGGGGTATTTGGTAATACGAGTAAATAAAGTGCGAGTAAATAAAAGACAGTAGTAACAATTGCAGCAAGTGGCCCAATGCTTTCTTCAGCAAAGGACAAGCCGGTTGTGTACTTATAATAACCAAACGTTCTCGAGGACACACGGAAGTTTCTGTCAAGAGTTTTCGCTTCATAGAGCCAATAGTATTTATTGATTTGATAGGTGTTATGGGGGTGAACCTGTGCTAGCGCACTACCCTTACTAGGATAAATACACACTTGTGATTATACCCCTTGCAAGTGTCGTCGTGGTGAAACAACATATGCCATAGGATGGCTTAAATGGGGGCCGAACTAGATGCTGGAGGATTCGGGAGAGGGGAACGCACTAAAAAGCACGACAGAAAGAGACACTGATCTACCCAGGTTCGGGGCTCTCGTAAGGAGATAACACCCCTACTCCTGCTCTACTGATTGTATATATGGATCGATGTAGTACACAACAATGGTGCTTCCAAGCTCTCTGCTAGAGAAGGAAGATGAACTATGAAGTGAGAGAGTAAGGAGAGATCAACCAACGTCCAACGGCCCACCCTTTACCAGGGCTCCCTATGCCTCCTTATATAGTGGTGGCCAGGGTTACAACGGTCATACAAGACCACAAGACAAGGGCTACACTCCAAACAGGAGCTGGTGGCGATGGCAGAGACCTTGACTTCCTCCCTGATTGCTCTCGATGGGACGCCATATCCCTGTACCTTGTACCTCTTGAACTGTGGCCTTACCATTCTGAGGTAAGCTTGTACTTGTGCACAGTGAGGGTAGGTAACCTCCACTGTGCACCCTGCCATCTTACTCTGCTACCATGCTTGGATGTTTTCTTCCTTGATTGTAGGGAAATGACACCTTGGTTGACTTAAGTATCCCGGATATGACCGTTGGCCATACCCAGGACATATATGCCGGACCAACGACCTACGAGGGTCGGGTAATCCGGCCTCCCCTGCTCCTGCACAACACACAAGATGGTTAGGCCGGCATATCTGAGTATATGCCGGCACACATATATCAGTATTCCGGCTATACCGGCATATCCAGACACCAGCCGGGATATACATATATGCCGGCCTGGCCGATGCTCCTATATTCCGGCTAGGCCCTTTCCGTGATAACCCGGCATAAGTCAATCATAGACCTTGAGTCTTTCTAGTCTCTTGACCCTACCGGGGGTCATCCCCCCGACACTAGTCCCCGAAGCTGCCGAGGTTCCCCAGTCATAACTGTGGAGCCTTGACAGGTTCAACATACCTTTCTTCCATATGTCCCGGCGATCAGATTACATGCCGGCACATCTGCACATATCCCGGCCTCTGTTCCTGTTCCAAAACTTATTCCGGCCGGTCCCGAGGGTATTCCGGGCGGAACATATGCATCGGGCAACTAATCCGGCATACAAACGAGCCTTCCTCGAGAAGCCATGTCCGACAGCTTTGCATCGAAACTTGTAACTGCCCTGCCTCCTCGAACAGTCACCCACGATGTGACGGTTCACAGTGCAGCAGTTACTTCTCACCATCATGGCTCGGTTACTGGAACCGCCGCCCCACTCCGTGCCGCCACGTGGCGCCTCGCCGCAGAAACGGTCGGGGGAGTGGAACACTCCCACGACCCCCACGACCCTTGCCTGCAGACCTATAAGTAGGGCGGCGGGGGTAAACTCATCTTTTTACCCCCCACCACCATCGTCTTCCTCCTCTGCTCCTTTGCCCCTTGCGCTTCGCCGCCGGACCAAGAAACCGAGAAGGAAGCTGCCGCCGTCGTCCACCTGCACGCCGGCGCCTCCGCTTGCCGACGTCCGGCTTCATCGTCGACGACGCCACCGCCGCCTCTTCTCCCCGCAGCCTTGCAGGGAGATTGGATCTTCCTGCGCGCTCGCCGCCGCTCCATCGTCGCCGGCCAAGCTCCGGTGAGACCTTCCTCTGTTCTTCCTCCTTCACGCTTCTTCATTGCTTCTCATTGGTAGCCACGCTTGCATAGATCCGCTTCAGTTCCTCTGCTTGTTACTCTTCGGATTCGATTAGCATTGCTAGGCAAAGCTCGCAGGTGTTCATCCTTAGGAGTTTTTATCCTTATTTGTTTCCTAATTTAACTGCCTCGGTAGATCCTTTTATCTCTGCTAACATTGGTGAGGGCGGTATGCCGGAGAGACTAACCTCCCTCTTTTCTCCGGCCTTGACAGAAACAACATCACGGGACTCCGGCTCTCACGCCTTATCCCGGCCACAAAGATGGCATCATCAAGCATGACGACTACCTCGGCCTCTGAGGAAGATACCTCGGCCAGAGCTCAAGGACGCTCCGGCTGGGAGGGGTCGGAGGTTACTCCGGCCGAGATATCCTGGGTCACCTCCACCAGGAGAGTCCCGGAGGGGGTAGCATGCCGGCTGCCAGTAGGAGAAGTTGTGCCGGCACCTGAACCCGGCGAACACGTCGTCTTCATCGCCCACTTCGAGCGGGGCTTCGGTCTGCCGGTGTCGGACTTCTTCCGGGACTTCCTCAACACTTACGAGCTTCAACCTCATCATATCCCGGCCAACGCCGTGATGAGCCTCTCCGCCTTCGCTGCCTTTTGCGAGGGCTATGCCGGCATAGAGGCCATTACTCAAGGCTGGGCGAAGTACTTCCAGCTGCGGAAGCAAGTCATCCAAGAGCCGCCCCGGAGCAAGGACGACCCGCCGGAGACGGCCCAGGAAAAGAAGGACCGCCCCATGACCCTCTGCGGCGCGGCCACCATCATGTCCCGGAAGGGCTCGGACTTCCCCAAGGTGGAGCTCCTGGAGTCTTGCAAGAAGTGGCAGAAGAGCTTCTTCTACGTCAAGAACACCACCGACGAGGATCTCATCAACCTGCCGCCATTTGTGGACGAGCCACCCTTGGCCATGACTAACTGGACCTACAACCCGAAGAATTCGGTGATGCCGGTGAATGCACTTCACCGGGTTAAGGGCGAGCTCCGGGATGCCGGCCTTACTCCTAACGATCTCGTGGCATGCTTCATCAGCCGGCGCGTCTCCCCTCTGCAGCGCCGGTCGCACAAGATATGCCAGATGAGCGGGCCAATGGACCCCACCCGGCACTCCACACATGAGCTGACTCCGGACGACATTCTGCGCCGGATAAAAGATGTCTGCAAGACCTCCCAGGCCACTTTTGCCTGGGGGCTGGAACCATACAGCCGGGATAGGCCGGCCCCAACGGTAAACCATCTTTTCCGACACATAAAGTCCATGTCCGGGACATAGATACTTAGGCCGACATATGTCTATCTGCCGACACATATCATATTGATCCGACATACCTCTTCCACCGGCATATTTCCTTGTCTGAATATTTGACTTTGCTGTTTATACAGAAGTTCAGCTTCCAAACCATGGAGAACTCCCGGATCAAGATCGCGGAGGACCGCACCGTTGCAGATGTTGAAGATCCGGATCATTGGGATAAGCTTCCCAGGAACACCCGGGCTGCAGCTGCCATGGGTAAGGGCTCTTCCTCCCGGCATTACACTCAAGACCGGAGTGAGATAGATTCTGACGAGGAAGTCCTGATGTACCATGACCCGATGCCACTTGCGTACGCCTTTCCCGAAACACCTATTGCTCACGCGTTTCCAATGCCGTCCTCAGCTATCCCGGACGATATTGTCATCGACGCAGCCCCTCTGAACCAGGGACCTCCTTCCACCGGCGGTCGTGCCGGCCGGAAGCGAGGTGTGAAGCCCCCGTCCGACATACCTCAGAGGTCGAAAAGACAGAAGGTCGGCGTGCCCAAACAGAAGAAACAGAGGCCTGTTGCCTCGGGGTAAATTTCCTTTTCTTTGCATTTCCTCCAACATATCTCTTGTTTGTATTACTGACTTGGTGTTTTCTCTCTTTCAGTGCTCCTCTTGAGCCGGAACAAGCTTCTGGCTTGAGCGGCGACCCGCAGGCTACCAAGCCCGCTGCCCCTGCTACCTCGGATATTCCCTCTGCTAGCCACACGACCTCCCCGGCGCCGGCATCTTCGCCTGCGCCCGAGAAGACCACCTCCCCGGCGAAGGACGTCCCTTCGCCGGCACAAGATACCTCTGCCCCCGACGTCCACATGGACTCGGGGGCTCAACAGGAAACCTCGGCTCCTGATGTCCACATGGACACAGGAGCCCATCAAGAAGCACCAGACTCCGGCGCGCCCACCGGCGACGCCGGCACAACTGAAGACGCCGGCGCAAGCGACAAGAGCGCCGGCACAGACATCAAGGGCAAAGGCCCTTTAGCGCCGGAAGTCCGGACTTCTCCGGATCCTGCTCCCGCTGGCCCAGATGCACCGGCCGCGCCGGAACAGCCTGCACCCGAGACTCCAGCACCGGCCAAGTCCACTGCCCTGGCCAAGACCACTGCACCGGCCGAGTCCACTGCCCCGGCCAAGACCGGCACCTTGAAGATTGAGCCGGCCAAGTCCCGGACCAGCTCTGCTCTGTCCCTGCATCTTGGCAGGGCAGCAACCCGGCTGGGGTACCGGAAAAGCTTCTACGACACCCCAGAACTTGAGGGCCTCGTCCCTCTTGCGACGAAAAGCGATCAGAGCCTCGGCTCGCTTAAGGAGCAGTGCATCAAGTGGAACGACC